>BDMB01000003.1:2972057-3322861 GCA_016859785.1 Macrotyloma uniflorum
TATATATATATATATATATATATATAAACATAAAAGTCTAGACTGAAATTCTTAAAGATCTCATATCAATTAGAGATAAGTTCAAAGTAAATTTTATATAATGGTATAAATTTTATTTCATTAAACTTATGAAAATGAGTTAAGTTTAAATTCACTACTAATATAGTATTAGAGACAATTTTAACTATGATTCTTAACATGATATTAGATTAATTTATTATTTATTTATTTTTTAACTAAAAATCTTATTTCATAATATAAGATGATGTGATTTTTTTTAAAGTTTTTATTTCATAAATTTAATATTATATTCAATTAATTAATTAATAGAATAAATTTTATTAATTTATATTAATTTTAAAATATATGAAAATGTGTTCGTGTGAGCTTGTCTCAAAATATAATATTTTTATTTGCGTCTAGGTCTTTATTCATGAATATGTTTTGGTTATGTTGGATTAGTACGTCTAGGTCCATGTGTTAGTGGGTGAACATTTCTTTCATTCCTCGTTGTTGTTATTATTTTTATCCTTTTTTTTTCTTCAGCTACATTGTTTGCCAGTTGTGCAGGTAAAATTGGTCAATATTAATGCATTGAAAAGATAACAAATATATTTAATATGGAAAAAAAATATAATATATATATATAAAGAAATTATTCAAGTAATTTGAAGATGATATATATATATATATATATATATATATAGATATAGAATGGAGGGAGTTGAAGACTAGAATTAGTAACATGTTAATATGTAGGTTGTGGTGGAGTTGATCAGTAGTTATGTTTGATGTTGCTATGGTGTATTATACCAAAGAAAAAAAATTATGTAAAATTAGTATTAATAAAAAATTATTATATATATAATATTTTATATTTATTTTATCTTTTGAATTTTTGTAAAATTTGAGACCATCTATCATATATAATAATTTTCAGATATTAAAAAAATAAAAATTATTAATGTAAAAATTATTAACCCACTTTTGTAATAATTTTTTTATTAGTTAAACCTAACCAATTAATATTTAACTTATGATGTCATATTTTTTTATATATTTAATTTATGATTTATAAATGAAAATTTTCTGATTATTTTTCCCTAGTAATAGTTTGAAATGAAGATTAGTTTATTTATACAATTTTATATTTTTCTTTTTACAGTAGTGATAGAGGTTGAGTGGTTTATTGAAGAAGGGAATTTCAGAGTTTAAGTAGTTTAATGAGTGAGACAATTTCAAAGAATTTATATAGGGACTTCTTGATGGGAAATAGAATAAGTGAGGTTAATTTACTTCCAATATGCAGGTGATCTATCTTTTTTAGTGAGACTAATATGAATAATGTGGTGGTCATGAAAAGTATCATGAAATTCTTTAAATTATCATGAAACATCATCTCTTGTGCTGTGTACTTGCAATAAAGTTTATGTGATTTTGATTACTTGTTATAGGTGATTTAATTTGTCTACATGTTTATCGAAAAATGCAATACAGAACTTGTGGCAACACAGTCTTGGTATGGAGAAAAAAGAAATGAAGGAAAGGTGATATGTGGTATATATAGGATGTGATCCTGTGATACATTTAGAAAAAAAGGAATGACATAAATTTTAGAAAATGAACCATTTGATAGTCAAATTCTAATACAGAAAATAGAATATGTTGCTTGGTCATGATTGTGCTTAAAGATAAATCTTTTCAAATATATTTTCTATCATGGTCCATTGATATAATAGTAAGCATCAACTCTGGAAATTAAAATTAATATATTAAAGAAAATAAGTGACATCTTCAATATTTTTATGAGTTCTATTGGGTTGAGATGTAATTCTAGAAAGGAAACTTGATAGAAGTTTTGAAAAATAGAGAAAGAATTGGTCTAAAAAAGTTTGGATGTTACATGTTGATGTTAAGGTATGAATTTTATGTAGCAAATGAGTGAGTATCAGCTCAATTTTCCTTTCCAAACATAGTATGGGGTGGCTACTAATTAAATAGAAGTATATCATCACTCTGCATCAGTGCTTCTACCAAGTAAATCCTTTCTAGCACAAATGGTTGTTGTATATCAGTAAATCCTCTCTGTTGCTTTTTTTTGGGTGCTGTTGTGATATACCAGCAAATCATCAATGTTGTTGAATATGAACAATCTACACCTTTTTAAGGTCATTTTGCTACTATAAGGTCATGCATAATTGCTGCTATAAGGTCATTTTGTTGCAGTAATATAAAGGAAAGGTAATGGATATTTTAAAGGGGATTATAATAGTAGGCTAAGAGAACTTGATTAAGGTTGGAAATGGGATGAACATGTTAATGCAGCTAGTTATGGTAAGAGAATTATGCTTAATTTCCTGATTCTGATCTTATGTATTATATCTTCTTTTTTCTGGTACAACTTGAATCTATTTAATGAAATGTCTTTATTTTGCTGACTAAAAGAATCAGTTTCAAATTTCATTTCTACTACAAGAGAGCAATTTAAAAAAAGGCTTATTTTCAATCATATTTACAATGAAATAGATGAATGAATTTTAAATAAAAAAAATTATAACATTGAAATAATAAAATTGCATTATTAAGTATATGAATGTTTTAGTTTAATGGAATTGAAATTTAATTCAATATATTTCTTTAAGATATAATAAAATTGATTAGTTAATTAAACATAGAAATAAAAAAATTATAAAATTAACAATTAAATAAAAATTATACATTAAAAAAATAGAAGATAAATTTATAAAAATAAAGAAAAATGATAAAAGAAACTAAAATTATTATTTAACTTTAAAAATAACAAATATTTTTAATATTATTTATAAACACAAGCATGTATGGCCAATTTTTTATTATATGATTTTATTGATATAAATTTTATTTATTATAATATTTTTCTATGATATCGTGTATTACACTATAAAAAAAATTTAAAATATTTTTTACGAATTTTTTTTTTTGGAAAAAAATTAATTATTCATTAAATATTTTTTATATATTTATTTTTGTGAAAATTTTTTTTGGAAATTTTTTATAAATTTATTTATGAAAAAGTTTCTCATAAATTTATTTGTGAGAAATTTTCCATGGATTTGTTTGTAGGAAATTCTTATGAATTTTTTTGTTTGTTTTTTTTAAAAAATTTCCTATTAATTTTTTACCCACAAATTTCCCACAACCACAAATTTGTAGGTAAAAGGCTAGTAGGAAATTTCCCACAAAATATTCATGGGAAATTTCCCACAAATAAATTCATGGGAAACTTTTTCATACACAAATTTATAAAAAATTTCTCACAGATAAATTTATAAAAAAATTCCATAAAAATAAATCTGTGAAAAATATTTAATAGGTAATTAATTTTTTTTTTCAAAAAAAAATTTCATGAGAAATATTCAATAAGTAATAATTTTTTTTAATGTTAATTTTAATATAATAATATATTTTTTAAATATATGTTCATGCATAATTTTTTTTTCATAATTTTAATTTTGAAGAGTTTAAAGAATTAAATATATTTTTTTATTATTATTACAACATGGTAAACCCTTTTATATAGAAAGTAAAATGTTTTAAACTGAAAATTAGAATTAATGATTGAATTTTGTAACACGTATAATTGGTTTTCTACATAATCTATTCAGCGTTTGACAATTAATTTAGCAGAATTATTATAATGCAGATTTGAAAGTTGTATTCAAGTGTCGGTTACAATTTCGTTGAACAAGAGACCATTGATTAAGTAATCAAAGTTAAGTGATTTTAGTCTAGTGAAAAATTGGAACTTTGAATATGGATCTGATGAACTCAAATGTTAAATAAGATCAATTTTATACCTAATTAATTAAGTACAAGAATAAACGGCTAAAATTATCATATTTTCTATTTAAAATAACATGTATTTAAAAAATTTAAAATTATACAACTTATTATGTTTTTCTTGATTTTTTATTTATTTTATATTTTATCAAATTTACTTTACTTTGATAAAATTATGGTGAAATAAACAGTGAATTAAAATATTTATAAATATAATTATATGTTATTTGAAATGATTTTCTTTTATTTATATATATATTTAAAATAAGTTATTATAAATTTATGAATTATGAAGTTTATGAATATAATCATTTATTATTTGAAGTAATGTCTCTTAAAAAAAAAATATATATATATATATATTATATATATATATATTTAAAATAAAGTATTATATATTTATAAAATATGTTTAAAATAATAAATGGTGAAAAGATAAAATTAAATTATATTTCTAAAATTTATGTTATTAATTTAATAATAATATTAAAAATAGTTACAATAATAATATAATAATTATATTATTTATTTGTTGTACAATACACGAAATTATTAAAAATAAGTTAAAAATATTATACTATTCATGAATGTAAACATATATAGAATTTAAAAGAAAATAAATTATGTTAAAATTATTTTATAATATATACACAAAATTATTAAAAATTAAGTTAAAAATATTACACTATTCATATATATATATATATTATTTAAATTATAAATATATAATAAAAAATAATTAAGTAAAAAAAAAGATAATTTAACTTTTTCAAAAACTAAAAATATTAAGTTTTAAAGTATATAAATAAAAAATTAAACATTTTATTTTTTATTATTCAGTTTCAGTATTTTTTTAAAACTTTTCTTTACCAAATTTTTTGTCTTCTTTTTAAAATCTTAGTATCTCTTTAAAATTTCTTTTTACCAAATTCTTTGTCTTTTTTTTTTTAAATCTCAGTATCTCTTTAAAACTTTTCTTTACCAAATTCTCTGTCTTCTTTTTAAGATCTCAATATGTTTTTAAAATTTTTCTTTACCAAATTCTCTGTCTTCTTGTTAAGATCTCAGTATCTCTTTAAAACTTTTCTTTACCAAATTCTCTGTCTTCTTTTTAAGATTTTTCACTCATTTTTCATCATTTTCAAGATCTAGGCATATCACTGGAAAGTTCTCGAAGAGTAGATAACTTTAGACCAATTGGAATCACCATTTTGGGTAAGTTTTCAGTGTTTTATTTTGCAAAGAAGGTTCAGTTGGGTGACTGTTTTGGAACCTCCATGCATGTGCTTTATTTTGGTTTCGTATGATTCCATGTTAGGTTAGGTCCATAATAATGTATTTGATTTGATTATTAGACACTTACAAAGCAAATTAGAGCACTTTGAACTTTGTTCAGAGACGGCGACAATGCATTATTTTAGGAACCCCTTTAAGGTAAGGAAAGATAGTTAGTTCTATGATTCTGTAAAGTTTTTGATTTGTGATTAAGTTGAGGATAAATTTGTTCTTGATTTACTCATTTCATGCTATGAAAGTTTGAGATTTTAAGTTCTGGTGTATAATTATGCTATGATGTTGAATTGAATGTTGATATGTTATAATGTGAAAATTGTAATGTGTGTGATGATTACAAACGGTTAGGACTTTGAGTAGGAAGGTACTGGATTGCGGGTTAAATTAATTATTTTGTTTTTATGATAATTGTTACTATGTTGAACTGAAATAAATTTTATTGATGGAATTAGTGTATTGGAATGTATATTGAATTCTGTGTGAATGAGTGCAAGTTAAATGTATTGGTTGTTTTATGTCTGATCTGCCCTATTGAAGGGTATGAAATGGTATGTGATGAAATTCTCAAATTTGGATAGAAACCTGTAAAACTGTGGAAATTTGGTTTGAGTTAATTTTGTGTTGTAATATTTTTTAGTTGGTTGATTGAAAATTTGAGAAGAACTTACTTTGAATTAGTGACCCAATATTTTAATAAAATATGCCTAAATTGATTTATCTGAACCCTTTAGCAGTGTTAAGAAGGAAAATGGGCCAAAAGATTTGATGCTAACTCTTCTGCAGAATCCTAATATGCATAAGATCCACTCTGATTATGGCAAAACTGAGAGGTAGAGCTGAAAATTTGTTGATTTTTGGATGAGACTGGTGTACCAAATAAAATTTTGTTGAAATTGCTTATTTGATTGTTTGAACATGTTGAAATTTATAGTACAAATTTAATTGGATGTAGTATTGCCATCTAACTAATTGCACTTGAATGAATGTTGCAATTATAATAAACTTTTGTGTGGTTTGCTAGTAGAATGTATAAATCTGAATGGATAGGTAGTAAATGGATTCTAATTTGAACTATGGCTTTGAGTACTACATTAAGTGGTTGAATTGTGTAGAAGAATCATTTGATACCTGCCTAAGAAACCCAATTATAACTTGTATTTTAATACTATTTGAAGATAGAAATGAATCAATGGATCAAAGAGATTCAAGTTAAATTTTCTATAAAATTTCTGTACTATATTAAATTTACTGAATATATTGGTCCTGTTCCAAAATAAGAAAATTATGTTAAAATTTCAGTACTGATAATGTGATAAATGATTGGTAATGAGAACCATGAATTGACATTGAGACCGTGTGAATTATTTTGTATAACTTATTAATTTATGCATACTTTTTTCTATTACTGACTTACCCTACTTTGCTGTGTTTTACAGGATCATATAATTTATACGGTGATGGATGTCAGGTTTGGAAATATTAAAACATAAAAAAATCATAATTTATATTTTTAGCTTTTATTTAATTTTTTCTTAATAATATAATAAAATTAATCCTTTTAAATCTTATTATATTATAAAATATATTATTATTAATTAATATTTTGGATATATTATTTAAATTATAAACTATTGTCTTTCTTTATATATATATATATATAAATATATAAATATATAAAAGTAGGTAACTGTTTCTCGTAAAATTAACAAATAAAAATGTAATTTAAAAAAAATAATAATAATAAATAATGACTTTTCATTGAATATTATTATAGGTTATTGTTGTCATTATGAGAAATACAATTCACTATATATTTCTGTAAATTAATAAAATTAATTATCATAAAAAAAAAAATTATCAAATAAAATATGTATTATACAATAAAAAATTTAAAAGTATAAATTATTATTATTATTCCTAAAATAAATATGGCGCTGTAAGAATATTAAAGAGAAATGCTTTGACACAGGTGCAATTCACGCGTTGTGCGGTGCACGTGACCGGTGGTTGATTCGAAGCACCGTTACTCTTTAAGCACTCGTCTTCTTCCTCTGAATCAACCCAATTTCCCAAGGTCGGCACTCTTCCTTCTTCGACCATCACCATCGCCTTCTCTGTTTCCTCACTGCATTTCCAGCCCCAAATTCCTCTCCAAACTCCGCCCCACTGATCCGTTCACCACAGGTGCCCCATCCACCATGGCTCCTCCTTCTTCCTCCTCCGAGCGCGTGGATTTGGCCAGACTCTGCGCCTCCAAGGACTGGTCCAAGGCCATTCGAATCCTCGATTCCCTCATTTCTCACTCCGCCGCAGTCCAAGACCTTTGGTTCCTATTTCGCTTCCCTTTTTCTCTCATTCATTTATCAATTTTCTCAATGCTCACTTCGCATATTTGTGACACCGATCTTGTTCCGATTCTTGCTTTCAGCAACCGCGCCTTCTGTTACAGCAAATTGGAGCTTCACAAGCACGTGATTAAGGATTGCGATAGGGCGCTTCAGCTCGACCCTATGCTTCTTCAAGCTTACATTCTCAAAGGTTCTCTTGTCAAATTCGATCCCTTCCTATATCCTGTTTTTTTCTCTTTATCTGTTTTTTGTTATGTAATTGAATTTTTTTTCTCTTCTTACCTATCCTAAATGCCTGATATTTGAATTGGTAATTGAACTAGTTAGGTTAGGTTTGAGTAAAACGTTATGTATTAAATAATTTTCCTTGGGCATTTCGCCTTGGAATTTTACTGTGCTGCTTTTTGACTTTTTCTGACGAGTTCTCATGGGCCTTTTCATCTATGCTAGTTCTTGTGATCAATTAAATAGCCGGATAAGGTGTTGTTTGTTCCATGTCATCTTTCAATGTTATGTTTACAGAACGGACAATATAATCTTGTTTAAATTGAAGGATAATATAATGCTTCTGTGTAATTGAAGATAATATAATGCTCCTGTGTAATTGAAGTACAATATAATGCTTCTGTGTAATTGAAGGAAAATATACTGCTTGTGTGTAATTGAAGAAAATTTGTGTATTACTGCATGTTACAGGTGATAATGCCTTGCCTCAGTATACACATTCTACATAATTTAAGAAAATTGATGTGATTATATTACTGAAGGTTCAACTTCTGCATAATTTAAGAAAATGCGATAATATACAATTTCTGCACAATTTAAGAAAATTGATTTATGGGTATTATTACTGAATTTTATGTGTGTTGCATGAAAACAACAATATACAACTTCTGTCTAACTAAAGAACATTGACAAGATTATGTTTATTAGACGTGTGTCCAAATGATTGCATTAGTTTAATAATTGATTTTACTCTGAGATCAATGGAGTCTAGAGAAAAGACAATTTGTCTTCGATGAAGAATGTGGTTAGTTGTTGTATGATGATCATTTTGGAATTGTTTTATCGTGGATTTCGTCATGCTTTTTATAGATTAGTATCATGTGATTCTTTTATTTTATGCCCTGAAGGTTTTAGTGAAATATTCTCATGTTTGACATATGTCTTATAATTTTTTTAACTTGGTTTGGTTTATTCTGTTATCTAGGTTCGGCACTCTCTGTGTTGGGAAGGAAAGAAAATGCTCTATTGGTGTGGGAGCAGGGCTATGAACATGCTCTGCATCAATCTGCTGACTTGAAACAGCTGCTAGAACTTGAAGAGCTAATAGTTACAGCAAAACAAGGAAACAATGCACGGTGTGAAGGTGAAACACATGGGCAATCCATGCTGCAAACCAAATCAGATTGTCCGATTAATGGGAAGTTGAGTGAAACTTTTGAGATCCAAGATATGTTGGGCAGCAAGGCTGAATTATATGGCGATGCTGTCCGTGATAAATCTGAGATATGCCTGAAGTCTGCTGATAATTTCAACTTAAAAAGTGAATCACATGATGAAGATAGAGAGTCTAATAAATCTGATGGCCACGTGAATGGAAGCCCTGATATTCTTGATACACTTAGTTACAATTCTGAATCATGTAATGACTCTAGTGATGCCTCAGAATCAAGTGAAAAAGTATCAACCAATAGTGGTGACTCCGTTAATGTTACTGAAATTTTTAGAAACCCAATTAGTAAATTTATATTTTCTGATGAAAGAAAAGGTGAAGCAAAGAAAAATAAGAAGTTCTGTGTCGCACGGATTTCAAATACAAATTCCATTAGTGTAGATTTTCGACTCTCAAGGGGTATAGCAGAGGTTTGTTTTCATGCTTGTAATTGAATAAAGCAAATTACATAATGATTCAGTGCTGTTGCATTTATTGGTTTATAGGAAGATTTGATATTGTGGTTCTTTTTCAGGTTAATGAAGGAAAATATGCTCATGCCATATCCCTTTTTGACCAGGTGTACTTTTTTTTCCTAGGAGTTTTCTCTCTCTTCCTCTTTCTCATTAAATAACATACTGTAGCCTTGCACGCCTATCATTTATGCAGATACTGAAAAAGGAACCAGCTTATCCTGAGGCTCTAATAGGAAGAGGTACTGCATATGCATTCCAGAGGGAACTTGATGCTGCTATAGCTGATTTTACAAAGGTATTAGAATGAACACTGTCTAGCTGGTGTATATAGAGATATGATATTTCTTTTTTATATAAGTAGTTGACATGTATGTATTAGGCCATACAATTCAATCCATTGGCCGGTGAGGCATGGAAAAGGAGAGGTCAGGCCAGGGCAGCTTTGGGAGAATTTGTTGAGGTGAGCATGCAACACTACTTCTTAGAACTTAGTAGCTGGCTAACATGTTGAATCTGTCAAGGGTGGGGGCATTGTGCATCACGCAACCCTCCAGTTATATATAATTTATGAATCAGTTCTTAATACTATTTGAGCATTACCATCTAAAGCTATAGGCTTTTAGTTGAATACTAACACTTGATTGTTTTGTTGCTAAAGCTAAACTAATGTGGTCATCAAGAATTCTGTGTTCTTCAATATTTCAAGATTCAATGTAATTGAAGTCTCTATGTATGACCTACAAGATCTTATGTGATATTGTATAAAATGTTTTAGATATGAAAAGATTGTAAACATTTTGTACTTCCCTGGTTGTATGAAAAAAAGAAAAGATCTTATTGTGTAGAAATTAAAATTCTGCACATTTTCATTCCTTGCACAAGTATCACCCTATAAATGTGACAATTACTGTTTTCATGCTCTCTTAATATGGATATCAGGCTATTGAAGACTTGACCAAGGCATTGGAGTTTGAACCTGACACTGCAGATATTCTACACGAAAGAGGTAGCTTGTCTTTAAATAATTTGTTATTTGGATAACTGATTTATGTTGGACTTGAATAATTAGGTATGCCTCTATGTTGCTCTCTTTCTTGCAATGTTGCGCTTTTTATTGTAATATGTAGAAGTTCAGACAGATAAATTGGATTAGTTTTCTGTGGCATGTTATTTTTACTCTTAATAAATCTTATGCAAGCATACATTTCCATTTTTGAAAAGCAGATGAAGAGTAAACAAATTTGTAACTACTAGGTATATTTACATTTCCATTACTGGATCCATTAGTCTGGGGATGACATTATATTAACTAGGGATTGGAGAGAAGAACAAATCCTGAGTCAGTGCTTGATCAAAGAATTTGATATAAAAAACTGGAATATTTGAATTATTTTAGAATTGAAGCAGCAGATCCTAGGAAAAGAATCTTTATATTCCACTATAAGTATATCAGTTTTGCTGAGGGAAACAGCACGACGGCCTGTAAACTTGTGGTAACCCTATAGATCCAAGCCTAAGACTTTTATCGACACCTTGTGAAGGCAAAAACCACCAGGTCATATGTTGCCTATGCAGTAAACTTAATTAGTCAACATACACAATCCAGGAGAAACTCATTTGTTGGCTACTCACAGAATTCCACAGTAAAGGGGGCTCCAAGAAGGAGTTTTGTTAAAGAAGAATAGGAATATGGCACTAGAAGCCCACATGCATGCCAACTATGCAAGGCAATTGTTGACCAAAGATCAACGACCACTGGCTATTGCACATTTCTGGAAGGGAATCTTATATAACTTGGAGAAGTAAAAAACAAAGTGTTAGCAGTTCTGGTGCTAAAGCTGAATTTTCTGCTATGCATAAAGGGATGTGTGAATTACTTAGGCTTAAAATTATTATTCTAGAAGACCTAAGATGTAATTGGGACAAATCTATGAAGCTTTACTAAGAAAAAAATCAGCTATCGGCATTTCACACAGCCTGGTTCAACATGATTGAATGAAGAATATTGAAGTGGATAGGCATTTCATCAACGAGAAGCTTGAAAGTGGATAGGCATTTGATATGTACTTCATATGTGCCCTCCCATGGACAACTCACAGTATTCTCACTAATGGACTGAATAGTCCTAAATATATATAGTTATTGTAATAAATAAAAATTTTAGATATAATGCACCTTGTCTTTAAAAAGTGAGTATTTTTTTAGTATTTGCATGATATAAATTATGTCTATGTTTACTAGACTGAGCAACAGGGTCCATCCTGCTATCCCACTTTAGCAGTTTATGGTCAGCCGCCATGTGCTGCTATCCAAGATTGAACACTTCACATAAAAATAGGTTATAATTTAGAAATCCCATCAAATGAAGATATCATAACTTAGAATAGGGAGATATTTTGTTTCAAAACTATTGTTGGAACTTCTGTATATATTCTACCTAATTTATCGATGAAATAATCTAGTTGAACCCTCAATTTTTTAGAGTAATTAATGTGTTTGTATAAATTTCAATGTAGGAATTGTCAATTTCAAATTTAAAGAGTTCGATGCAGCTGTTGAAGACCTTTCAGCTTGCGTGAAGCTAGATAAGGATAATACATCTGCTTACACATATTTGGTGGGCCTTGAGTATTAATACTTGAATCCTCATTTATTTTGGACTTTGACATTGTTTTCTGGATCTCTTGTATAGAAGATCTCTTCAATTCATTTTTTCACTGAAAAAATTGAATCAACAGGGTTTAGCATTATCTTCAATTGGTGAGTATAAGAAAGCTGAGGAAGCTCATCTAAAATCACTTCAACTTGACAAAAATTTCCTTGAAGCATGGGCTCATCTGACTCAGGTGTCTATTCAACAATATCCATACTAATAGTTTTGATCATATTAAAGAAATGAATGTAAACTTCAAATATCTTTAGTTGTATGCTTGAATTCTTTGTGTTATCTGCACTTAAATCTGGCTTCACTACTTTCATCCATGTCATTTTTGTCTGCCGGTAATCCAATTTACTTATTAACTTGGCTTGATGTATCTATTTCATATCAGATCAGTTCACATCTACATTTTTTAATTCAATTATAGGGTTATTCATCTCGAAGGTTACAATTTTTATAGCTTTTAATTTATAGGCTTAAAAGAATTCTGTTAGATGATTTTGCATACTAGCTTTGGTCTGAATATGTATATGACAGTTTTATCAAAGATCAGCAGTAATAGGCTACTAGCTTTGGTCTGACTATGTATTTGACAACTTTATCAAAGATCTAGCAGCCATAGCTTAATAGCTATTAAGTACGCTGCTCCTTTTCTGGCTAATTATCTGTTATGGGCTTAAAGCTATTCTGTTGGATGACATTAATTGGTAGTGTTGTTCTGAATGTGTGGGTTTTGTGCAGTTCTACCAAGATTTAGCAATGCCAACCAAAGCTCAGGAATGTCTAAATAATATGCTACAAATTGATGAGAGGTAATTGTCGTTAATGAACTGTATTTGCTCATATCAGCAATGTTTTCTGTGGGCTTCTTCCACTTGATGTACTTTGTGCCTATTCTCTACCTGAGGCTGATTGCTTTTACATATTGATGTTAGGTTTGCAAGAGCTTATCATTTGCGTGGCCTTCTCTTCCATGCAATGGGTGAACACAGGTATTTCTGCAACCATACTTGCTGACCAATTAAAGAAGTTGAATCTTTATTTAAAGTGACTGTTTTCACTTGCATGACTCTTTAGGATTTGATCCCTGAACACTAGTTTAAGATGTAACGGCACTCTCTAACAGTTAAGGAGACATATTTGGATGGTAGAAATACTGGTTTTAGGAAGGAGGGATAATGACAGGAAATTAAATTACTTGCTGTTTTTAATAACAACAGTAATACTTTTTGAAATGGAATCCCATAAGGAGGTTCATTTTGTATATTTTGAGATCAAGCACTTTGAGGAAGATTTATGTTGTGATTGTGGTATTGCTAAAAGTAGTAAACTTAAATCGTATAATTGTATTATCATTATTACTAAATTCTGATTCACATAAAATTTTGGGGATATCTACTGCTATTATTGTCTGCAAATATAGGATCTAGATTTTGATAAAATGTATATGAATTATTGGACAATGGATATACTGCTTAAAGTATAACAATTTGTTGAAATTTGAATATATAATGACACCTAAGGTCTACAGTGCTAAATTTTGTAGCTTTTTACTCTGTTCCGTTACTTGATTTTACTTTAACTTGGGTTTGGATGTCACAGGAAGGCTATTAAGGATTTGACAATGGGGCTGAGCATTGATGGTAGCAATGTTGAATGTTTGTATTTAAGAGCTTCCTGCTACCATGCTGTTGGAAAATACAAAGAGGCGGTATGATTTTTTTGATTTAATTTTTGGGTGCAATGTTGGTTTGTCACACAACCTTTTTCAATGGCCACAGGTCAAGGATTATGATGCTGCACTGGATTTGGAGCTGGATTCAATGGACAAGTTCGTCCTCCAGTGCCTTGCCTTTTATCAGGTTTGTTTTATTTTGTAACTCACCTGTTTTTTATTCTCTCTTAATCCTATTCTATTGGTGAAAAAGAACGTAAATAAATTTCCTTCTATGCTAAATGATCAACTAACATATCATAGCAAACATTCATTTAGACCCGGAGAGATATTAGAACCCTAACATTGTAAAAAATGCTATGTTAATTTGAACATGTGGGTTTCTGTGGGCATTTTTTGAAATAGGTCCGCTCCCTTATTCTTTAGTTCCTTGTGTTACTTAGTTATATCACCATTGAGACATACTAGTAGAACTTGCCCTCCCTTGATTCAGCTACATATAGCTAAATAGTTCTGTCCATTGGTTCTGGGAATAGTAAAATTCTGCTAATGGACTTATGTGGAATTTGGGGGCTCTGGGAATTAACATGGTACTATTAAGTTTCATTCATGAATTAAGAGCCTATTTTTATGATGTGCACGGACTTTTTTTTTTTCTTATTGCAGAAAGAGATTGCACTGTACACAGCCTCAAAGTTTAATGGTGATTTTTGCTGGTTTGATATCGATGGGGATATTGACGCACTTTTTAAGGTAAATTTTTTTAAAACAATTCTAATTTCCTTGGTATTCTACTTTCCACAAGCATGTCTATGGGGTATTTAATGTAGGTTTAAAAGGATGTATAGCTCCTAGAATTTGAACATTGGGCCTAACTGAATCCCACAAAACCTGTTTGTAAGATCAGGACCATAGTCACATAATTTGCCATACACTCTGGTATGTCATGTGACCTTATAAAGTATTGGTACATGGGGGTTATACATAGTCGGTATGTTTCTGTAAATATTATAGCCAAATTTTTTTTGTTTGGTAACAATTATAAGTTAGTGTGTGTATATATATATATATATAATATTATTCTGTTGGCCTTTAATAATTAATACTATTATTTTCTGCTGTTAACCTTTAATAATTTAATATTATTTTATTCTTGTTGACCTTTAATAATTTATATTGTTTCTTAAGCTGGCCTTTAACATTGTAAAACTATTTACTTACAACTTCAGTAAAATAAAATAAAAAACTTCAGCTTTCTTTCTTATTTTCAACTTCCATTATCGTCTTTCCTTTGGTTTGCCTAACCTTGCCACTGCTTTGCCTTACCTTCCATAATGCCTCACTGTTCACAATATTTCCATTCGTACATTCTTCATCTGCCATTGATGTGCAACACTTTTCACTGCCAAACTGAACGCCCCACTGTTTGCAATCTTTCCCATTCTTCACCTTTAGAAATTCAACTACTTGTTAGGGCGTACTAGTTTGTAAATGAATCACGAATTGGTACACAAACAAATTTAAGGCAGGTGAGGACTGCCTGAGCTTTATGAGCTATATTAAAGCCACATGTCTACTCAATGTGGGACTAAACCACCACCCTTGAGATTCTAAGGTGGGTAGGGGTGATTGCAATGAAGACAAATTACCAACAGTAACAGTTGGGTTTTAAACCACAATGTGTTTAACCACTTTTTGTAAAGCATGTGTTGAGGTTCCCATTTCTGTGAAAGTTATTGTATCTTCAATTTTATTGTATTCAGGAATACTGGTGCAAGAAATTGCACCCAAAGAATGTATGTGAAAAGGTTTTCAGGCAACCTCCTTTACGCGAGTCTTTAAGAAAGGGAAAGCTTAAAAAGCAAGAGTTTACTATTACCAAGCAGAAGGCTGCTCTTCTACTGGCTTCAGATTCTATTGGCATGAAAATCCAGTATGATTGCCCAGGGTTTCTGCCTAACAGACGTCAGGTAAAGCTATTTCTTGTTTCTTGTGACTTATTTGATTGTAGTCATTTTCCTGTCGTTTTCAACAAATCCCTTCTCTGTTGGGATCCACTTTAACTCGGACAGTCTTTGATGTGCCATATTGTACTTGCACTTTTCTTTGCTGAGACCTTGAAAAGGATTTTGTTGCATCCAAAAAATATGATAATCCTTGTGCATATCATATTGTAGAATCAAATTGCAAAATAGGAAACATGTTTTATTATTTTCATTTACTTCCAGGTGTCTAATACAATGGATGCTATTTTTGTTTTATTTAGTGACAAAGAAATAATAGTATAATGATTCAATAAGATAAAAAATTGGTACAGTTCAGGAACTTCAGTTTGCTGATTTTAACACTATAACTAACTTTAAACAAGTCAAACTTCGTTTCTCCATAAATTTCTATCAAAGAGAACTTTTGTTTTACTTGTATTTCCCAAAGTAAGAACATGCAGTTTTTACAGATTCATATTATTTATGTTAGCTTTCAATTAGTTTAAAATCATCGATGCGTGCAAGTTGTGATAAATTTTTTCTTTATAAGTTTCATACATTCATTTTAAAGTGCCGTGCATCCAACGAACAGTTGTGGTTTGCTCATTATTGTAGATAATATCATCTGATTAACCTTGACAATATCCGTATGTTAATATTTCCTTATTATTATTAGCATCGTATGGCTGGACTTGCTGCTATTGAAATTGCACAAAAGGTCTCCAAAGCTTGGCGTTCCCTGCATGCTGAATGGAAATATTCAAATAAAGGAAACTCAAAGAATGGGAAAAGGGCCAAGAGAAGGGAAAGAATTAATATGACCAGTCAAAATAGAGGAGGTGCTGGTTGTAGTACAAGCAGTACCTCATTAACATCTTCAAATGGAATTATAGATGATAGATCATCCAGCCGGACATTGTCATGGCACGATGTTTACTCAATAGCTGTTAGGTGGAGACAGATTTCTGAACCTTGTGATCCTGTTGTATGGTTGAACAAGCTAAGGTATCTCTTTGTGCTAACTATTTTATTAGAGCAGATTAGCTGTACACATGATTTATTGTTCAGAAATTTTATAATCTTCCAGATCTAATATTTATATTCAGGATGTACAAGGATTTTCATTTTATCTTCACCTTTTTATGTGTCTTTCCTTTATTTGTGTCAATAAGCTCAGAATTATATTGGTTTAGGTTGGATGAATTTTTGCCTTTACTGGTTGCCCGCCTCATAGCAATATGATACAGAATTTAGGTGGGAAAGAGAAAGAAATAGAAAAACAGAGAAAGAAAGAGGGGAAAAGGGAAAAGAACAGAATAGAGAGGATGGAGAGAAACAAGGATCAGAGAAACTGTGCACCGCACTTGATTATCATTTCAGCCTGTCTACATTTTGTCTAGAATGCAACAGTCCTACTTTATTTATAGGCATTTACCAAACTGCAATGAAATAACAGTACTTGACTAACATCCTTTTCTTATTTATTTTGACATATCACAATATTGGCTAATGTGCCTGGTTTTTCGTCGGATTATTATTTCAGAGTTGGACTTAAGACTTATGTTGGATTTTAATTTTTTGTTTTGTATTGCAGTGATGAGTTTAATGTTGGATTTGGTTCTCACACACCTATGATTCTTGGGCAAGCCAAAGTTGTCCGTTACTTCCCTAATTATGAAAGGTGAAGAACCTGTTTCCCGTTTTTGGAAGGAACAATATGACATCATTGATACATGTAACTGATTTACTCCAAATGTGGGAAAGGCTTGGTTGTTGTTGTAGTAGACTAACTTTGAAAATGGTTGTTATTTTTAATGTTACAGGACATTAAAAATTGCAAAGACTGTAATGAAAGAGAGAACATTTGTCCGCAGCAAAACAGATAATATCATTCATCTTTCCAAGGATGGGAAATTAGAAGAGGTCAGTTGTTGATTGTTGAATTAGATATGTTGTACCTCTTTATCATCGCTTGATTTACTATGCAATAGGCCTCCTTTGTGACTTTTAATCCCACAAGTGTAGCTTTGGAAAAGTTCTAGTTTTCTTGATGTCAGTAGTAAACCTCTTATGCCCTTGTTTGGCTGGGTGGTATACTAAAGTTGTATTTGTGGGATAGACATAATTTTTTATGCATGAAATTTTCATTAGACCCGTTTTCTTCATGCACACAGCCACGTACAGCAATCAAAGTACTGTAGTACACAGAAACCATCTTTATCATTAGGTAGGCTGAATGTCTACGCTAGAAACTTGAAATTCACAAGTTGCATGATAGACTACGTTTCTTATACATCAAGTCACATGGAATCTGTAACATTTAATCTGTGATTTCTAATCAGTTGACTTTGGTGTTTTAAATTAGTTTCTAGACATAGGGTTTATTTGGACGAACTTCTCCATAAGCTAAAATTATTATATGCATGAACTCATTTGTAGAAGCTCTCTCATATAGTTTCTCTAATTTTTTTATTTGGGTTACATATGTTTTTGATTCTTGTATTTATTTCGAAAATTATTTTTTAACCTTGTATTTTTAGAGAGATCAATTTAGTTCTCCAATTTTTAAAAATATATAATTTTAATTCTTTTATCAATTATATAACAGTAAATAAATGTTACTGAATATTATATTTAGGTATAAATAATGACTAAAATTTTATTTAATCCTTTTATCAACTTTTGTTAAAGTAAAATATAAAAAAAGACTAAAATTACATATTTTAGAAGTTGGAAGAGTGAATTGATCCATCTAAAAATATAAGGATCAAAAATAATTTTTTAAGACAAATACAGGAGCCAAAAATATATTTAACCCTTATTATTTTTAACTTGTGTATATGTTAATTTTAGTTTATGAAAAAATCACATTCATTTTTTTCTTTTTCTTTTCCTTAAAAGGACTTATGGAGAAGCTTGTTCGAAAAGGCCCATAGGTATCCCTTTATAAATATAATTAATGCTCAAGGATTTCATTTTTCCGAGTTAAATTTTTGACGAAGAAATGTTTCTAGATTCTTTTTTCTTGCTTTTGAATGATATCAAAATTTTAATTTGATGATAGTCCCTTGCTGATGTTACTTATTTTTCTGAATACTATTATAGCTTGAAACAATATATTTGTAGTCTATCCTTTTCTGAAAACAGAAACTTTAATGCTTGATATGCAGATTATGCATGCAAAATCATGCTCTGATCTTTACAGAGTTGTTGGTGAGGATTTTTGGTTGGCTACCTGGTGCAACAGTACTGCATCTGAAGGGTATGTGTTCACAGCCGTAACAGTGTGTGGAAACATAGAACGCTTATTTACTTTTGGATGATATTGTTTTTTCAGGAAGCAGCTTGAAGGGACTAGGATAACCGTTGTAAAAATGTAAGCTAGATCCACTTCCCTTGTAAAAATTTCAAGTTATTGTCTTCCACATCTTCTTTTAATGCATGTAAAATTTTAGTTTTTTCGCTTGGAATTTAATTGGAGAACTAAACATGTTTTTCAGGGGAGAGCACGGTTTTGACTTTGCAATCAGAACACCTAGTACACCTGCTAGATGGGCAGATTTTGACGAAGAAATGGCAGTGGCATGGGAAGTATGTTTCTCATACCAAACAACTTTTAGTATATTAATTAGCTGACAGTGGTACATATAATGCTGTTTTGACATCTTACCAATGATCTCATCCCCATCTGTATCATCTTATCATCGTTACTATTTCGTTGACCTTGTTCAGCTATAGAAGTTAGCCAACAGATATTTTATTATTGTCGAAGTTTTATCTGAAATATGTTTTTGTTTATTTTTGGCTCAACTTATTACATGAATTATAATATTTACCTCATAAATATCTTTTAAATGTTATGCGTCAGACTCTCTGCAATGCTTACTGTGGTGAAAATTACGGGTCTACTGATTTCGACGTCCTTGAAAGCGTGCGAGATGCAATTTTAAGGTTGACATATTACTGGTATGTTTTTTTTCCAAAATGGGTAATTTATCTTATGATTTAGAGCATTTGAAAATAATTTCTGTTAACCTGACTGAACTGCTTTTAGGTACAACTTCATGCCACTGTCTAGGGGATCTGCTGCAGTTGGATTTATCGTTATGCTGGGCTTGTTACTTGCTGCCAACATGGAGTTCACGGGAAGCATCCCACAGGGTTTACAGGTTGATTGGGAAGCCATTCTGAACTTAGATCCAAACTCGTTTGTGGATTCGGTTAAAACGTGGCTGTACCCATCTCTGAAGGTGACAACCGCATGGAAAGACTATCATGATGTTGCGTCAACTTTTGCAACAACAGGGTCTGTTATCACTGCTTTGAACTTTTCTTCTGATGATTGAACTCCTGTAATTATGATGACCATGATAGTTAATTGCATATTAACTTTGACGTGTTAGTTACATTGTAACCATGTTTATACAATAAAGTTATTGTCATTGGATGAAAAATAACCTTTTTTTTTTCTTCTCACTATTTTTTCCTCACCCTACCCCGATCAAAAAATCGATAAAAGGATAATGTTTTATGTTTGTATTTTACTTGTTAGATTGTTCGCAACCACAATTGGTTGTCATAATTATTTACATCCTTTTATTAGTTTCTCCACCCTTCCATTTATTTCCTGTTTTATCTATATACTATTCTCGGAATGCCTTAAGGTTAGGTTTAGGCCCATAATTGATATGTTCAGTCTTTTCTAGTATTTTATTGTGTAGTGCGCAGAAGAAACCAAAAGAGTTTGGTCGGATAAGGTGCATAATCCAACTTTATTGCAAAAGATCTGTCCATTTTGCAAGAGGTCATAAAATATAATTTATAGGGAAATATTTTATGATTAACATCACCAACATGATTTATCCTTTTCATGAACTGTTATCGTGCTTTGAATGCATTTTCAAGTTTCATAGACTCTTATTAACATTAATTTATTGTGTTCATTTCACTTCATAGAGAGAAAACTTTGTACAAATAAAGATAATAAATATCAAGAGCATTGTTCAATCTATCATTGTATAGCTAAATTAAGTTTTTTTATTCAGTTCTTTCATATATCGCTATATTATTCAATTTATTTTAGTTAATTTATACTTACATGTAATCAACAAATTTAAAAAAGCACAGTAGAAAAGAAAGTGGAAATTGATATAAATTTACCAATCTCTATTGGTTCAAGTGACAGGAACTTAATTCCTTTAAATTAAATTTGAGAGTTGAATTTTGTAAATGAAAAAAAAAAAGTATTATAAGAAAATTGTCCTTTTAAATGAATTCAACACACTCAGTTTACATTAGCTCGAGTCTAATGTGAATTACAGATAAATAGAATTTAAAGCAAAAAAATAAAACTTAATATAAAGAACTTTAATTCTTATTAGATTAGGATCAGTATGTTTAAAATTAAAAAAAAAAATCTAGTTTAAAAGAATTTAGTGATTACTTTTCAGAGTTTTTTTTTTTAAATATTGCTTTCAATTAAAAAATAATAGATTTTATGAGAAACTGTTTTAAATAGCTTTATTATAATTATATTTTTATTATAACTTCTGATTATCTTAAAAAAGATGCAATAAAAAAAGTAATGATTTTTTTTATAAAAGTAATCATTTGATGATAAGCAAATGGACTCTGGTTCTCCCTATTAAAATATGAAACAAGACCAAAAAGCTACATTATTGATTGAAATGATTAACTAATCTGACCATAAGCATCTTTCACTTTTTGGTAGGCAATAACTTTAAAAACATCTTCTCTATCATTCTTAATAAATATTTGATTTGTTCCTTCTCTGGCTA
Organism: Macrotyloma uniflorum; assembly: GCA_016859785.1. Taxonomy (NCBI): domain Eukaryota; kingdom Viridiplantae; phylum Streptophyta; class Magnoliopsida; order Fabales; family Fabaceae; genus Macrotyloma; species Macrotyloma uniflorum. Next base: position 2,993,546 of record BDMB01000003.1, read on the forward strand.
TAAGTATTGATTGAGCTAATATATAGTTTACATCTTCATTGCTGATACTTCGAGGTGCCAGCCATGAGTGGGGGACAGGTAAAACAAGGAACGGTCCTGAAATTTATTCATTATTGTCTGATTCACTGGATATTTAATTCTTCAATAGCTTGTGCTGGTAAGAATACCTAATAAAGATTATAAACCATTAATTGATTGATATAAGCTGTGTAGAGCATAGCCATAGTAGTCTCCAAAGACAAGAAGGTAACACCAATCTTTTTAAATTCAATTTATGTGTATGAACTGTAAAATTAATAGATTGCCTAGTGAAAGAATTCTTTTCAAAATAACTAACCAAATATGACTATGCCAATGAGCTTTAGAGTAGGTATGAGAAGAGATCATAGAAAAATGGTTAAATTTGTTTTTATTTTATATTTTTCTTAAATTGCTTTTAATTTTTTATCTTAAAATTTGATTAGTTATTTCTCAAGTAAAAAAAACAATAATTCTTTTATTAACTTTATGATGACTATAAATTATTATTAAATATTAAATTTATATATAAAAATAATTAAAATTATGTATTTTTTAAAAATTAAAATATTAATTCATAATAAAGAAAAAAATTAAAAAGGGATAAAAATATATCTTTCCTAAAAAATTTATAGTGATACTCATGATAGCAGTTACTAGTTAGTATTAAAATATTTAAATGTGTGTCGATATATAATTTATATTTTATATTAATTTCTAATTTTTTTAGTTTTAAATTTTAACAATAATAGTTTTATATTAATTATTAGTGATTTTATTTTAATATTTTTTTTAAATCAAGTAAAGTTATTAGTTAGAAAAATATTAATAATTTGATTTTATGAATTTATATTTTTTATTTAGATTATAAAAAAAATAATTTTATTTAAATTTATACTTTGTTGTATAATTTACTTAAATTTTTTTTTAAAGATTAATTTTATTTGTTTATAATGAAATTTTAAGTGGCTACCAAGGAGTAATGGATAATGGAACGAATATAAATGAGCATATTTTTTTGGAAATAAAAAAGTAAATAGCTATTATCAGTACTGGCCCTTGTGGTTCTTAATTTAGAAAATTACTATTATTTTTATAAGTACGAGACACTCTGGAATCAAATGCTCAACATTTTTGTGACAACAATGTTGTCACAAAGAGAAGAGAAAAAGTATTTTATACAAGTTTTTAACACAATAAAACATAACATAATAAGCAGATGTAAATATAAAATAAGATTATTAATATGATGGAGGGAAATAAAAAAAAGAAAAATTAATGCTATGAACAACGATTATAAATAATAAATGTGTCAGAAAATTTATGGTCAAAAGCAATTAACATGGAACTGTTAGAGGAATATTTTCCCCCTTTCTTGTGAATGAAGGCAAAAGTACTGGGCATGCCAATGTGAAAGAGCCGTTAAGTGTGGTCCATCTCCTCCATGCTAGCACCTTCATATAAATCAATTCATGCATCACCCCTTTTTACACTTTCCCAGTTTCTTCTAACATTTTCTACTCTCATTCACCCTTCTACACTTTCTTCTCTTCCATGCTCTTCTTCTAGTGAAAGGTTCCTCTACAACATAGTAACTCATACCTATAATGCAAACATGAAAAGAATTCATTAAGACCCTCCATTCACCACTTCAATGCGTGGTTCTGTCTCTAAAAATGATTTGGTATGGTGACTATTATGAATTACTCATGCATTGCACAATTAAACCTCCCATGTAGAACTTAAAAGGGACAAAAGAAAGAAAACAAGATAAACTTCGTCATTGAAGTACTCACCTTTGATTTTTCTCCTCGTTTTCTGACTCAAATTCGCAACATCAGTTTGATTCCGCCCCATCACGAATTCTTTCATTTCTTCGTGTTTGCTATACCACTTTGACTGAGCTGAAGCAAAGAGCCACGTGGAATTCATTTGCTTGTTGAAAATTCGTGCTGCATAGTATGGTATCTTGAACCCCTTTGTGTTGATGAACTTTAAACAATCCATCAAGCTCTCCTTAGCAAGCCCTTTCATGTCATAAGCTTGTGATCTTCTCCACAAACTCTTACTGTGAGGACGTGTCACACCCGATAGGCACAGTGCTCTAGTGGCATCACTGATGGCACCTTCTGCATCTTTTAGAAGTAAATAACACTGTGCTCTATTGCTATGAAGCACAACTCTCTCTTTCCTTAGTTTTAAAGGGCACAAATCTAAAGCCTCTGAGTACTTCACCACAGCCTTTTCAATCTCCCCAGCAAAAAATCTCTTACTTCCTTCTTGTTTCAGAACACATGACAAGGCTTCTTTTTCTCTAATTTCCTGCACACTCATCAGTTTCTCTTTCTTGACTCTCTCCACCTTCATATCCCATAATTCTTCTAACCTTCTCCTGGTTCTTTGACTACTCAAACTCAACTTGCCAACCTTGATCTTGTGGTAATCATGTAAGAGAACCTGCATGATTGCTTTTCCAACTTTGTATTTCCCTTTGACTTCTCTTAATTCAACCAAATCAGCAAGCGCTGGAGCTGCTGTGTCTATCACTTTATACCTTGTAACTGGGTCCATGAGAAGTTGCATAAGACTTTCAATAGCCAAGTGTTGCCTTTCATCCGAGGATCTTGACACGTGGCACAAACTTTCTACCACTTCTTGCAAACTTGCTATGCTTTCTCTTCCCATCTGTGTGTGACAGAGAGTTTTCAAAAGTCCTAATCCAGAAGGTGAAGATGGGTTTGGTAGTCCCCCCCACATACCACACAAGTCCTTCAAGAATTTCTTCTTACATATTAACCTGAGAGATCTTTCTCTACATGCAAAGCAGTGTAGGAGAAAGAGAGACCAACATTGAAGCTGGCTAGCCCATTCTTCTGCCTTTCTGTTTTCCAATTCAAAGCCTCCAAACCCTCTTGTTAAAAGGTTCCTATGGTACTTCAATCTCTCTGTTTTTTTCAAGCCAACAAAGTCATCATATACCTTGTTCAGGCACGTGGAAGCTATGTTCATGGCTGCTTCTATAATTTCTACTTCATATGCTATAACGGCTTCAAAAGTTGCTTTATGGCTGGCTAGATGACCCATTGCTCTAAGTGCAACCCTTTGTTCAACCCAACTTATCTTACCCCGAAGAAGTTCAAGTAAAGGCTGAACCACTAAGGACTTAACGGCTTTTTTGGCAAACTTGGCTTTCTTCATGGTATAGGAACCAATGATGTGAGCCGCATAGTAAGGTATATAAATGTTCTGGTGTCTAAGAAGCCAACTTCTATCAGTGACACCTTTACTAATAAGTTTGGCCATGCATGTGAAGATGCCAAGGGAAGGAAATTCAGGGTCGTTTGGTTTAGTCATAGCGATTTTCCAAATCCCACTTAGGACCAGGACATGTTCTTGGTTGTTTGTGAGAGGCATTTGTTTGAAGTATTTGGCGATTTTGGCTCTTCTCACAGAAGGCACTATTTCAGACAAGATGCAGAAGAAACAGGAACAGTTCAAATTGTGACCACTCCTGGTTGAAATTTCTGGGATTCGGAATTCCATGGCTTGTGGAATTGAGATATTGAAGTCTTTGGACGATGTTTGTCCCTTAAGAAGGATGAGAACATATTCAAAAAATACTTTATATAGCAGATATTTTTTAGAATTTTAGATTTATCGAATAATAGGAAACCATTATGTTGGAAATAAAACGACGATTTTTTACACAAGAAAACACTATATTATCGTAATAAACTCACCTATTAAATTGATAAAAATGATGTCTTTCTGTATTCAATGTAACTAAGGAAGGAAATAACTTTTTTCTAGGAAAACAATTTCTTTTATCTGTATTTTTTTGTCAAATTTAATTTTAATTCTTTTAGTTTCAAATTGATGAATTAATTTTTAAATTTTAAAAAATATGAATTTAATTTTAATATTTGGTCATTAAATATTAAGTTTAATTTTTTTTAAATGACAGAAATAGACGTATTTTTAAAAATTGGAGACTATCAATTTAAAAATACAATAACCAAAATCAAATTTAACAAAGAAAATATATATAATTTTTTGTAATACTATGTTAAAGGTTAAGCACTAAAAAACACTGAATATATTTTAATTATTTAAAAATAAATACTTGTCTTAATTAAGTTTAATTTATTAGATTTTGGATAAAATTAATTTTATTTCTTAATTTAAAATTGACACTTTTAATTGAAAATAACTTGTAGGGAGAAGCTTCTCCAATCAACCGCACTATATTATTATTAAATGTTGAGTGGATGCTAAGCAGTTGATGGCGCTGTAACAAGTTGAGTAGCACATTACAAAAAGTAAGTTCCCACCTTTCTCAACAACTCACTGTTCAATCCGTGGGAGCCAAGTTGCTTCTTCAAAACGGATCCAAAGTTCAACAAAATTCAACAGGGCTATTTCTCTTTCAATGCTCCATTCAGGTTTTGTTAACTTTAGTATCTTGGAACAATTCATTTAACATTACTTTCTCCTAGAGAGCTTAGAACATGGCCAAGTGAAAACCCAATATCCAATCATTTTGAAGCTCTCTAGTCCTTAGAAATGAGTGTTACCAGGAAAGACATGCATGCAAGCTATTTGAGCCCCCTTTATGCAAGCTCGCAGGAAGTAGTATGAAGGGTTGGTTCTTAGGGTTGTCTTCCTTCCTCATTAACTATGGATTTCTACAATCATCAATTGATTATACCCTTTTTCATTAAGAGAATTGATTATTGTCCTTGTTAATTTATCTGCATATGTTTTACTTTGTATGGGTGATTGCACGTAAGAACTGTACAAACTCAAAAACTTCTTAAACCATCATTTTGGTATCAAAGTCATTGGGACCCTCAAGTACTTTTCTAGGAATAGAAGCAACTGATTTTTCAAATGGGTCCTTACGCCAACAAAAATAATTCCTATATCTCCTTACTGATACACAGGGTTTTAGTTGCAAGCGTGCAAGTACCCCATTGGAGCCTAGTACTCAATTGTACCATGATCAGTCCACTTAGATGTTGGAGAATATAAAAGACTCATTAGATGCAACCACCAGTACTAGCTAAACACCACCTATGTGATCCAACAATTGAGTCAAATTTTGTCATGTCCCCCATAGACATACTACAAGGTTCACCATACATTGAGATGCCTAAAGGGCCCTACATCATAAAACATTCTTTCCTCAAAGATCTTCCTTTTAGGCTCACCGATTTCATTTAAGGTAATTGGCAAACTACCCAAATTGTAGTTCAATCAACGGGTATTGCTTCTACTTGGGAGGCTCTCTCATTAGGTGGAAATTGATCTAGCAGCAAATGGGGTGTTGCTCGATCTTTGTCAAAAGTTGAATACAGGACTCTGGTAGCAGCTACTTGTGAGTTACGACGGCTACTTATCTACTTTGCTATTTAGGAATCAAGTGTTCGTAGAAATTAGCTAGCTTTTTCTATGATAACAAGAGTACCCCACGTAATCAAGAATTTTGTTTTTCATCACAAGAGGACCATTAATCAGTACGGTCTCATGCTGCCACTCAGCTCTTTCTAACCAAGATACACATCTTCATCAAGACCATTCATCAGCCTTCATTCCATAAGTTGGTGTTTAAGCTTAGCATGATTTGAAATCTACATATACTTAAATTTCATCCTAAAACTAATTAATAAAACTAATTAATATTAATTGAAGTTATCTAATTAATATATAAATTTTATTTTATAAATGGAGACAGATATTTTTCTTAACATTCCTCTTTCACAAATATATGTCAATTTAAAAAATTTTATTCTAATGAGTATTACAAATTAAATTAAGATAAATCGATGTAAGATTTCTTCAACAATCATTATAATCATAATATATTAAATACCAACTATCATTTGTTAATCTTTTTTCAAATATAAACAAATTTTAACTAATTTTATTTTAGCTAAAATATTTTTTAATTGAATTTTATTTTCAAAGTCTCTCTTTTATTTTTATATTAAATTTTAAAGAAATAATAGTTTAGAAATAATATTTATTTTTTAAATAAAATTTATGCAATTGTAATATATATATATATATATTCATATTTCTTTTAGTTCATATAAAAAACTATAATATTCGATGAGATTTTACCATGAGCTATTCAATTTACAAAATCATGATGGTTTCATATGTAGTCCTTGTACAACATATTGTTTTTGTAATGATGCCTAATTGCTTCCGTAATAAGGACATTATGGTTGAGACAAGGTCGTTCATAGAATGATTATGAAGTTAGTTCTTTCTATTGGATGTTGCTGTCTGTATCCATCCAATCCAAGGTAGATACATCAAGATGAAGGTCTGGTTTAAGATGCATATATCATTTCCCGTTGATACTGTAGAGGATTCCTAATATCATTGTCCTTCTCCTTGTGCTACCAATTTTTAAACGGTGGAGCAAAACTTTTAATATTATTCTCAGTTTTAAAATTATTTCTAAAGTTGAAAACCTAATTTAGAAATTTTTTTTTAGAACATAACACATCCTTCTTATGTTTTCTTGTCTCTTTTGTAGTTTGAGTAATATGAATTCAATATCTAAAATTAGACACTTCGTTATAAGATAAAAAGATACTACTACAAGGGTTTTTTAACATATCAATTTCAATGATAGTTTTTTTAAGAAAAGAATTATGGAAATAGATAAATTTTAAAAAAATTATGTAAATAGATAATTTAGAACGCAACTTTTTATAAAGAAATTATGTTTCATATATTTTTTTTTTTAATTTAGTGAAATCATATTTAATATTAAAATGACAATGTTATTTTTTTAATCAAGTCTTTAAATTTTTTTTGCGAGCTCAAAATTTATTATTGAAGGTGTTGTGATAATTATTCCATCTTTTGTGCTTGTAGAGATTGCATGAACATCGTTATATAATTTTGTTTTGTTGAGTAACTATTAAAACTTCGATATTATATAATTTTGTCAAGGCTCACATTGGTGTTAACAGATGTATAGAACAAATATCAATTATAATTTTGATTAAAAGTACAAAGTTTCATGTCTTGGTCTAGCTTTCAATAAAACTTCCAGTTATTTTCCATCTCCTGTTCTTAAACAATGATAATTGTTTTTAAACAAATAAAAAAATAAAAATTCCCGAATTTATTTATTATGATTTAAATATGAATTCAGTAAATTTAATTAAAAATTAAAATAAGAATGATGTTTCAAAACACATTTTTTTTAATGTTAGTTGGATTTAAAAAATACTTTCTGATCTGTAAAAGAAAATCCTACTAGGCTACTGGAGCAAAAAACCAATATTGAAAACAAGCTTGAAAAATAACAGTTAAATAAGAAGAGTGAATGGCAAAGATACAATTTATTGAATAAACAAAGATTTTGAAGCTATTATATTATGTTTCCATTCGTTTAATTTTTTGTAACTTAATAAGAACAAATACTCTCTTTTTTGTTTAATTTGAGTATATACGACATTAATTTATAAATCTGGGTAATAATTAACCGAATCACTCTTCAGAAAATGGGGATTTGAAAATTTAAACAAATTGTTCTTTAAGGGGAAGTTAGAATTTTAAAGTTTTTAATATAAATAGATATTAAATTGAAAGAATTAGGAAGAAGCATATAAATGCGCATCAAATTTTTCTTGGAGCAAAAGAATGGAATGGAATGTGAGTTTGATGGATATACTAGAATGAATATAAGAAAAGATAATGATTATCTTGGAGTTAAAGAAACTTATGCGTACGTGTATATGTTTATGCTTTGCCTTAATGGCCAAGAAATCAAACAAGAAAGCGAAGTATAATAATAATAATAATACAGTGATTAAAAAAGCTTTCAACGTTTGATAATTGACTCCTTCACTCTAATATGAAGCTGTAAAGCACGTATGTATCATGACATTGCCACTTTTTCATCTTTTCTCCATCCCCATTTCTTAATTATTACTCTTACCATTTCTATTCGCTTTTCATTCCCCCACTTTCATTGCAAGGACACGTTTTATCTTTAAGAATAAGCGTTAAGTTACATTCAAGTGAGAAGGGAAAAATATATAATGATTTTGAAGATTTAAGTGTATAATGTTAAAGTCAATAGAAATAGGATTTTGCTCCTCAAACTTTTTCAAACTTTACCAAATCATATCATTCACCATTTCATTTGTTTCACCGCCATGCGTCACCTAGTTAAGACTATAAAGTCAAAGGTTTCTTTGTGTACCATTCTTTGAAAAATCAACTGTTGCTGTAAATATTTTCTTTAAAAATTTCATATTCATTAAAAATATATCGAACTATAATATTAAGATGAGGTGTAAATTTCACTTTCTTAGTCGATTTTAAGGATAAGTTAGACATCATAATTACTTTCTACATAGTATCAGAACCTAATTAACAAGATTATTGAATTTAGATTCGGTCACTTATTAATATACTGAACTTTGGTTGGCAGATTGTTAGGCCTAAAAATTTGGCCACCTCTTAATAGATTATGATCCTCTTCTACATGATTTAAGGAGTCGCTATATAAAGTCTTGATTGTTGGACCTAGATTGAGTCACTCGACGTGAGAGGAGGGGGTTGACAAATCCCACATTGACTAGAAATAAGGTTGAACTATATATAAATAAGGTGTAAATCTCACTTTGTAAGTCGTTTTTGGGGTGAATTATGTACCATAATTATTTTCTACGTATTTGCTATATTTTTTAATAAGAACATTTAGAGAGGAATGTTTTCCTTTCCATATTAGGAGTCAGTGGCATTTAATTCTATCAATTGATTAATGCTCCTTGGTCATTTAGATAATGTTAATTATTGTATTTTACTTCATATCAATACTATAAAAAAAACTATAGCTAAAAAGGTTACAAGAATGTATTTTTCTTTTTTAAATTGTTATTTTTCTAAATTAAAATCTAGAAAAAGATAGACAAAAATTCTGAAGGGAAAAAAATGTGAAGAAAGTAGTAGTGATTAAGGATGGGATGGTGGAATAACATAACCCTCCCTCTGACGCTGTCGAACATTGCTATCATGTGTTGCAACACGCTGATAGCTGATATTTTTGCAAGCTTCGATGTCGTTAAACAATTCAACCCGTTCTGATGTTGCTACTGTGGTGTCGTTTCGATATTAGCGCCTCAAAATCATTTGTTCTGTTGTAAGTCAAGTGGTCCTTCATATTAAAAAATAATAATATTAATAATAAATACTCAAGTGGTCCTCAACCTCCATCTTTCTTTCCCCTGTCCCCTCCTTACCCATCTCCAATTTTATGGCTTCCACTCTTTCTTTCTTATAATCATCTTTAATTCTTAATAAATTAAAAATACTCATCAATCAAAGAATTTCTATGATAATATCTTTATTCATCACCAATTCTCACTGATATTTAAGTGGTTCTTGTATTTGTCAGATTATTTTTAAATGTTATTCAAATTTATATTCGATGTGACAAATGTATTGTCACTAATCAAAATATTTTTCACTGTTTATTAATATTTTTCATATTTATGAAACAATAGATTTAAATTTTAAGTTAATAAGAAAATAAACATTTTAGGTTATGATATGATGATGAAATAAAATTTATATAATGATAAACGTTTTAGGGATAAACATTTATACTAGTTTTTCATATCATAAAAACATTATTATATGATGATGAATAAATTTTAATGATTTGATTTTTTTAATTTAATTTATTCGTAAAAAATAAGTGCAATATTTTTACTATAATATTTTCTCTAATTATTTTGCTATTAAGATGAACAATGTTTACAAACACACACAAAATTGAAATTCACTGATATATTATTTTATACTTTTGTGACAGATTAACTAAACATAAAATGCTTCAAAATATCTAACAATTATAATTTCTCAAAAGTTGTAGAAAGTAATTGATTTTTGAAATTGGTGATAACATGACAAAATTATAATTCTGTTCTATTATCAATTAAATGAATGTGTTACTAGTAATGGAAAAATAAACGAGTATTTTTAATATTTTTCACTTATATGATGTAATGCTTTCCTGATAAAAAAAAATTATTTAGTGTTTATGAAAAAAATTGAATAAATGCTTAACAAATATTTATATATAAAAAATTAAAATAAAATAAATCAAATTTTTACATTAGTTGCGATTAAGTTGTGCATTTTATTTATTTTAAAAATTTCTTCATGTAAATTAAGAGTTTGGTATTGTTGCTCCAGGAAGTTTTAATTAACCAGACTTTTACTTTAAAAAAAATCATAAGTTATGTATAAATTAAAATAAAAAATTTAGATAAATTATAAGAGATATTTTACAAATTAATTTGTCAAAAATTAATTTTAACTATAAAATTATTTAGAAAGGAACTTATTTAAATATGTTTTTATTTTATAGCATAATATATTAATTCAAAAAATTCAAATTTATTAATTTTAACGGTTGAATTTATTATAGTACCTGCAGTTGCTTTTGAAATTTTAGAGGACGGGGATCTTTGTCTTCTGCTTTATGTTTTTTTTTTCTTTTAAATAATACTATTTTCATTAAAATATTTGAAAATGTTATTTAATAGAATATTGTGTGTGTGTGTTTTTTTTTAATTATTAAAAAGACAGGAAATGCATATGAAGAAAAAACACAAAAATGAAATCAAATTGCTACTACTTTTTATTTATTTTGGTGATTATTGACAAATGTATTGTATAATTTGATTTTTTTTCCTGTTCATTAATGATTAGAAAAATAAAAAATATATAGAGCTTGAATAAAAAACATTTTAATAAAAATAATATTATTACAACTAATAGGCGATACAGAATAGAGGAGAAAAGCCAGATTTTGCCAGATTGTGTTCTGTGATGTATTTTGTTCATTGGTTTAATGAACATTTAATGCAACAATGAAAAGGTTGGATCCGACATAGTGAATCAAACCAACCGCTTTTAATTTGGTTTGAATTTCGCAAAAGAAGTGAAAACAAATCTCGCGGAGTAATTTTGATCAGCTTTCATTTTTCTTTAGTTTTTATTTTCCATTTAAAATATACAGGAACTAGACCGTTCTGCTACATTTCAGATTTGTGATTAAAAAGAAACAATATTCTATATTTTGCCTACTTAAAGAAAAAAAAAATCTTATATTATAGGTGTGGTTGTTAAGGCATTTTCACTCGGGTCCCACAACTTGGCGGTGGTGCTAGTTGTGTTCTGTTGTGTTCCGAAGATTTGGAGCGTGCATTTCTTTCTTTCCGTATGTTCGGTTCTGAAGAAAGAAACAGCAAATAAAAATGAGTTAAAAAATATTTTTTGGAATATAAAAATACTTGAAATTTTGGAAAATAGTTTTACTGAATTAACTTTTGAATATAGATGGAAAGCAATGAAGAGTTATTTAAAATGAGGTGAAGATAAATTTGATTGTGATTAGGAGAAATCGATAATGGAAGCGATAACTAACATGAAGAAAAGGTGTTTGAGGGAATGATTGTATGAGATGGTGCGTGGGAGAAGATGAATGGTTGAATGGAATGGGTTGAGAAAACCAGCTGTATGAGTATGAACAAGAACAGCTGGCAGATGGTCCCGCAAAACAACAAATCGGAACCAGCAAAGAAAGAATTGAGAGGAGATTGTGGTTTTTTCAAAACAAGTAAAAAAGAAAGTCACACTCCAAAACACATTAGCTCAAGGGTCACACACACACCCCCTATGTCTCACTCACATGCGCCTAATCTCCAACTGGGACCCTTCCAGACTGGCTCATGCGCAATCCCATTCTTTTTTTTTTTTTTTCCGTTTTCATTTCAATCAAATAATTTTCAATACTTCATAATTATTAGGTCGATGCTAACAAAAACATCATCCTCTATAAATCTTCATTTTTAATGGAACGCCTTCCTTTTAAATAATACTCATTAGAGTTGTTTAATAAAGCTCATTAATTGAAAGTATTGCTTTTTTACTACCAAATCCTAAAATTTTACTTTAATTCTGCTTATTTAGGATGTATAAGTCAAAATATATTTACAAAGCTGGACTGGTTTATTAAGTTCGACAAATTGCTTTATTAAAGTAAAAATGTTAATATTTAATATTACAGTATCTTAATAATTAAAGCATTAAGTTTATTACTTGATTTAGCTTCAATATCTTTAATTAAAATGGATTTGATTCTCTGAGAGGAATAAACATTAGGAGATGACACGTAACTGTAATTATTAATTATTTATGATTAATAATTGATATCATAATTAACTTTAAATTTTATTATATACGTACTTGATATCACAATTCTCAATTGTGATTTTCAAATTAATAATTAATGTATTACCTTATTTTAGAGAAATAAAATTCCTATAAAAGTAATTTGCCCTTATGATTTTATCCAGTTTTAGTACGTGAAATTTGTTGATCTGTAAGATTAGTTGTTCCTTAACATGTAAATAAACATATTGATTCAATAATAAACCCGTGAGTGCTAAGCTTTGTCAGCCAACTTAGAATTTTATTATGAGACTTGATTAACAAATCAAATTAGACTAATAATAGATTAACAAGTCAAAAAGTAAGGTGTAACTTGATTTATTTTCATCTCTTGATATATTTTTTTGAAAGCTTTAATCAAAATTACTAATTTGTTATTTAATGTAATTAAAGGCAAAGTCGATATTTTTCCAAAAGAAGCACACGTTTTTCTTGAGTTAAAATATATTTTTTCTTAATAGACCGTTTTAGGCTGGCAGATGATGTTGTATTAGAAAAAAGAAAAGAAAAAGATTTGAAACGCGGTGTAGAGTTGTACATCAGACATGTTGATCTAACGGCTAATGGTGGTCCATGACACGAAAAACATCGGTCCTGATGAATGGGCACGTATCCGTTCTGTTCCAACAAAACCATCATCATCATCATCAACGTCAAAAAAAAACCAACCTCATCGATTACGAAAACTAGGTAGGGCCTATATAAACCTTTCGCCACATCTCTCATACCCCATCACTCACTCTCTCTCCCTCTCACACACAGACACAAACAAACACACGCGCTTCAAACTGCGATTCACACCAATGGATCGCAACGGTGTTCTCTCTCTCGCATTCATCTGCATTGTAGTCGCCGGTGTCGGAGGTCAGTCTCCGGCGTCAGCGCCATCGAACACTCCGGCTACGCCCGCTGCTTCCACTCCTGCCGCAGCACCTACCACACCCGCATCACCAGCTCCTGTTGCTTCCCCCAAATCCTCTCCTCCTGCTGCATCCCCTAAGGCCGCAACCCCCGCATCGTCGCCGGCAGCTTCTCCTCCCACCGCTGCGGCCCCTGCTCCGGCGACCAAGCCTCCGGCAGCGACGCCAGTGAGCACTCCACCGGCTGCAGTTCCGGTAAGCTCTCCCCCCGCTCCGGTTCCGGTGAGCTCTCCCCCTGCTCCTGTGCCGACCACTGCTCCCGTGGTGGCGCCCACCACCCCTGTTGCTCCTGCTCCGGCTCCAGGCAAGCATAAGAAGAGTAAGCACGGTGCTCCAGCACCCTCACCGTCGTTGCTTAGTCCCCCTGCTCCACCGGCAGGAGCTCCTGGTCCCAGCGGAGATGCTTCTTCACCTGGACCTGCATCTTCTGCCAACGATGAGGTATGTTTTGTCGCTTGTGTGTTCTTTCTACCCTGATTTTGTACAATGTGCCTCAGATCTGTGATTTATCGTTGATAGAAATCCTTTATCGACCAGTAACAACTCCAAAACAGTTTATACAAACGAAAGATATACCTTATCTCTTGAATCAAAGTTCTGTGGTTATGTTCGTCCAAATAAACTTGTTTGGACTTAACTGAGTTTAGGTTTTTTCACTTTTACTACATCAAACTGAAAGTGAACTCAGATGTAGGCTTGCGGTGTGGCCACGCGCCACGATTAACCTGTGGATTTGGTTAGGATCACATTTTTCACTTACTTTGCAAAGTGGAGTAAATCTAGGATTTTACTTGATATTGAATAAAATATTGCATTACTCTTTGCTTTGGGCAAATTGTGAATACTTTAAGATTATTAACACTGGGATCTGACATTTCTGCTTTATATTTTCAGAGTGGAGCAGAGACCATCATGTGCTTGAAGAAGGTTCTAGGAGGCTTAGCTTTGGGATGGGCTACCCTTGTTTTGGTCTTCTAGACAGGCTTTGTTGCTGTTATTATATTCTTGTATTGTATCATTTATTTCCTTTTTTTTTTTTCTTTTTCCTTTTCTTTTCGACCCTGTTTTGGGCACACATTACATTTATTTACATTGTTACTTCAGACTCTTATTATTCGATTGATGTCGTTGTCCTTACTGGTGCTTTGCTTGGCCTTTTGTTTCGTTTTGGGTTTAGATGGATCATAGCTTTTCTTTTAGTGGTGGATCACCGCACCAAATGAGACGTGCGAATCATATTTCGGATTAAAATTATACCTTCAATTTTTTTTATGTTTCAATTTTCTAGTAAAATTTGAAATGACAATCTTAAGAGATAATTTCATGTAATTACAATATAATTCAAATTAACCAACCATTCTTAATTTCTAATTCTTACTTCCCATATAATTAAAACTATTATTATTAAAGTTAAATGTTCCTCTCTCAATCATACTTCTTGGTTACCACTTTTGTAACCACCCACTAGAATCAATTGTTCCTGCGTAAAATAGAATATATGTTCATGTATGAAATACGATTATCACAATACACAACTAAAAGTCAGGATAGGTTAATATTTTCAAATAAATTTCGTATCCTTTTCACATATTCATTAATTATAAATAGCGTATTAAAGACATTCACGTATGTATGTATACGAAAATAGTGCATATCAAGTATACGAATTTCTTAAATTATTTTATTAATGAACATTTTAATTAAAATAGAACATATTTTTATAATAAGAAAATATTTGATTAAAATCAATATCTCTTAATGTAACATTAGAGTCTTTCAAATTGTTTTTAATTTGGGTGATAAATAGTTGTTTGATCATCTTGGACAACACTTATTGAATGCAACAATAGATTGTTTGAGCAAAGAGCTTATAGAATAAAATTCTATCTTACTAACTTTATATCTTTTAAATTATCAACCTATCCCTTGAGCAATATATACATAATTAAAATTCTCTTTAAATTGGCCAAAAAAAATTATTTTCAATCCTATACCGTTTTCTTATTACTTTTACTCAAATTTAAAATCATTTTAGCAACTTAGATTCAATTCTACAATATTTTAAGACAACACCCAAAACAAGTTTTTAACATTTAAAATATTTTCAACTACAAAATCAATATTTTTCACTAATTTCATTTAAATCACAATAAATTCAACCAAAATACTAAATTTTCATAATTACCAACTCAATCTCCATAATTTTGATTGTGCAATTCAACCCTTAACAAATTTAAATTGATTGAGAACATTAAAATGATTATCAACATAATATTTATTAACATAAACAAAAAATATAAGTCAAAATATATTTATAACTTAAACATTTATCACTAATATTAGTTAAATATTATAATTTAATGTATAAATAAGAATATAGTTAATTTCTTTTACCTGAAAATTTCTTACACTTTGAAAAAAAGTTAAAGGTAAAAAGAGAAAAAAAATATATAATCCTTTAAATAATTCTTGAAAATCTACTTTACAAATTAAATATATCACTACGAATTAGTATAAACTAACAGAAATTTATCTTTTCCATTATATTATACATATAAACAATCAATTCTTACAAACAAGTTTTGTAAGAGAAATTGAATTTGAGATTTGAAGGAAAAAAAGAAAAATTATTTAGATAAAAATTTTGATAAAATAAATTGATTTACATATGATTACCTACTACTTCATGTGTTTAGATAGAGAAATTGAAAATCTTACTCAAACTTTAAGAGAAAATTAAGAATTTAGAGAAAAATAAAAAAATTACAAAAATATAATTTTAAATAAATGGAGAATAAAATCTTAATTTTTTTATTTATATTATTTTAAAATTCAATTAAACAAAAATTCATTCTTTATTAAATGAAATCTTATAATCTAATTCTTAAAAAAAATCAATCTTTACAATTTTTACTATTAAACTTAATAACATATTGTAATAAAAAAAACTAAAAAAATAAGAAATTTATATATACTTTTTTCAATTCAAATTTATTTTTTTCTTACTTTTTACTTTAGGTTCACTGAACCAAATATGTCTATTTGAGTCTCAAATTATTGGTGTTATTGACCTCTAGATTAACAATTACTCATATTATAACTTATTGTAGTTGTGTCACCTACACCACATATGTAACACTAAAAAATGGTAGATTTTGGAAAGTTTAAAAAACTTCTTATTATTTTATAAATTTATAGATTTTCTATACGATTTTTAATAATTTTTTTATTATTATTCTTGATAATTTTTTTTTATATTTTATTATTTAACAACTTTCCTTAAGTGATGATGTATTTGTCATGTAACTTATAAATAATTTAATAAGATTAATATATGTATTATTATTTTTTTCAAAAAATTTGTACATTTTTTGTTTATAATATTTATTTATTTATTTTTTATTTCCAATAAATTTTTATTTTTATTTTTTTTCTTTATCATTTAGTAATATAAATTAAGTGATGAGTTATCTGTTAAGTGATCATATCAGTTTTGTTTAAAAGAAATAAATTAATTAATATGATAGAAACGATGTTGTTTCCTTTCTTTTAGCACTAATATCTCTCTCTTTTTTCCTTATTTATTGGTGAAATACAAAGAAGATGAAATCGAGGTATATAACTTTTTATGTGAAATTTGAACATATATAAACTTCAAATTGTGAATCTTCTTGCTCCTCTCTTCTTCCAATTTTTTTATAAGATGGATTATTACTTATAAGTCTTTTTGTATAAAAATGATTGATCCCACATAAATACTTCAAAATTTAATTTTAATCTTTAGAAAATTGTTTATTAGATTCAGGTTTTCAATAATAATAATGATTTACTTATAAATGTTACAATAATTAATAATAATAATAATTCACCCATTAATTTATATCAATGTATAAGAAATTATTTTTTAATTGTTTTTAATGTTATGATATTTTTATATTATCGTTTATCATTTTAATATGTTTTAAAATATATTTTTTTATAATTTCTTTCCATTTTTTTCTCTCAGTTTCACTATAAATTATTTTTCTACTTTTCTTTCAATTTTTTTTATATATTTTTTTAATTTTTTTTAAATGATTGTGGTATATTTTTTTTAAGAGGTTTTAAAACTATTTAAATTTTTTATTTTTTTCTCCTTACAACTTCTTCTATTTTTTTTTTCTTTCTTACAACTTTACTATTATTTACCTATTTACTTAATTATTTTTTGTTTATAATTATTTATATGTTTTTAAAATAATTCTATCATACTTCTAGAAAATTTTAAAATATATTTAAATATTAAATTTTAATTTATTAAAAAACAACATAATAAAAAATACGAAATATATATATATATATATATATTTCCTGAATTTTCGCAAATAATAATAATACTATTATTATTATAATAATAATAATAATAATAATACAATTAATACAAAGTATATTAAAATAATTAAAATTAAAAAAGGTATTACAGTAAATTCACATTTTGATTGTGTGGTTGATTATCCAACAATACACATATAGTTGTATTTCTCTTATTTTAGCCACTAAAAATATTATAGCTCAATCTCAACCGTGGATCGTGATCAAGCGGTGAAATCTTACGGGTAACTCCAGTGTATCAAAATTTTGAACACACCAAATCTAATTCCAGGTGAACGGGTTTAAGCGTTTTGAATCACTTTAGGGTTTAATTTTCCCAATCATATTCCAGTCGAGTTACTTCCCGGCGGCCGCCGCACCGGACGGAAGGTATACGGGAGAGGTTGGATCTTCACGCCGGTAAATCCCGTTTCTTTGACTCAAACATTCATATTAACGACTCGACCTGTGATTGAAATTTTGATTTCTGGTCGTGTTTGATTGAAAAGCCGAGGAAAGTGTGTGGGCGTGGTTTCAAATGATGATTTCGGAATTAAACTTGTAAATAAGTCATCGAACAATCATTAAAAATTTTTCCAGTATATGAAGTTTATGTTCTGTTTTCTGTTCCTAGCTTCAATATCTACTATCTAAATTCTGTTTGCCCTCTGTATATGGCCAGAAGAGGAGTTGTTTAGACCATATATTGGAATATTTTGACCCTATTTAAGAGCTTAAACGTATAAATATTTCAGATTTCCTTGTGACTTTGAAATGAAACATTGGATTTTTAAACTGAAAGTTGCAAATATTGCATGCCTGAGTTTGCTGACTCATTGGGATTATTTTCCAAGTTTTGATGGATTGGAGGAAATGTTATTTTTTTCCCCTTGCTGCTGTAGATGAAGAAACCTAAACGACTAGTTGAAAGTTGAAGAGTGTGATTAGCAAAACCTGTGAAGTTCTCTCCATAAAATGGCATTCTGAATTATTGAATTTGTACAGTTGTTTACTGCCAACTTGATGTGAAAATTTGCTTCTTGATTTCGACACAAAACATACGGGATTTGATGCAGGGAGCTCGTTAACTGTGTCTGGTTTCGTACTGAGTTTCACACAATTCTTCCTTAATGATTTCAAATTTCAAAGAAATCAAACCATATGAATGTTCTACTGCCTACATAAATCAAGTTCGACTCTGTTAGATTTTTTTACCACATTATTATGGTTTTGTCACATTGTTATGGGGATAAGGTAATTGGTTCAGTTTTAAGCACTTTGACAAAATAGTTGAATAAAGTAGCCCCATTTCATGAATGGTGCAACTCTTAATTTTATTCTCCCAGCTTAAGAGAGAGTACACTGTATATACACTATATATGACTCTTAGTAAGTGAATTAGAATCTTACTTAACGTTTATGTTTATTCTGCTTCTTAACTATTAATCTTAGGTCTGCATGAGATATATATATTTTTTTAATTTATATTTTTATCTGTTTCTATTTCTTTCATATATATTTTTTTCTTTTTTGAATTATTTAGGCAAGCTAACCCACCAATTTGCATAACTCTGGGAGTTAATATATTTAACCCATTTCCAAAAGATGGGACACTCATCTTGGGCCCTTTTTGGCGGGTTCGTTGGTCAAAGTGGGCTAACTTGCTTTGCCAATGTTAATTACAGCTAATTTGCCTTCATTTTCCTTGAGACACTCACGTTTGCAAAGATCTCTCAATTTCATTTTGGCAATTTGCGAAATTGAATTTGCAGATGGCTTTGCGAGGAGTTTGGCAACTTAACAAGCTGATTGTCAGCTATTGTGACTGGGGTGGAAGTAGCAGGGGTATAAGGTAAAGATACATTCTTACTATGTCTTCAATTTAATTTATTTATGCCCATATTCACATTCATGTTATTGGGAACAATAAAGTTTTTATTTATCTGGGTTTATAGGTATTTACGCCCATATTCACATTGCAAATTTGCAAATAATCTCTGAGGCCATGTTTGTGAGTTTTGAAATGATGGACTGGAATATTTCATAAATGTTCTGTCATCTTGATTTTTATACGAGGATATGTAATTTAATGAGTGGATACCTAATATTCCTTCCAGGACTTAGCAATTGAGATTGGTTACAGTCTTACATAGTAGCTTATCTTCTAATAATAACAACGTTTTAACCAGATTATTGTTCTTTGAAACAGATATTGTGTTGCCCTTGCTTGATCATATGTCTCCTTTGACTGCAGGCGTAATCTTTGTTCTTTTAGTAGTAAAATTCAAGTGTGGAAACCTAGAAGCCAACTTAACTGAAATTTATGTTGAGCGTCATCATTTTCACCTTAGACTGGGATATGAATTACTAATTAAAATTTACAATTTGTTCTTGTTTGTATGGATGCTTTTACAGACATCTTAGAGTTTTTTTTTTTTTTTTTTTTTGTGCTTTATTGGCTTCCATTTCATGCCAATCATAGCCGTTTAACAATCAATTTAGAGAAAGTTTTGAATCAGTTGTACTTCATGATAACCACATTTCTCCTTTTGATGGCCTTGCGCGGGCTTGGCACCGGAGTGTTAAAAATAAGTATCTTTGTCATATTTTCTCCTTCTTTGAACAGCGTATTCTCACTTTAGTTTTAAATATTTGATAGGGCATTTATGGAGTCTCAGTTGCCAGCATTTAAGGAGAAGAATCCTCAATTAGAGGTGGTTACTGAACTAATTCGTGGTCAGCATCCACATCTGAAGGGATTTTACAGTAAGATTCTTGTGATTAAGATAGATAGCATCTATCGTGAAAAGAAGATCCAATAATAAGGGAAATCCAATATGGTGGCCCGCCTTATTGTGTTGTTTGATTTATGTAGTCGATTTTGTTGATGATTATCCTATGAAATGCAGAGAACAAGAATCAGCGAGTGATATGTGTGAAGAATATGGATCCAGAAGACATACATTTGCACGCAACTAGGCTAAGGAATGCATTGGGAAGGAAGGTGGTGAAATTGAGGACAAGACACGTAACGAAACACCCTAGTGTACAAGGTACTTGGACAACTTCCCTGGAGTATTAAAATAGAAAACTGGTTGTCTGAGAAAGTTCCTTTTCTTATGGTGATTTAATCGATCTGTTATCTAGTGGGTATAAGTTCTCACATCTGGCACAATTTTTTTCGGGAGTTCCTTTTCTGTATTAAGACATTTTTCTTTTTCTTTTTCTGGTTTGTATTGTTTGCTTCCCAACGATAAAGCTAATGAGAAAGTTAGAAAGGGCTCGATAAAAGTGATTGTTGGTTCCGTTAATTATTTGTTTAGTGGGTGTTGCAATGGGCTGTTCAATGGAGGCAATAGTTGTTTAAGGATACATAATTTTCAAGTTTGGCCGCAAAAAAGAAAAAAGAAATTAAAACAAACCAGTTGTAAATAAATAAATCTTTTGGCAGTCGAAATTTACCAGCTTAATTTTGACTTTTTTAATTTAGCTTTCAAATGTTCGTAATTTGGATCTTAAATAATCTTCGTTGCCATCTCGTATGGTTGTGAAACATAATGGACAATTTGCCTATGACTTTTTGCAAATGATCGTGAAGGCTCCATACTTCTGACCCTTTTGCCAGACTATGTAGCACAAGTAACTTGTAATAAGGATAGGTGAAAGGAGCTTCGAATATTTGGTATTTGTCCCACTAATAACCCCAAAAAATGTTGGAACCAAGAAGTCTATACTATACGATCAGCTTATCATATTAGCTTGTTAAGCTGACCGCAAACACAATAATTCCCTTGTTTATAGGGCTATTTAGATAAGGAATTGTTCCTCAGTTGTTAATTACTTAGTTATTCCACAATATACTTATAATGAAATTTGAGTATGTTGAGAAGATAAACTCAATTATAAATCAACATTAACATTAGTGAAAGTAAACTTTAATGGTAAAAAGCAATAAAGGTATACAGAAAGTTGTAAAAAGCGTAAGGAATGATATTTACGTTTTATTTCCCTTTACAATGTGTTGCACATTTGATTAACTTACCTTTATAACAATGTTGGATCATGTCCAATAACAATATTGGGTCAAAATGAAGAGATTGCATTATGCAATCCCATTTCACTCCATGAATTTTTGCTTGCCAAAAAACATCACTTTGGAAATGTGGTCAAATTTACATGGTTGAACCTCTTGGACTAATAGAAAATTAAAACCGAAAATATAATCAGAAAATTGCTATAAAAGAACTTAAATTCACGCATGCAACTAATTGTTAAATGAATGTTTGAATTAATTGATTGTGATTTAAATTACACTAAGAATTTTTGTTAAAATAATATAGTATTATTTCCTTAAATACAGGACTATTTAAAACTTCTAAAAACTGATCTTACGATAGATTTTTCGGAGCTTTTGTTTTCATGCATACTATTTTCAAGATAAATGTGAACAGTCTCAAACAGGTATGCAAAGCATGTGTATAAGATTATGAAATGCCGTTTATTTTATCTTCAAGTTATCCACTTTTGATAGATGAGTAAGCATTATGCTCAGCTTGAAACTAGTGGGAAAATACAAGAATGAAGTACATTAAGTGATATTAAAATTAAAGTACCTCCAAACAATTTTTTACTTCATTTGGTACATTGGAATTTATTATCATGCATTCGTAAAAGTGGTTTCTAAATTTTAATCCAAACATAATCTAATTTCTTTGACAGTATTCCCAGTTGAGAATAGTAGAAACTGAAAATAAGAACATAACCCGCTAAAAGTAACAGATGATATGAAATGTAAAAATTACTATTACAATATATGAAATTGTATTTCAACCTTAAGCTGCCACCCTTTGATTCACCTGTATATTACAATATTCACAAAAAAAATTACTTTTACAAATGATGACATATCTAGAGATATCTTTATGTACCTCTATCAGGGTTCAATGATCACTCACTGGATATCGTGACAGCCTGATTTCTTTGAAAAAAAAACTTCATCAGTTGAGTGAATATGGTTTTGCATAAATTGCTATCTAGATAATAGATGAATATGCTACTGACCTACTGACACTATCAAGTAAGATATTAAGAAGCAATAGCATGGTCTTTAGCTCATAATGGCTGAAGTTCTTGCTCAGGAACAGACGCATCCACTGGCTTGTATGAATGCAAGTTTTGCTGTCTTTTTCTCCAAATTAAGAACGTTCCTAATATTGACAGTCCTATAAGTAATACGAACAAAACAGCTAAACCCACGACCCAGAAGTATTGCTGCCACCAATTCCTGCATCATTATAGACAAGTGTTTAAATATCTGAAGTGGTTATTGATAAGGCAAATTCAATAACGAGAAAAGTTTAGATAGGCACTGCCTACCACGGGGCATTCAATTCAATATTACAAAATTTATCTATAAATGCAAGGTTGTACGGATCATATTACAAAATATACCTCTACACAATACCCTTGAACCCGCCAATTAAATGGAATGTCAACTAAGATTTCTTATTACTCATTATACCCTAGAAGTTCTACTCAAAACACATCTGCCGTTTATATGATAGCATGTGGCAAAAGGAAAGAGCACAGTCACCAATTCTATAGCGACGGAGAGAATTCCTGAAGTTAACTTTCCAAAGGAAGAGGATACTCTATTCTATAAATGCTATACCACAACTACCCAAGGCAGAAGAGAAGACACCATTCGCAGAAGGTCAAACGACAACCACCTTTAAATAAAGCCTACCCCCAATCATAATTAAATAATGAATACATAAATAAAAAGCTGAAAGACTGGGAAGTTGGTGACTTTCAACAGAATAAAGGTGTAATCAAGGACATAAAGATAATCCACTTCAAAGCTTATTTGAACAAAAAACTCACTTTGATGGAGGCTCAACATTCCAATCAATCAAACTATAATTTCCAAAGGTGTCAGGAAGTTGAATGCCATGTTCAGCAAGCCGGGCAATTATATTCTGTACAGAAAAATCACCATGAAATGGGCAGTCTTGATAAAAATGCAGGTGCAAATAAGTCAACGTACCGTTGCAGTAGTGTTAGAAATATAATGAGCATACGGTTTTGGGGTTATGGCCCATTTACTGAGGGAATCATTTCCAGTAGAGGTAAAATTCAGTAAGTGAACCTGTAAACATCCATCATAAAGTAACAAAAAACACATTAGCAGTGTAAATTGAAAATGGATAGTTTGTTTGGATACTTCGGAAAGTTATTACGACAAACTATGATAGCCCTTAGCTTGGGACCTCTACCAAAATCCCCACCTATCCTAAGATAGCCGTACTATGTACATGTACATTTTTAATCAAACATTTTTTAACTATATTAAAATTATTAATTGAACTTGAATACATTACAAATATGCATGCAATGTAGTCACAATTTTCTAACCTGGGAAGTATTAACATCTAACTCATGAGCAAAGACTCCAGCCAATTCTGTAATGTGAGGCTTCATATCCACATAACTGATGTTAAAGGAAATTAACATTGTTATTTGTGCAATTTTGAATTCACCTGTACATTTGAGTTCGTTACAGTACATTTGTCGTCAATGAGTATACACATCAAAAGAAATTGCACTAATTACTTAGACATTAAATGAACAATGTTAAGAAATATACAACTTCTGATATGACCCATGTTAACACATGATGTCTCTGTATATACTTTTAGCACATTTGAAGACTAGCAGCTCATAATACCTGGAGAAGCATTAATCTGCGACATAGATGGAGCAACTGCAGGCTCTAATGCTTCAGTTGGATTGCTTACTTCTGAATTTGGAGGTAATGGTGATGGGGCAATGGATTCCTGTAATCTTTCCCATAACTCGGCACAGTTTGTTTTCCAGAAACCAATCTTTTCCTGCTCACGATCATACATTACAAGAGTGTTTCGGACAACAATACCTATGTGAACAAAAATGACCAGAGAATTATCACTAAAGATTTGCTGAAACCTTATACCACAGAAGCTAGCCATGTAATACAAAATTAGAGAGGAACAAGATTTCACATGAAGTATAAAGCATGAAATACATAAAGTTCCAAAAATCAAATAAATTACCTCCTAACAGAGTTGTTGGGTCCTTTCCATTTTGGAAAATCCCTAGACAGTATGCTCCTCTCACTTTTGAATGCTTCATAAGAATGGCCCATGAAAAGTAGGGATTATGGAATCATTAACATTTGATAACAATTGCATCAGTCTTTAAACACAGCTAAAGATACTAATAGTCTTGTATCACTAACCCGAAACATGTAGTTTTCAGGTGACAGTGAATACTTGTCACCATTTCCAAATACCATGTCAACCACTGGAAAACTTTTAGAGAGTTGAGAGGCTACACTGCAATACAAGTAAACCCAAGCTGTTAAGCAAACTGCAATACAAGTAAACCCAAGCTGTTAAGCAAACTGCAATTAAAGAATAATGTGATCTTAATGTAACAGACATACATTCCAGCACCCGAAAAACATATATCATTATAATTTGGATCTGGACCACTTATTTGCTTGAGAGATTGAAGTTCCTTTAATATCTGCAAACCAAATAAGTATGATTAGAGTCACCAAGTCTATAAAATACAATTTTGTTGTTAAACCTTTGCCTCGAAAAAAATACCCTAAAATGATGCTCCGGTTAGAAGCGAAATTAAATACTTCGAATCGTAATACACATTGAACCACATACAAACAAATCATCGATGAAGTCCACAATCAACAGGAGATTATGAGAATTATTTATAAATCAGAAAATGGCCAATTAAGGGTATGAAATACATACTATGACTATTTAAAAGAAGAAAATCATTGATGATTCTTAAAACCTTTAAAATTTATTCAGAAAAGGTTAAACAGTATCGATCTTGGCGTCCCATCAACTAAAAGCCAAGGGTAGGTATTCAGAAAACATGGCACCAAATACTTGAGAAACCATCCACAACTTAATCAGATACCCATACAGTTTTACACGCAACGGTTTTCATAAAACAAGGTTAAAAAAAAAAGGCTCAGAATATGAATAACTGCCAAATTCAATCATATAAATCCCCAAGAAATTCCGAAGAAAACTATCATCTAGAAAATTAGTGTTGGTGTTCAAGTCCTTGTACTCCACTTATCACCTAGCAAGACCAGACTATGTTAAGAAGCAATGTCATATTATGATTCACAACAGCATCAGCATGTAGAGGTTGATCCTCTTCATGCAATAGATAATCCAGGCTTCCCCAGAATATTTCAAGAAAACTCTTACAATATGTGTATATCTTGCTTGTCCAATATTAAGATGTCTCACATTTTCTAGGAACATGGCCTAAACACTCATTATAAATAATCCTCCCCCCTTGAGCTAACTTAAATAACCCTCCTCCAATCTAGTAAACTTCACACTCCAAATGTCCATTCTCAATCCTGAGGGGGGAGGGGGTATTAAGATTGCCCACATCGGATAGGAACATAGCCAAAATACTCTTAATAAGACCTGGGAGTTGAGAATTCCCCCCTCAAGCTATCTTTCCAAGTTGAGTTTGGCCGGTCCATTTCTAATAGCCTAAAAATTTCCAGCTTTTCCTTAAAGCTTCTTATGTAATTATATATTGGCCAGTGAACAATTTGTTCTCTAAACCCTAATAACATGAAACTCAAAAAATAGAAAATGAGAGGTGAAACTATAAAATGCAACTCCAACTTTATATGAAAATATTTTCGAAAGAACTTACCGCATCTTTAAATGCAAGAAATGCTAGTTCTGGCAGGTAAGCATAAGTTGTACCGCTATCCAGGACAGTTCCATGTTTCCCATCAAAAATATTTGCATTTAGAGGCAGTTGCTTCCCCGCAACGTGTATCTCCTTCAAATCAATATTGTAATATGGACTGTCGCCACCCCGAAACTAGAGTAAATGTGTGAGATTAATAAAATGCATTTGTTAATAAAATGCATTACATCTCATAATCTACAAGATAAGAATTTTGAAACACACACCTGCGTACAGGATCTGAATATGCAAAGACCATGTCTGATGGGGGAGATATGCCACCAAGAACCATTGCACCACCACCAACATCCATTCCGCCATAGCATAGTGAGAATGAATCACTTATCACATTTTTTTCCACAAGTTGATCCATGATACTAAGATCTCCGCGGCCCAAACCCATGATGCCATCAGCATGCTGACTATAAAGATCCCCAGTCTCAACATTTTCACAGCCAAAAACAGCACGCTGTGGAGCAAGCTCACTCTGATTTCCAAAGGATATGACATCCTCACCAAGAACACCGCTACTTGTACTCATTTCAGCATATTGTCTCTCATACACACACTGAATCCTGTCACCATCACAGTTGCAATCAATTGTACATTTGACAGGTTCATAGGTGCTTGATGAATCTGGCTGAAACTTTGGATCCTGTTAAGATAAAATTGGACCCAGAAGTCCAGTCGACTTCAGATAAAAAAGATGGACTTACACACACAGAAAGAAGAAGTTTAAAACAATTATTCTTTTGCATCTTTTTGGGTCCTGTTAAAACAAAATAGGCACATAAATCCAATCCACTACCACTTGAGATAAATTGCATTGGGATTTATAGGTACAACAAATTTTAAACAAGTTCATTCTTTTACATCTCTATCTTACAAGAAAACGATGGCATTCAGAAAGAAAATAGAAGCACAATTTGTCTACTGCATTAATAGGGATGGAAATCATCAGTTAGACCTACTACTACCACATGATGATATAAGCATTTTTGTTGGCCTGGCATAGTTATATATGAAAGCATAACCTATTTTATTCTGAAATTCTATTTGAAGGCTGATATTGAATGACGGGCTTCAAAATAGGTTTTTACAGGCCTACAACATCAAGGTCTCAAACAGGCATACATCAAATCAAAATCAAAATCATTGAATTGTTTATAAAATACATAAATATGTACATCAGACCAACAAGCATATCAAAAAGAGCAGTGATACAGAGACCACTCATTTTATCAAACGCCCAACAATACCCACCTATGTAGCTTTATTTATTATTCTTTTTCGCTTGTTCTTTTTTTAGTCACTTATGACTAAAAAAAAGTAAAAATTGGGGTGTTGAATGAATGTTGGGACTGTGCTGGGTGTTCATTTATCTTTTCCTATTATTCGACACATACAAGCATGTTAACCTAATTAGGTCCTTTCAAAGGCCTAATCTTAACGAATACTACCCCGAGGGTGTACGTGCTAAAAGTAAACATGGAAAAGTAGAAAATGGAAGAATGACGAAGAATGACGAATAAAGCATTTTATTATCGTTATGGAGACTTATATCGTATCCAAATATGATATCAATCTTCACTCCCCCAGTTGACACCTTTCCATTTTTACTCTCACCAAGAACATGCTGGCTGGTAGCGCATTGGCACTTACAAAAGCCTAGACCACAACAACATTGTCCTATCCTGTAGCAGTTATATAATTTTCGTTTTCCATTTGCAGTATTTATGAGTCCAAAATAACTAAGGCAATGATGTGTCTGAAAAAGGAAAAAACAAACAAACAGATAACCAACCTTATCACACATCACAACACAATGACGCGTCACATCTTGTAACATTATTACGTACGCAAATAGAAAGGAAAAAACAAAAACACAATGAAACATTACCTGGTGCCTGCCACACTGTTCGCAAGAGGAGCACGGAACATACGTAACAGTGCTCCCCGTATCAACAATAAGAGCAAACATCTGTGCAGGAGTCCCGATCCAAAGCCGCGTCGTGTAATACCTAAATCATTCAAATCCACACACACATAAATCATCAATTACCGAGTTCTAATAAATACAAACAACAGCGAAAAAGAAGGAAATGCGTGAAACGACGACGTAAGAGATTTACCCGTTGAGGAGGAGATCGTCGTGGAGTCTCATGCGCGCATTAGGGTGGCGCTGGGACTCGGATTCGTGAAGCTGGCGACGGGGATCGAGCGCTGACGTGGTGGAGTTGGGTGCAGAGAGGTACAGGGGAAGAACCATGGCAGGGGGAGCGCTGTGGTGGCGTTTGCGGAGGAGCTCGGAGTCGCCAGCGATGAGTTGGAGGAATAGCGAGAGGGTGATAAACGTCATGAGGATAAGGTGAGTGAATGCCGGCGCCATGAGTTGCTGAACGGGCTCGCAGAACGAGTTACGATCCGAGTTATGGTTGTTTCTGCGGTAAACGGATCGATAGGATCGAAAGAGAAGAATGAAGGATGGTGGAGAGTCTGTGTCTCTCTGAATTGGAGAACGGAGGGAAGTGAAGTAACCGTCTGTGTAAAGAAAAGGTAATGAATTATATTCATTCATTTCCATTTCTGTTACACTTTTATGTATTTTATTTTTAGGATTTTACTTTTTTGGGTTGATTTGATCTATTTATTTATTTTTCTTTATAATTATCTCAATTTAGTTAAATAATAATATTTAATAAACTAAATTATGTTATAAAATAGTTATTATAAAAATCATAATTTTACTATATATAGAAATTTATAATAAAATAAGAGCGTGAAAATGTCAACACAGTTAAAATAAATTCAAACAATTATAATGAATTTTTTTCAAGGCGTTTTTAACTAGAAATTTTCAGGCTTTCGCTCTCTTGATAATAAACTATAGTGAAATTTTGAAGAAAATAATAAAAATTGATCAAATTTATGTTTGTTAGTTAGTACTTCTTTATTTTTATTTTTTTTTTAAAAGAAATTAAGACATATAATAATTTTTTTATTTTAATAAAATATTTATAAGAACTTTTATTTTATTCTTTTCATTATTATATCACAGTAAAATATATATATATATATATATATATATCTTATATGTATATGTAAATTAATTAAATATTAAATGAAGAATAAGAAAATAAATGAAAAAAAAGATAATGTTATCTTGAATTTTAAAATAAAAATAAAAATTTAAAAGTTAAAAAAAAAAAGTAATTACTTATTTCGTATTCTTATTCATAAAAGGAAATTCAACCTAACTTCTCTTAATAAAAATTAATTTAATCTGATTTTTGTGGACTCGTTGCCTTGCCATAACTGATTTGTTTGATATTGAAGTAACCAACCATCACCAGACGTTGAAATTTTTTAAAGAAGTGTAATTCACTCCTTTTGTTGAGTGTGTTTAAAGTCAAGAAGTATAAATATGGTGCTGGTGCTACCTAAATTCCCGAACAAACAAACCAAAAACTTTTACCTTTTTTCCACTTCAAAGCCGAGAGACACTTAAAACCTCAGACCATCCTGTTTGTATTTGACGATTTCCGAGAAAACGTGTTTTTTAAGATGAATATTTTAACTCAGTTTTCCTTTGCAAAAATGCAAAGATTTACGTTTGATTATGTATAAAAAAATTATTAAATAATCAATTTTTCTTCTCTATACTATTATAATAACAAATAATTAAAAATAATATTTAAATAATAAATAAAATTATTAATAATAATATCTTATTAAAATATTTTAAAAATAATATCAAAAATTAAAAATTAACAATAATAAATTAAGCTTCTTTTTTATTTACTCTTTTTCTTTAATTCAAATAATTTCATTTTTTACTCACATGTTATAATATAAAATTTATAAAAAAAATTATGTCCAAAACCCAGCAAAGATATTAATATTTTGTCATTTTGTTAATGAAAAAAATTCTCCAGAGTAACAGGTTCCACATCGGGCAATGACTGGTATACCGATACATTCTGCTTGATTGTTTCCCAAAATAACAATGCAATGGACACTCCTACACACCAGATTGGGAAATATTGAAACCTTGATATAATATTCTCCTAAAGTTTACCCCCACAAGGACCGTTAAATATGTACTTGATTTAACACAAGTTACCATTGGATGAAATCTTAAGAGTACACCTGCCCTTTGGCATCATAAGAAGCTAAAAAAGAAAACAAAAAGGTACATTTTAAATACCCGGATAGAATCACTAAGGGTGAGTTTGATTTTCTATTATAAAAAGTAACTATTTGCTTTCTGACAAAGATACATGAGGCTCTATCTCAGATTCTCAATGGAAAACCAAACATACACTAATGAGTGGACCGCTCTCATGTCTGTAGTCTTTCCACTAATATTTGGATGCAATATCTCACATGTATGGCTGGTGCGAGGATTGCAAACTAGTACCCATATATCGACCATAGTTAGAAGGAGGTACATTAGCTGGTCCGGTGTATATAGATTGGCCAGGAACTTGGTAATCATATGTGACTGTACCAGCATGGGGATACCTATCAGGATTTCCTGCATACGGTACCCTAACATGAGGAACCTGCCTACCCAAAGCAACAGTTGAAGCGGCACTAACACCAGACGAATGGAGTGAAAAATATCTCTCATTAGGCCTTGGCCTCTTCGATTGAGGGCGTTTGCTAAACTCTCCACTTCTCTTTTTATCTCCCTTCGATTTCTCTAGTTGAAGAACCCTTTTCTTAAGTGTATCAAGTGGGTAGTCAGATTCAAGCTTGTATTCCTCAATACACTTAATTACAGCTCTCAGTGCTGCAAGCTCTTGTGCATTGGCATCATTCTGCAAGTAAATGGCACATATAACAATACAAGCAATACAGGATAAGAAAAACCAGAATGAATACAATAACTCAATTGGAATCGGAATCGGAATCAAACAATAAAGCATACCTTCGCACTAGCAATGTCACGCACATTTCCAGTCTTCACTTGTGAATTTCTCCTTCTATTCTTAAGGTATCCCTTCAGAAGGGGCACAGGGGGGAAGCTTTCTTGAAGCTGGAAGGCATGAATAAAATGTACAGCTGCTATTTGTTTCCCATTATTGATTAATGTTTCTACAACAACTGCATTAATAGTGAAGATTAGAAGATTAGAATAATCAACATCAGATAATCATATTAACTCTTGGCATGAGAATTATACGTCCCACGTGTCTACTATTTGTCAAGTAATCTAGACATACTGCCCCCTAAAGAAAACTGCTTATCTAGCATATGGATGATATCTGACAGGGCAATCCTTCATTTCAGACATCACAGGTCAGTTTATTTAAAGAACACCAACCTGGAATTTTGTGAATTAACCCAATAGAGCGGCAGAGCTCAGGAGCCTGCCTAAGCTGAGCAACTGCAAGTACAAGCTTGCAGAGTTCTTCTTCATCAAACTCTGAAGCAATTCTAAAAGTTGAAATAAGCTGCAAGAATGCCTTTGCTTCCAATGAATTTCCATTGGCAGCATCAATATCTGCTCTAGCTAACTTGGGCCTCCACTCATCAGCAATTGCTTTGGCTTGCTGCTTGGTTTCAGGGTTCAGAAGGTGATCTGCACCTGGGTTAGCCCTTGCCAATAAGGTGGCCATGGCTTCCAAAATTATAATACAGTATTTGCACATGCCCTGTTGGGCAGCACCCGTTTTATCTTTTAGTTGGGAAGTTTCATTGGTGGGGTATAACCCCTCCAGTGAATCCAGCACTAAACGTGCAGGATCAGTTGCATTTACTAATGCAACAGAAATTTCTTCACGAATAACAGACAATTGTTTTTTATTCTCCACAATATAATTCAGAAGACCTTTTCCATCCATTTGTTCACATAATTGTGTCAGCTCTGGATGTGGCCTAACCTCAACAGCCACACCTTCAGACTTTTCACCTGACTCATGAGGAAAATCATCCTCTGAGGAATTTGTATCGCCAAGAGTGCTGCTTACCTTGTTATCTTTGTTCTCCCCATCATACACAGACTCCAGAGTTGCATTCCGGTGATTTGCATGAGCCTCTACAATGGACGCCACAGCAGCATCTTTAAGCTCCTGCAACCGATCTAAGAGGTCTTGCTCTTCTGAAGCAACCGCAGCCTTCCTCTCTTCAAGTAGTGTATCCACTTCTGATTGTTTCACTTCATACTCCCTCTCCTTAGCTTCCAGCTCTTCAAGCTTCTTATTCAATTCCGACTCAAGGTCATGGAAATGTTGCTTAATTTCAACCCACTGAATCTTATTCTCAGACTCCCCTTTCTGAGATTCCAATTCTAGAAATGCCTGAGCAAGCTGCTCTATCATAGACTGTACATCAATTTCCTCGCCTTGTTCCTCCACGCCCATATTAACGTAGCCAAGCAAACAGCACTTCAAAAAAAGATCAATTTCATGATCAAAAACTATTACAAACATTAATAATAACATGAGAACGACAATAAACAGTAGTTTCTTCCAAGACCCTCTAATGGAACAGATTAAAGACCAAATAATCATATGGAAATCCGAACTAAACATGAATCTGGTATTTAAAATCCCCTTTTCTTTTTATAATTCTAAACCTAAAGGTACCAACCACCTCCCTCTTCATACCTTCCTCGACCATTAACCTAGACCAAGAATGTTTTGCATATCAAAACACCACAAATACCCATCATTTAGTTTATCAGATGTATTCAGACAATTTGACAATGTTCTTCCCACGTATATGCCTTCCACTGGTTAATGGAATAGGAAAAACTTCAGATGGTTCCAGAAGTAACAACAATGGTCATTTTTTAATTTTAAGGTTTTCAATCGATGCCACAATAATACAAAGGACACAACACGTTGCCGTCGTACCAGAAGGCATTTGCAGTTTCCTTTACAGTCATGAACGAAAATATCAAAATATGTACCGAAAGGAAATATCGAATCTCTTCCTTTCAAAACAGAACTTTGAAATCTATCTACTACGGATTGAAAATGGAAAACGCGAAATCCAAATATTCAGTTAAAAATATAAAAGAAACAGAGGGGTGATTTAGGTAACTAGAAATACCTTAGTTTTCGATGCAAGAAACTCGTTGTAATGCGAAACGAACTGTGTGTTTGAGCGAGCTTTTGATTAAACCCTAATTTGAAATTCCGAAGCGTCCTGACTCGAAGCTTGAAAGTTGAAGAAATTAAGCACAGTTCCAATAAATTAGAGATTCAAAAACTTACTCCTGAGGTACTTGTTGGGGGAAGAAGGACAAAAAGGACACAAAAGAAAGAAGATGCAATAAAAGTAGAAAACAGGGATAGGGTAGAGAAATTGGGTTCAATAGTCGAATATTCTAGTTTCAAGGGTAAAAATAGCAATATACTTTGTATTTTTTACATAAAATAATATATTGGCTACTTAAAATGGGAAATTGTTCTTAAATGATTTTTTAACGTTTTTAAGGTCGAGAAAATATATTACTTTTTTAGCAAAAAAAATCTTTAATTTGAATGAATTGAAATGTTTTAGAATAATTTAATATTAATTTCAATAAAAGCTCATTTATATATTTTTTCAAAATAATTCATCAATGTAAAATCTTCTACGTAAAACTTTGAACCAAGGGCAAAAGACAAACTAGATGGAGTAATTTTATTCCATTTGTGAGTTCACATCAATATGAATGTGATATTGATCATGTTTCAACCTAACTAGAAATTCAATTGGACACCCTAATTATTCCATTTTCTCGTGTTATAACTAAAAAGTAATTTACGACATAATTAGATGATTATATATATTATATGTATTAAGATAGGTGATGGACATTAATATAGAAAAACATATTCAGCTTGTATCACCTAGTCCATTGAGCCATAAGAAGAATATGAACTACTTTTGATGTGACTCTCAACTATTGTTTTATTGGAAATTAAATTCATTGTATGTAATATCATTTGTTAAATTAAATCAATTACTAAGATTGAATGTTTATTATTAGAATAAAAACTATAATTTATGATAAAATATTTTTTTTATTTAAGAATATAACAGTGAAAGTATCATGATTGGATTATAATTTGGTTCATAATTCATACAGTCAATAATGTTGAATTGAGTAATCATCCTTTTAATTTATCAAATTAAAAGATAAAAAAAAATTATTAGAAAATGTATATTTTAATAGCATAGAATACAATAGATAAAAATAAAACATTGTATCTCTTCTATAAGTCATATTGACATTGTTAACCATTTATAGTGATAAAAAGAAATACTAATTTCTCTTTAATAGAAAGAAAAAAAAAATATATTTCCTCTCTATACTTTTTATTTTTATCTTTTCACTCACTTCCTCTTATCTCTATTTCTTTCTTTATGAATATAATATATGTATTTTCCTCTTTATTAAAGATAAAATATGTGTATGTTGTCGGGAAATATCAGTTCTTGACCAATGAAAAGTACTTTCAGTGGTTTTATTTTGTCTTGTATAAAAAATTTGTGATGATAGCCAACAACATGTTGAACCAACAGCCCAACCCACAATAAGGCCCAAACAACTAACAATGAAACCTTACTGGACTAAGGACTACCAGGATATGTAGAGTGCAAGAGTAGTCTCTACAAGGCCTTATGATGGCCCATTTGACGTTTCTAGGTTATTTAAGAATATACCCTGTATTGCTGAGGCAGGAATCAATTAAGACTTGTCTTTTATTTTCTTCTCTTTACTCTGTTGTTTTCTACTTTGATAATTAGACCTACCTAATCACTATATTCAAATTAATTTTAATGTTTTATTTTTCTCTTGTTAGTGTTTTTTATTCGTGCGTGTTCATCAGTTTTAAATATGAAAAATATGATGAATTTTATGATATCTAAGTTTGGAATATTATTGACTTACCTAACTGTGTTAATGGCTTTTTAAAATTAAGAAAGACTTATAAGATAAGATTAAAAGACAAAATAAGATTTGTTAAAAAAAATTCACTCAAAGAAAAATAACTAAGAAGACATTTTCTCCTATGTCTAAGAATGATTTTTTACAAGTATTAGTTGTTTATTTTGATTTTAAATTACATTAAATACATGTGAAAATGATATTTTTAATGGTGATGTGGAAAAAGAGGTTTGCATGAAAACCCTTGAAAGAATCTTCTCAAGTGATGGTACATACCTCATATCATAGATCGATTTATATACCAATAGTGGGAATAAGATCTTTTTTCTTTGTTTTATATATAAATGATATTTTAGTTGTAACTAATAACATGTTATGAAAATTTTAAAAATCTAACACAAATAAGATTTAGTTTTATATTGTGATAATTAGTAATTTTATTTTTATAAAAATATTATTTAATTTAATACTTTTTTTTATTTGTTCACATAATTATTTACTTTTAAAAAACCTCATAAAATAAATATATATAATTTATTTATTAAAATGAAAAACTTTTCATGTAAGTTGGAGAATATTACCACTTCTTCTATTATAAGAATGTGAACTATAAACATGAGATATGTAAAAACAAAAATACTCATTATAATTATTAACCCACATTATGGTCTATTGCTCAATCTATTATTAAATAATTATGTAAAATTTCAAATATTTCGTTTGTCACAAAAGTTTAAAACTTTAAGATAATCAGTAGTCTATAAATATCATAAATATTCTCTATTTATATAATACCATCAACCTAAAGGGACTTCAAGTAACTTTAATTATTTGGTGTAGTCTATTATTACAGCTCTGTCTAGTAGAGTTATGAACAAGAGAGAGAAAAAGGAAAAGAAGAATTATGTTGATTGCTTGTTTGCACAGTAAACTTCGAAGGTGCCTCAACTAATTAGTTTTTCTCCAAGGCATTTTGACAACAAGATTTGACAGTAACACATTAAACAGTGCTAAAATCTACTCTGCCCTCGTTTATAGTTAGAGGCAAACAATAAGGTGCCACCGCCCAATGCATCAGCATAACAAGCATGGGAAAATGAATGGCACTTTTAAAGATTGATTACTTAACTATCTGAATGAACAATTGTCTTTGGTCGTGTTACGCTTTGCCAAGGTAAAAAGGTAATGGCCCGCCAAATAAGGTATACTATGAATGCAACATATGCAGCAGTTATTGCACCCACTACAGCGCCAAAGAAGGGACCATTCACTTCGGAGGAAAAGAATTCCGTCAAAAGATAGCCATTAATCACTATCACTAGAGCAGCCACAAGCCATGATGTAATCTGCATCCACATCAGAAGCTAATTCAGTACTTAATCAAAACAGACTATGAGCAGAATTGGGGAAGAAGGGTTAGTACATAAGCCAAATGCATTCAAGATCCACAGAAGTTGTGTAGAAAGCTCAAGGGAGAAAACAGACAGCATCAATTCACCAGATCCGAAAGAGAAATGAAAGGAAAGAAGCAAATCTTAAAAATTAATGTCTTCAGACTACGCACGTATTTGTCCACTATATCTAAAGTTATATTACAAAAAAACCTTTCAAAAACCTTCACGGGTAATGCAACACTAGCAGACATCATCTTCTACATTAAATACAAGTGAGTATCAAGTAATGCATCTGTTTCTCCAAATTGTTACAGACGAAATTCAAGTGTGGCTCTTTCATAGATAATCTTGAAATATTGTATGTTAAAAGAATATCCAAAATAACAACACATACACTCCACAGTGACAGACCCAGCAGAATGAAAGAAAGGAAAGTGACACTATCCCTTATTTTTCTACTATATTCCCAAAAATATATTATTTTTCTAGCACAATCAAATTCTACATCAACAATAGTTATGCCTGCATGTGCGCATGAAGCAAACCCTGCATGAAAGTGAATAATGATCGACTATTTAAAAGATGTGGGCTTCATTATACTATAATATGATGTATTAAGTCAATTAATGACACAACTCGAAATAAATGAGGATAAACAACGCCTTCTCAAGATAAGAGGAAGGACTAATGCATCCTACATATTTTTCTACAACAAAGTGATATCACTGCTGATATCATGTGCCGTTTCCAGCAGCAGCAATATTCATTATGCTGCATAACATATTCATATTGAATGATATGGGATAGTACTGTATATAATGACATGGGATAGTTATTTGCAAGTTAAAACAGCCCATAATACTAAGGATCATGAAGGAAAAAGATGGAAAGGTAGTAGTCCACCGCACACTTTTCAATTCTCCAGGCAGGGGAGTATAATCAAGCCTACTAATTTGTCTCTTTAGAATCAAACTCTAAATTTCTAAATTGCAAAAGAGATAAGGAATACATTGAGTAAGTTCTTAACAAAAGGTCTACAAATCGGGTCATTTCTAAATTATATCCGTCCTAATTAAATTTGAAGTTTGATATCATTGATGAAACAATAAAGTCATATACAGACAGCAACCTCATACAAAATGAATTAAGTTGGCATCAAAAAGTCATTTCTCATATACATAAACTAATAATAGCATCAGATAAGTAACCAGTGAGATCAAAATGCACATTGAATGATAGTATATATACCTTGAGAACAGTGCCAATTCTGAAAGTGCCCATTATCTGCTCCTTTGACACCAGACAAAGCAAGGGAATAAGTGCAAAGGGGATTTGGACTGACTGAAGAATATTGAGCCACTCATTCAGAACATCTAACGAATCCTCTGAGGTATCAAATATAAGAGCAACTATCATGGTTGGGATTATTGCACAACTTCGGGTAATCAATGCCCTTATCCACTTCTTTAATCTTAAATTTAGAAAACCTCCCATGATGAATTGTCCAGCATAAGTACCAGTAATAGTGCTACTTTGACCTGCTGCTAATAACCCAATACCCCATATATATAAAATTGGAAACACTCCACCCCCATAGGTTTCCTCAAGATACTGTCCTGCATTTACAAGACCAATGCTGTTTGCAAATTCAGAACCATAAAACCCCTTAGCAAACACTGTTGTGACAAATATATTTATGATAAAGGAGACTACAAGGGCAAGGGTGGACTCTATAGAGAAATAATTAAGAGCTTCTTGAACCCGGCCTTTCTTGCTGCGGTCAACCTGCCTTGACTGAACAAGAGCAGAGTGCAAGAACACATTGTGAGGCATAATAAGGCACCCCACAACTCCAACAGCCTGTTGTATAGTTCTGGAGCTGATTTTTGGAATCAAAACGCCTGCAGATACAAAATCAAACCGTGCATCAGATTCAAAACAAAGGGGACCTGACAATTTTTACTTATAATGATTAATGTCTTAACATTCCTTACCAAGAAGCAGTTCCTTTCCACTGGGCTTTGCTTCTCCAAACATCCACGCGAACGCGATTGCCATCACACCAATGAGAACAGCAAAAAAAGCTTCCAATGTCCTCACACCATAGTTCTCTAGAAAGAGAAAAATAAAACTGCAACAAGGCAACAAATTTTATATGTACCCATGTTTAATTTGGCATTACCAGACAGGCAGACATAGTAAAACATTAAAAAAAAAAAATTGCTACGGATACCAGAGAAGTCTTAGCATTTTGGTAATAGTTTTTTTTTGGGGAAAATAGACATACCCAGAGAGAGAATCTATCAATGATAGTGGGAAAAACCTTATATTTCCTAAGATAATATACAAAATCTCTCCTTAACAAAAAAAATGCAATGATGAGTTCAACAGTAACTTGGCTTTGGAACTTAAATAGCAAACATTTATAATTCCACTCCAGCGACATGACAACCAATAATTTATTATGGCTCGGACCTGAGTCCTGACCCATCGAAATCTCTGACAGCTTAATCAAGGAAGGAATTGAAACAAATGTCGCAATAAAAAAACGTCGTAAGTACCTAAACATAAATAGAAGTAAAACAATATTTTACCCTTAATGCAATTTGAAAATTACAGTAAAGCGCACAACATAAACAACTCCAACACTGGGGCAATGAAAACGAAAGAAACAGTGTTAGAGGGTGGTTGGTTAGTTGAATTACCAATCAAGAGCAGTTATGACGACCCCAGCCCAAAGGGGCACAACCCCACGACTGAGAATTCTGATAGCAATAGCGCTTCCAATAACCTCCTGAATATCGGAGCCAATGAGAGCGACTTCGGCCATGACCCAGAGCACTATCCGGGCCCACGCAGGGTACTCCTCTCTGCAGAGCTCAGCGAGGTGCTTCCCGGTGGCGACACCGAGGCGGGCCGAGAGGAGCTGGATCAAG
This sequence comes from Macrotyloma uniflorum, assembly GCA_016859785.1. Taxonomy (NCBI): domain Eukaryota; kingdom Viridiplantae; phylum Streptophyta; class Magnoliopsida; order Fabales; family Fabaceae; genus Macrotyloma; species Macrotyloma uniflorum. The sequence continues at coordinate 3,033,114 of BDMB01000003.1, forward strand.
AGGCCCATGGCCGTGGCCCACATCAAAAGCCACAGCAGGGAGTAGCCGGCAATGGCACCGGCCTGAAGGTCCCCCTCCAGGTTGCCCGGGTCCAGAAACGCTATGCTCATAAGAAAACCCGGCCCAGTAAATAGCCATAGCTTCTTCCACGAGAATGGAGGCACTCTCCCCCAATTCTCATCGCTATCGGACTCGTCGATTCCCACGACGACGATCTTCTCAGAGGATTCGTAGGCTGTTTCTTGCGGCTCCTCTTCATCCTGAAAGGAGTCCACCAACAGTGGCTGCTCTCGTGAGTTCCGAGACATGGCGTTGGAATCTGATACGACCAGTGAATGAGAAGAGAGGTTGACGAAAGGATAGGATATTTTTAATGGTAAAGGGTACTACAGTGTTAAAAGATGAAGGATCGTGTGAGTGTCACCATGTCACGTGCCGTCCTATTCTTATTTTCTGTTTCCATGAGGTTGAGTCTGTTTGAGGTGTGGAATTTGTGAAGTTGGTTCATGGTGGGCGTGTGTGCACCACGCATATCTCAAGGGATGTATGTTTGTGCGCACGGACCACCACTTTCCATATCAAAATTCTTTTTTAAATCTACGATTAGACAATTATTACCACTATCATTTGATCGAACTCTTTTTAAAATAATGTTTGTAATATTATTTATTTTATATTTTAATTTTCTAAAATGGATAATGACATTGTACCATTATCATTGACTTATCATATTCTCTTCTTATCTATTGTCATAAATTATAAATAAAGAATAGTAATGTTTATTCATTAGCTTTTCTTTAACTTTAATAGAATTTCTATATATTTTTAAATAATGTAACTAATTTACAAAATTATATATGTCCCAATTTCAATATTATAATTTATAGAAAGAGCATTTTCCTAAAACTGCAGATATGTTAAAGCATGGGGGAGAGAGAGAGCTGCGACAAAGGAGGAAAGTGCAGATAAGGGTAGCCGGAAACTGCCAAATGTTGGCGGGCCACCAGGAGCGTGGTGGATGGTGGTGGAGGGCTCGTGGATACACGAGCCTTCACACGCTAGGCATTTTCCCCACGCTACCACACTCGACACTTGTTATATCCCAATATGTTACTTATCATTTTTTTATTTTTTTATTTTATTTCTCACAACGTCACATTTTTTTACAATTCTACTATTCATCACATTTATGAGTAATTTGAAATTGACAAATTTATTAAAATAGTGATTCTTCTCTCTATGAATATAAGAAGTATAATAGTTAATATTATGTAATATTTTATCATCTAGTTTTAAGTTGATAAGAAACAATATTTTACTTGTGAAAATTTTGAATTATAAGAACTCGTTCTTAATGTACAATCTTTATTGATTCCTCTTAAAAACAAATTTCATAGTAATTATAACACCTAAAAACTAAGTATAGAAAAGCGTATATATTAAAAGAAATATGAAAATAATCAATAAAAATAAAAGTAGAATCTCTAAATATACTTCATGTTGCAAAACCCTCTTAATCAAACCTGATGAAAATATTAAAAGTCTTAAAGATTTGAAATTCTTATATATGGTATGAATACAAATTATTAATCAAATTAATACTGAAAGAAATAATTTTTTCTTAAATTTCATGTATAGAATTCTAGTGTTCTTAAAACAAATAAAATTATGATTAAACCAAATCATATCTATAATACTATAATAAATAAGTATAACAACTTTAAGAAATTACTCTAATTATCATCCATAATCTTTATAAACAAACTAATCTTATAATAATTAATATTAAAATTCAAACAAGAACAAGATTATAATTTGCATATATAAAAATGGTAAAAATATTTCAATATTCTCTTCACAATTATAATAATGAAGAACCACATAGTAGTTGTTGTTCAGAAAATTATCCTTAGTAATAATATAATCATGCATAAGTTTAAAAAAGAAAAATTTAAAAATAAAATACATTTATTCTATACCATTTTGTAATCATATTGATATGTAATACATATATAAATATTGAAGATACAATTTTATAAATTTCATAAAGTTGATCTTGAAATGAAAGTAAATTTTTACTTGTAAGAAAATGGAGTAGTAGATAGAAAGGAATGAAAATAATTGTGGCTATGTTTTTGTTGCTATACTCTCATCTCAATATTTTGTTCTCACGTTTCTTTTTTCTGGTGGACCGAGCCCATTTATGAACAATGAAGCACATGTTTTGGGCCTCTTCATTTTCTGCGTATCCAATAGCTAGTAGCTATCCAATGCTGCGGTGGATCGAGTTTCGTATAGGGCATGCCAACCCAAAATTTAACTTGGGCTAGGTTTGATAACCAAAATAATAGGTTAATTTAAATACCCAATATGCCTAGGACCTTGTTTTTTAATTCAAAACTCTATTGTAAGTCATTTTGTTTTATTTTATTCCCTAGGACAATCTTTCGTCTGAATTCTGCAAATTCCCATGGTGAACAAAAAGATGAATTGAAAATACAAGGCCAGTTTGGTTAATCATAAAATAAATATTTTTTAAATGTTCATTTTTAAAAAGAATTTATTTAAAAAGTAGATAGAATTTTCTTCTTAAAAAAACATAAAACTTTTTATTTTTAAAATAAATATATTAAACAAAAACACACAAAATGAAAAAAAATCTACTTACTTTATTAAAAAATCACTTTTTTTTTTTCAAAAATCTCTCCCGTTATATTAGTTTGGACAAGAGAAACAAAGAGAAAAAAGAAGTTAAGAGTGAGAATCTCTCTCTTAAACCAGATTTTTGTACTAAAGAGGAGAAGAAATTTGAAATTTTACTAATTATTCATACCCTTTTTTTCAGTTGAGTTAAAGATAATTTTAACATATAAAATTACAAATTTTAAGTTTTTTATGTTTTAACACTAATAATTTTTTTTAAATGGTTTTATTTTTATTATTCTTATTCTTTAGTGATAATATGATATACATTTATATATATACATATTCGTGAAAACTTGATATTTAAATATGTGTTATAAAAATAATTGAGTTGAAGATAAAATAATTTAAAAATTTTATAAAAATTTGAACTAGATGATTAAAAATAAAATGATCAAATTAAAAATTATAAATGATGACTAGTAACCTAAGAATTGTCAACATAATCTCACCATCATCACAAACCTTGCTCCTATTCCTATTTTCAGCCAACTCAGAACCATCTCCAAAACCTCAATTCCTCTAAAGAATCACTTAATCTTGATAAATTATTTAATTTGAATTTATAATGGTGGTTGCAATGGAGAAGGAGACCTCAGATTGTTTGAAAGAGAGAATGATGATAGGAATGAGAAAAAGCTGGGGAAGAAGAGAAGGAATAAGGCAAAGAAATTTCATTGTCGAGGTTCATGACAATGGCCGACAACAATGAAAATTTAATGTGTTTTTGTTTTTAGCTTTTCTTCTTTTTTACTATCCATCTTTATTATTATTATTTTCAGTCTCCTGCACACTTGATTTCACATTAAGGATGTAAGAGTTTTAAAGTATTTTTTTGGAGTTGAGGTGACATGTTCTTCCATCACTATCTTTTGTTTTCTTTTTAACGAAAATATTAATAGTAAAAGTCTTCTTAATCTTAAGGTTAAACCAAAAAGCAACTTTGGTAATTGGGCATTCATGATCAACTTTTGAGCAATAGGGATGTTTGGTGACTCATCTATATTTGCATTACAAGACCAAGACTCTCTGTGCATGTTAACTTTTTCACCTTACGTAGCAACCAACACAAAAACATCGAGAAGACCTAAAGAGTAGTTTGATATTCAAAAGGAAACTTTTAAATAGTATTTAAAAAGTTTTTCTAATCATACTCTAAAACATTTATAATATTGTTTACTAGATAATTTATATCATATTTTAGTTTGAATTTTATAAATTTGTATCTATGTTTTGATTTAAAAAATAAATAAAATTTATTTTAAGTAATTTTATGCGATTGTGAATAAAAATGTATCTATAACTTGATCATGAAAATTAATATTCAAACATTCATAAATAATAAAGTATAATAAGATAATTTATTGTAGCATCAATGTATATTATTCTACATTGTACCTTCCGATTTTACCACTATCATTCTAATTAATTATTTAATCTCCTCGTTTTTAGATTTGAGATTAAGAAGTCGTGTATTCTCCGATCTCACTCATCTCAATAATTGTTAATGTATATTTCAATACAACATACCAATGAAAGGTAGAATTTTCAATTATTTTTCACATTCTATATAGTGTTTCCCTCTTATTAATTGTTTAATTTAATATATTCCAAAGAATATAATTTTTGTGTATTATTTTTCAAATAAATAAAATTAATGAAATAATATTTTTATGTATGAATAGGATTAGGCATTAAAAGAATTCGTGTTTATTTATATTTATGTTGTGTTTGGAAGTGGTCTTTCTCTCTTGTGCAAGTATACGTTCGATTGCAAGAAAAAAAGTTTAAGAAAAGAAAATGAAAGTAAAGGAGTGAAAGAGATCTTAAATAGAAGAGAAAATATATTTATTCCTTCGATAAGAAAAATACAATAAATAAGAAAAAAAATATAATTTTAAAAAATAATAAATAAATAAATTAAAACTAAGTAACTGTACAATTAAAAAATTATCTGTAAACTTATTTTGGATAGAGATAATATACAGATTATCGTGAAAAATACCATTTCTCTTTGTAATTTTCATTTTTTCTCTCTCTTGTAATTACTAAAATTAATTTTCTAATCCTAACCTTCCACCCAATAATTACTAGAAATGTACATGTGTAATACGTCACTGATTTGTATATAAAATTGAAAAATATAAATATAGAAAAATAAAAATATAAATAAAAACAAATCAATAATTTGTACATTTTACTTGATTTATATATATATATTTTCCACGATCAATTATATGACCAATTTTATTAATTATTGAGTAGAATTTCAAGGTACGGGCTTAAAGAGTGCAACTATATCTTTTGTTTTTAATTGTAAAAATATTATTATTATTTTTCTATATCATTTTGGAAAATGAAAACAATTTTTCTTTTATAATTAAAAAAATATAAATGAATGTAAAAATATTTTATTAAAGCACACTTGTATTTCAGCTGATTATTACGAGAGTCAAAGATATTAGAAGTAGTCAGAAATCCCGCCAAATTTAACCTTAACTTAAATACTATTTGTTGGTCAAAGTCAAATGTCAAAATAATTAATCTCCTTTCCTTGTCTTCGAACGTACTTCCAAAATGTAAGGGAGAAATGAGAAAAAAAAAGAATATATTATAAAATAAATAATATAATAAAGAAATAATTGGATATTACTGTGTTTATAATTTTGAATATTCTTTATGTAATAATATCAAAAATTTTAATTTCATTTACAAATTAAAATATTCAATTATGACTTAACAATTGAGCGAAACCATGAACACTTAAACATACGTAACTTTAGCATAATAATTTCCCCGTATAAAGCCTGTAGAAGAAAAAAAGTTCAAATTGAAAACTTGCATAATTGATAACGACAAAAGTTCAGTCCTTCCCAATCCAGAGACACAAAACTTGATTGTTTCCATCTTAATGAACTTCCAATGTCATTTCTTACTTAAAAATGTATACACATTATAAAATCCCCCTTTTGCACCTTTTTTCATTTATAGAAAAGAAAAAGGTGAAACAATGAATGAAGAAAAGGTGCACAAAGCCTTAAGAGATCTTATAACTCTATTTTTAACAAGCTAGAAAACAAGAGAGAGAAATATATAATATTAAAATAATGTAATAATGAAAATAATAAGGGAAAATAATTTTTTTTTTTTTTACAAATGTTATATCTTTACAATTTTCCTTTGACCGATGGCGATGTTAACGTAAATTTGTAAATGTGCATAACCTTTTTTTATTAGCACTTGTTATTTTTATTATTATGCGTGATTAATAAGGGTATTAATTAACTTCCAGACAGCATTAATTAGTGTAAAATTGTATTATATAAAATTAAAATATAACTTGTAAGTACAATTTTTCATTTGTTAGCAAATTCAAATTTTGGGATCTTAAGTTGGACACTCAAGAAATATATTTCAGTTAGTAAATTACAAATTTCTTTTTTTTACTACGTTTCTAATTAGAGCGTTTGATAATGGATAAGAACTCATTTCTATATAAGAACAAATTCTTATAAATAAAATTTATTTCTATTTTCAGATAAAAAATTAAAAATAAATTTGAGTTTATAGTATATTTACCGATTGAGTTAAAAGTTAATCTAAATTCGAGGTCTTAAAAAAGTAGTTTAAAAATCAATAAATAGTTATATATTAAAGATGTTCTAAAATCTTAAAATTCATTATCTAAAATGATCATGAAGTATCACCTCTATTTACTGATTTGATTAGGTCAAATGTCTAGCTTTAATGTTAAAAAATGTCATTAAGATCAAGTTAAAAGACTAATTGTCCTATTACGAATTACTTACTATATTAAGTTCAAGCACTAAATTTAAGAGATGTAAAGGTGGGAGCTTCATGTGGCTAAAGGGTCTTGGCCTCCCCTTTGTTTATATATATATATATATATATATATATAAATTGATTTTTATACAGAAATTTATCTTGTGATTTTATTATATTTTATATATTTGATACCTCTAAAATTTTTTGTATTTATAAAAAAATTTAAATCCCAAAATATTGAGTGAAGATGTAAATATTTGTCAGTCATAAGCCTTCAAATGCTAAGCGTAAAGGATGTTGTGAAGCTCTTTGACCTTCTAAGCCTGACGATGATGATTTTTGAAGCATTGACATGAAAGAAGAGAGGTGTTTGGGTTTGAGTTACATAAAGAAATTAAACATTAAAGTAATGATTTTATGAATTATATTCAGATTCCTGCAATGTTATACGATATGTTTATGTACGGATAATTCCACACGCAAAAGAAGAGACAAAAGACAAAGGTGTATCTGACTTTTTGCCCCATGAAAGGTACATTACATGCACGTGAAGAAAAAAATATATTAAAATGTATGAATAATATTAATTTTATTGAATATATGGACAAGTTAAAAGTGTGCACATGATGGTTTCCCTACACGGAAAGACAAAGATGTGAAGAATCCATCATGGTGCCATTAAAGCTTATTTTGACAGACAGAAATCTAAAGCAAAACACATAAACTTAAAAAAGAGAACCCTGTTGAAAGCCACATAACATCAAATCAACAGATCCAGACACTTTCAAGTTTTCCACCCATCACCCATTCCTTTCAATCTCTTTTACCCTTACTTACTTACTTACTTTATTTATTAATTATCATTATGACTATTATTATTATTTATTATTATTATTATCATCATCGCGTACGATTGCATGTACGTACGTGCCAACATTCAACAGGACGTTCCGGGGTCCAGTGAGGTTCGGCGGGGCTAAAGTAAACGGAGTCCACCCTGGAGTTGAGCAACTCCGTTATGGGCGTGAGGGTGATGCAGCGTGGTACCTTGTACTGGTTAATTGACGCACCTCGCGAGATGGCGTAGTCCATAAGCTCTTCGAAGGTTCCGTTCTTCACCACACGAATCTCCAACGGCCCAATAGAATGATCGGCCACCCTTCCTTGTCGGTACACCGCGTTCAGCGACTCCTCCATGGTCAAACAACACTTCTCCAGCACTTCGCGCGTCGGAGCGTCACGCCAGTCCTTCATCAGCAGCTCCCAGTAAATCACGTAGTGCCCCGGGATCGACTTCGTGTCCGCGAAGCTAGTGTACTCCACCACGCTCGTGTTGAATTCCTTCAGCAGCACGGAGGCGTTCTCCACGGCGTTCTGCAGCTCCGCCTCGTCCGTTTTGTCCGAGTCAATGCTCAGAAGCACGTTCTTTCTCCTCACAAAACGGAACTGCGGGGCGCTGTTGTGGAACCCCGTGACTTGGAGGACATCGCCCACACGGTAACGGCATAGACCGGAGTATGCGGTGAGAACGAGTTCGTAGGATTTACCGAGTTCAACGTCAGCAAGGTCGATTAATCGCGGTGGCGAGTCATGTGACGAGGTGGAAGATGAAGCAGCATCGTCGTGAGGCAAGAACTCGAAGTAACCCATGTTTGGCATGATGGTGTATGATACATCAGAGGGGTTGCATATTGGATTTAGGTTAAGCCCAAAGTAGCACTCGGAGGAGGCGTACATGGTGCAAGCCAGAGGTAGGCCTCCGCTGTAATAATCAAGAGTTGGAATATACTGCGCCATGGCACCTGTTACAATCACGTCTAGATACTTCGTGTTTGGCCAGATTCTGGTGATTATGCGTTCCCAGTTTTCTCCCGAACATTCTTTGGTAATGAATTTGGCAAGTTCCGGGTCGGGTTTCAGCGTTTGAGCCATGCGTTCGGTGATGGAAGGATCGGTGATTTTGGGGTTTAGGGTTCCGGTGGCGATGTCGTGGGCTAATTGTGCCCAATTGAGCTGGAGGAATCGGATGGCTCGAAGAAGGCCCGAGGCGAAAACGGCACCGACTCTGAGAACCTCACGCCGCATGATGAGCCCGCATAGCATTTGAGTGTACATGCTCTGGAAGGAATCGGGGCAGAGGATGGCTTCATCGGGGCTTGTGTAGACGTTGTACGGGTCGTGGGGTCTGTTTTTGAATTGCTCGCTCTTGTAGTAGCTTGTCAGCACTGGACGTGCAACCAACCCACTCGGAGTCTTCGTCTCCGATTTGATGAACAGAAACAGGAGAGCCTTACCCTTATCCAATTCAGGCACGTATCTGTGTAATGTAACAACAGATGCACATGAATTAGTTCATGAACAATAACACAAAATATAATTACATGTGTAAGGAACGGAAATATACTGATTCATCACTGGCATGAGAAGGCTGTAAAGTAACTGACGACGGTTCATCTCTTCAGGAATCGTTGGCATCAATTTTCTCTCCCCAGCAGATGTTCCAGAACTGCAGTTTCACAGTAGGTTTAGTTATTTAACTTTTATCAAGTAAAATTTATATACACATGAAAAATATAAAAATATTACCTTAGGAATTTGTATAAGGTATTAAAGGTTAATGCAGATTTATAAGGTGAAATGTTCAATATAAATATCTATCTTACTCCAATTAAAGTCTGTCCATTAATTAATACATTTTACAACTGTGTAATGCAACGAGGTAATTAATTATATATATGGGTACGTATGTGTTTTTATACGTACCTAGTGAGAAACTCAGAGATTGGGTGAGCGCATAAGATAGGGGAGCGGTCACCGTTAGCAATGCGCTGGATATCATGCTTCAAATCCTCGTACGAAACGACAGGAACCTTGGACTTGAAAGTATGACGGTCCAAGGGTTCATTGAGCAGAAACCGTTTGAGGTACTCGGTCTGAGCATTTTGGCTCAGAATCTCAGCAAGTACTCTCTCTTGGACACTGTCAGTATTTCGAGTCATTTCCTCAATGAACTGCAAAGCCTTTGCGTTCTTGTCATCACTATTAGGAGGAAGTGCAAGAGGGTATGGAGATAAGTCAGCACTAATGGCCATGATTCGTTATAACACAAAAAAGAAAGCTAAATGGGTAGAGGGATGTGTCTGTGAGTTAGGCTAGTGAGCTAACTGTAACTCTGGCTCAAGCTCTATAGTTTTGTAGCTGAGAAGTTGAGAGAGATTGGAGGAGGTGGATGAGTATGGATGAAGAAAAGTTGAGAAATTTGAGAGGTATTTATAAAGTGGTGTTAGAAGGGGAAAAGGAATGAGGAGTATGAAGCATGTGACACAGTGAACGTCATGGTTGGCGGGAGCAAACAGTACTTGGAATGACATTGTAGGATTGAATGGGGATCCGTTCGACAAAGGATTGTGTGTGTTTCAAATGCTGTAGCTTATTGGGGAGACACGTGGGTCAGGGATGAAGCATCCTGTCCGACATGTGGGTCCACATATGTTGCCATGTCAGCAAAATATCCCCCAGTGTAGTCCTGAGGGGCGAACCACGCGGCCATGGCCTTGTAGGGCGTGTTGGTATCAGAAAGGGATGGCTGCCGGCTGCGCCAGGAAGTGTTTGAGGTTTTTACGTAGTTAGGAGAAAACTTCACACCACCTCTTTGCAACTTATTACACCCTATTTTTGCCCTCTAACTATATTTGTTCAATCTCTTTCTTTTTTTCTTTAATCCTCAATTCTTATCACAAGAGATCAAGGGTGTTTTCATTTCTATTTTCAACCAATCTTGGGGTGATTGTCATTTCTATTTTAAAAAAGTTATTTTGATTTTCAAAAAAGAGCCAAATAATGAAAATAGATACTAAACTCATGTCTTACCCTACGTAATAACCACCACTCCACATAATTCACTCGCTTAAATTAGAACACACTGATTAGAGATGAGAAAATGTTTATCAGTTGTTCTGTTTTTCCTTTAACTTTAAAACATATGCTTTCGGAACTACTATCTACAACTTTTTGTACGAAATAGTTTTAAAAAAATTCAAAGGAAATCAGGGAAGCCCTAATTCTTAAATTAAAAATGATGATTAGGGTATTCATTTTATTATTTTCATAAAAATATATTTTAATATAAATTCACGACTTATATTAGTTTATTTATTTAAATTTATATGAAATAGATACATCATAATTAATTTATCTAATTTTCAAACAGTAACTACAGCTTGCTCCAGCTGCGAAAAAAGTGGCAGCTTGAAGAAAAAACTTGGTCAACTTTCGCTTCTGATTAATTATTAGAGATATTTTATCTGTATATATTTCAAAACTAAAAATATATAAGAAAAAGAAATAGGGTTGAGATAAAATAAATAAATAATATGATTGAAAGAGATGGAGAGAATGATGAGTTGTAAAGGGTTATAAGAAAAGTATGTAAAATAATATGATTATTATGAGTAATAAATGAGTTGAAAGGTGACACTTAGAAGAACTAAAGAGTTGACCATTCTGTTCAAACTTTATTTTCTCCGAATTATCTTTAATTGCATAGATTTCAATTTTATTTAACATAAATTCAGAATGTTAAGAAGTTTCTGGTCAAATCCTTTTAAATAATACGTGGCTCTCATATATTTCAAGGAAATAGACTGCCAGCAACGTTAGTTATAGCTTGGGGAGTAGTAAGAAATAAGATTTTCATTTTGTACAAGGATTTTTTTTAACAATTTAAATGGGATATATTATCTTAAATAATTTTTTTTCGTTAACATATCTAAATATAATTTTGAGGAATTAAAATTATATATTTAAAAAATTTCTGTCTTATGTCTTATGTCTTATGTCTACTAAAAAAAAGTAAACAATCCAATTAATTAATTTGTGCTGAACAGTAAGAAATCGGAGGATAGTATGGGAGACAAGAAGAGAAGGCGTTTTTATCGATATTTTAGGGTTTTTTTTATTACACAATTGGTGATAATAATTTATACATGAATGGTAATTCTGAAGATTTATTAACAATAATTTAGGTCATAATCACGGTAGAAAGGTGCGTTACGGTCATCACAAGGCAAGATAATGTTAATACAACTTATTTATTTGATTAGGATTAGGATTAGGTTTGAGATTTGTTTGATTTATGTGAATGGGAGAAGTTTATATTCAAAGGGTAGGTTAACGGTTGATTTAACTTTTTGATTTTACATTATGACAGTTCCACTGTGGTGCTTTGTTTTCTGCATCCTACATCTTGGTTTTAATAAAATAATTATCCTAGTCTATTACCTTCCTACTAATTTATTTAACTTTTATTCTTTTATAAATTCAACCTCAATTTTTTCTAACCCTATTACAGTTCTGTTTAATATTATAAAATGTTTTGTATAAAAAAAAACAAAATTGTAAAAATTAAAAATAAATCTTATTTTTTAAAAAAAATATTCTTTTTCATATATGTGTATATATATTATATTAGTGATTGCTTTATAGAGGAAAATTCTTGTATCTTTTCTCCATGAAGGATCTAGCCTGGGAATTTTTACTGGTAGCATATGGGAGTAATTAATAGAACCCGGCTCCATTGTTGTATGGTGAAAGTGAATCATGATATATTCTCTCTTTTCTTTTTATTTGTCCTCCTCTGATTCTAGATCAAGATTTGAAGAGGAAGGTGGCATTGAAAATTTAATTATTCTTTTCTCCTTTATCTAAACCCAAATCGTACACTTCTAAACTGACCCAAAACATGACAGCACTGTTGAGCGTGCGTGCATCGCTGAAAAAAGGCAAAGCTATCGTTTTCACAGCTCCTATCACGATTGAAAACATTGAATTGAGCGTCACAAAGGTGATATAAAGCACGTTCATTGAATAGAGGTGTAAATGCCAGAACTTCGGTCCAATTATCTCTCCATTGCCAAAGTCAAAAAGAAATGATTTTAACTTTGATGCTGTTAGTTACATGTATATCCTGTTGGTTCCAGGCATAGCAAAACGGTGTTTGTTACTCATAGAAATTAATGTTAAAAAAATAAAAAAAATGAATTAATTTGTTGAAAAAATTTCGAAAGTGACATAAAACTTTTCTAAAATTAACTCCTATTAGTCAAGGAAACAATCAGAGAAAATTTCTAGGTGTTAGAGTTTTACATATGTTCAATCACATTTTACCATTCCTTGGTCACTTTGGCTAAGACCAAGGACCTTTTCAAACCGTGGAATGCTTGAGTTGTTTTAGCAATATCTATCCCTTTATCCCAAACACGATTGTGATGCTTTCTTAAGCCAAGGCAGTGGAGTGTCAAGATCAGATTAAAGGGCAAGGATGTACATATATATAAGTGAAATTAAATTCGAACAGTGGCCTTCATTTTTTGACCAAAGTAATCTCACGCTACGTGACACACAGATTAGGTATTTGTGGAAAGAAAAATTATTTCACATTGACAACAAAATGTTTCGCAATTCAAAGATTTTGAGTGTGCAATGATACGAAATTGGTGACAGCCACTGAAGCGTATTTCCAAACGATGACCGACATAATCCGTTGCCAATTATCATAATATTTACACCAACATAAACAAACTCTAAAAGCTTCACAGAACCTTTGACAAGTTCAATTTATTTTCCCTGCATATATATTCAACTGATGGACCAGATGATAGACCGATGAATAGATAAAATTTGTTTCACTGCAAAGTCTTTGATCGACAATAAACATAAATTTAAAGAGCAATTAATCCATCAATCCCACAAGTTTCCACAAGGGAAAACTTCCTGTCGCCAAATGCTAGAACATATATGGACCTGACAAGACACAAATATGCAATTCATCAAGCCTAAAGATCATGGTTGACTACGAGATCAAGCCTATAAATCCAGTTTGAATACGTTACTTATTTATATTGGAAGGACTATTCTTCTACGCTGCCATTCAATGATAAGGTTCTCCCTCTCTCTAAAATTTGATGCATTTTTGTCAACCAAAGTAGTTATATTGACTCCTATCTTACTTGCAAATAACCCATGTGAATGGAATATTGATTCACCCTCCATTGCAACCACCGTCCATTGCATTTGAGTCTTACAATTTTGGAAGGGACAAATGCTGAAAGTAAGAGAAGGGAAAATGTGGTCGCTGTATGTACTGTCTTAAAAGCATATATATTAGACAGATTTTCAGTTCAATTCAATAACATTTACTTCTCTCTGAGATTTATAACTGTATATTTAAGGTAGAAAGACACTGCAATCTCACAGAAATTTCTAAGAAGAGAAAATCAAGAAATTAATACAACTCATTTTCATAATTTTTTTTATTTTTTATCTTTCTCTTGTTTCCACCTCAACTGCAGATGAGTATCATAACTCTGCAAATATGCACGCAAGCTCAATTATACACAGTTAACCAGTCCATGACCCAGTGAAACACTGCACAAGCAATGAACAGAAAGAGATATAAGAAACCAAAAAGGTAGAACAAAAAGCATAACCCCAAGTTACCCTGTGACGTGATTGATTACACGTACATCATGTACATGGTCCTGATATCTGTTGGTGGGTACGGCAAGCAATATCATTCATGCCCGTGACACTATAATAATGTGTTAATGTAGTCACAAACTCCAGAGAAAAAAAGAAGAGAGAAACAAATATGTATATGATGTGAATTATAATTAACGGAGAAGGAGAAAAGTGCATCAAGTAAATGAAAACATGCATAAAAATGTTAAAATTTACTTTTTATTTGTATTTCAATTATTACTCTCTTTTTTTTTCATTTCCTTCTCAATATCTTGTTGTGAAAAAAAAAAAAAAATCTTAAAATGTCACTTGATCCGCAGATGTTGAAAAATCAAATGACACAATTTTGTTTCCATCGTTTCACTGGAAAACCAAAACTCCTTCAACCACTCATTTGCTTATCTGCGTGACACACGTTTGAGAATCTGTCTTTTTCCTTTTTTCGAATTGGAAAATGTTCAGATAAATGTGTCTAGATACAAAGTCTAGCTAAGACAAATTTCCAGCCAGGATTTTGAACAGTGATATATATCATGCGCAATCATAATGTGGTATATTAGGATAGGATATGAAGAACGATAATCACAAATATAGGGTGCTAATTAATTAGCCTTACGTTGTTAGTCACTTAGGAGACTAAATTCAATGTTTAGCATACATTATTCATAACTTAAAAACTTATTAATACTAGGTTAAGATGATGCTTAAAATATAGTTCCTGGTTAAAATTTCTAGGTAAAAAAATTCATAATCCAATCATTTAATTTAACTCGAATAGATTAAGTTATATATATTTTAATTCAAATAGATTAAGTTGTATATTTTTATTAGGTTAAACCTGACATAATCTCTTACATATAATCCAAATAGTATACATAAAAGTTTAAGTTGCATAAAAAGCCAATATATAAAAACAAACTTCAAGTAGAGAACATAAGTGATCTGCTTAGAGCTTAATATTAAGGCTTTATATCGTGTTTGGAATATATTAACTTTAGAAAAAACTTATTATTTTACTTCGAAAAAGTTAACTTGTATAAGTGATTACTTTTTACGAAATAAACTAAACTAATACTAGATTCAAGATACAAAAGAATTCACAAGTAATTTATATTTGTTATGAGCCTAAGACAGATATTTAATCATCATGATTTTTGTTTATCATAATATGTGTTACTGATTTTTATTAATTATTTATAAGAATTTCTCCTGAGAATATTTTTAAGAATTATTTTTTAGTTAGGAAATATATCAAGTTCACTAAAAAAACATAGTCAACTTAATGTTGTTATAATTTCTATATTTTTTAAATAAATATGGGCCGTGAACATATTTTTACTTACATTATAGTAGTTTTTTTTTTTTCATATTTAAAAGGAAAAAAGATTATTTTTCTGTCCATTATGAGAAAAAGAAATATTTTAAATAAGAGAGTGCGTTAGTGAATACAAGTTAACTTTTTTACATTAAATTCTCTTTATTATACATTAAATTTGAATTAATTGAATGTACTCATACGCGTGTACGTGATTGAAAAAGTCAAAAAGTCAATGGCATCATATTCCTACAAGTACAAATGACAGTTTCCTGTACATTGAAGATTTTCATAATTAAATAATAATAAAAAATGTAAAATTTCAATAAATGATTTAATACGAATAAAGTAAAGACTTATTATAATTGTATGTAGTTTATGCGATCGTAAATTTATATTATTCTTTCAAGTAATAATATAATTACTTTATTTTAGAAATGATATCTTTTTATTTATGAGAAATCAAATATGGTGATTCTAACATTATAGCTATTTTTAGAAGAAAAAAAAATGAAAATTTTGTTAAAAAAGTTAATTAAACATCATACATACAAGAATATACCTTTGAATATTATTTTTTTTATAACGGAATATTATAGTGTATATTATTATCATAGCAATATCTTTTGTTTTGAGTTCGGCTTGAACCCATTAGACATATTTAATATGATTATAGGCTTAGAAAAATTGTTTTGAATTTAGATTTCCTCATTTGAGGTTAGGATTGAGATCTGTGACTTTTCTTCCTTAGATTCTTTTTCAGGTTTGAATTCCTATCTTTATTTTTTTGGGGTTCTACTATGAACATGCCCAAGTATAATTTTTTTTTTCAGGAAGCATAACCCTTGATTATTATTAAATTAATTTTAATATATCTTTATGTCCATTTAATTTCTCCTATTGATCTCTTTTGTATTATCTTATATTTGTTGAATGGTGATCCCCTTTTAACATAATTTTATACATCTTGAAGAAGAACTGAGATGAAATGGTTCTTCGAATACATAGGATAAAAACTTAAGTTTTAATCATAAAATTAAGTGTTAAATTAAAAAATAATGTGAAATATTTAATTAAACACGACTACCATGAGGATAAGAGATCAATTCAATGAAATAAACCTTTAAATATGATCTCTTATCTTGTCTTAAGCATATTTCATTACAATAAAATTGATTAAAGAAATTGTATCATCTTGAATACCTCTTGAAGAGGACGAAATTGAGGTCACTTTCAAAAACAATATTTTTAATTTTTATTGCTCTAGATCTTGTTGATTTTCTTTAAAAAAGTATGTGAAGAATCAATTTGTGAAGTTGGCATAAGAACGATTTGTT
Source organism: Macrotyloma uniflorum (assembly GCA_016859785.1). Lineage (NCBI taxonomy): Eukaryota > Viridiplantae > Streptophyta > Magnoliopsida > Fabales > Fabaceae > Macrotyloma > Macrotyloma uniflorum. The sequence goes on from BDMB01000003.1 coordinate 3,049,773, forward strand.
TGGTTCTTAAAGACGAGGGCACTTTGTGTTGAGGACACAATGATTAAAACAAGGACAGCGTGAAACATGAATAGTTCCCCGTGACATTCTTCATTGTCATGTTTCACAGAATCTGTCTTGTTTTTTTTTTTTTTTTTTCTGTATTTATCTTTGTGTTTTTTCATATATTTTTCTTACAAAATTTCTAAACAACAATGACGTAAAGGATGACACATATCAAGAGCTCATTGAGGGGATGGTTTATGTTTTATAATTTTGAAACCTTTTAGTTGGTTCCTTTTGATAATTTTTATCTTCTTTTTATATTCAACTTTTTAATTTTTAGGAGTAAATGAGTTAATTGTATATTTTCTTTGATAATTATCATTTAGAAAATTTTATCTAAGAAACAATTTTTTTTAAGGGTGATAAATTATTAAATAGGAGCATCACATCACATGGCTGCTCTACAAGTATCTTATGGAACACACAGATTGATTAATAGGGCATTAAATATGTTTCATGTTTTCTGGAAATGAGAATTCACAAGAAAGTTTGAATGGTGGTTTGACTTAATGCCTCAAGTTTCTTGTACAGAAATATTATTCATATTTTTTCTGTTTTTTAAGAGTTTAAAAATTGTTATTTTTAAACAGGGTCTAGAGAGTAGAGATATATACAGTATACTAAATTATGAAGTTATTTTACTTAAGATATGTTTTAATTGATGTTGTAATAGTGGTAACGTGAATCCTATATATCTACAATCATAAATAATAAAGGAGATTTTCAAACACATACATGTGAAGCTCTAAAATTACATACATTCCAATGATATTTATATTTAATATTATTTATTTTTAATTATATTTTCTATAGTGTAAATTTTATTAAAAAATATTAAATGTTATTTAAAAAGATGTTATTTAAGTGTTTTGAAAAATTTAGATATATATCCTTTTCACTTCTTTTGAAAACATATGTTGGAAGTAACTAAACGGTAATACAAATATATATTTATAGTATAGATATTCCACTAATAAATTCTTATATCAGTAACAAGATTAAAATTTTCATTTTTATTGGATATAAATTGAATTCTTATTCTTATCAAGTGAACTAACCTTTATTACTAGCAATTGAGAATCTAATTCAATGAAAATGAACTTGTAACTATGCATCATATAATTAAAACGCAGTTCTAATTTCTTTAATTTTATATATGCGCAATTTTAGTCCTATACTTTTAAATGAGTAATTTTAATCCATGAATTTTACTGATATTAAGATTAGGTGCTTCTGTCAATATAACATCCAAAACTAACAAAGTTTGCTTACATACTTAGTTAATAAGGTGGAATAGTAACTTGATACACTAAAATGTTTAAACAATCAAATTTGAGAAAGTATTGATCTTCCACCTTCCATACGAATTGATTAAAAAAAGTTTCACAAAAAAGTAATTCCTTTTTACTTTATCAATGTATGGGTGACTGAGAAATAGTAAAAGGGAATCCATGTTGATCTGATCTATTAAAGATAGACCAGTGTCTGATAAAGATAATGCTGCAGACATGAACCTAGCTAGCTATTCTGGTAAAAACCCAATTACTCCCGAATTCTTAAGGTTTTCAGGTGGATTGATATTACCCACCAACTATTCAACAATGTACAATAATCTATGATTTTATTTCTTTTTCTTTTGTTGTTTTATAATGAGTACACTTAACTGGCTTTAAAACCCATACATCTGTTGGGGCTAAAACGTTAGGATTAGGATTTGGGAGTAAATAATGATTAATAATATAATGGTTGACTTGTGGTAGAATGTTAAATTTGTATTTGAGAGTATTTGATTTGAACTTGCTTATTTTGCTGACTTTGTTTTTAATATATATGATGAACACATCAACGCAAGATATATATGATGAACACTTATTAGATGCACAAGTGACATTTGAGTATGAGTCAAATTCAAAGTAATAATGAATTTAAGGTAGGAAAGTTTGGAGATGCAGAGATTAAACATGCTGTATCTCAATACCATGATTCTGAATACATAGAGGATAAGTTTAAAAAGAGTGAATATGAGCTCAAAGATGGTAATTATGAGGTTAATACAGATCAAAATGAAGATAAAGACACTAGTATATCATTAGATCATAATGATTATAATGAAAATTTGGATTGGACAAGTGTTTTGCTAAATGATATACAATTGCTCGTGGAGGTCCTCAAGGAGCTAAATATAATTTAGAGGAAGATGGCATTCGTGAAAATGACATAGGAATTGGATGTGGTGTGGGCATTGATCTAGCTACGTGGACTTATAGCCTTATCAGAAGTGTTGACTTTGTAAATGAGGACGATGATAAACTGATGATGATGAGAAAGTGAGGAAGAAAAATGCTAGAAGATGATAATAAGTTATCTTTTCATTTAGTCAATCATTATAACTGCACAGCCTTACGGAAACCAAAATGTAATGAAATGTAAAAATCATTCATCAAAAAGCTTACTTGATTACATATATTTTATATGAGCGTTTATCATCCCAAATCAAATGATAAAGTAAAGAAAAAGCATCAACATTTGGCCAATAAATCTGTTCAGTAATTTTATCAAACATGTTGTTAGCGTAAATAAAAATAACAGGTGCTAGGTAGTATAGAATTTCCGGAATTTATTAGGGCAAAGTGCAATTTCCGGAGCAAAACAGAATTTGGGCTGAAAATGGCTATACCTAGGCCCAAAATCAAGACATACTTGAGACCCATAAACTTTGACAAAGAGCCCAAATGAATATCTTTAGAAGGACAAATGACTAAAATAAAAATTCTTTCTATTTTTTAAAATCTTTGATTAAAAATAAAAATAATCCTCACAGGATATCCTGAAGTTAGAAAGTGGTAATTTAATTGTTACGACATATTATATATATAATTTTTAATATTTTTTATCACATCACTCATTTTATCTTTCACATTTCTTTTTTCTTCTCAGCTCATTTTTCTCTCATAATTCTAGAAATAATTATAAACAATAATGGTGAGAATCGATTATATATATATAAGTAGAATGAGTACGAAGTGAAATCGGACAAAAAAGAAGTACTAAGTAAAAAAAGTAGATTCCATGTTGGTTTATGTACTCTTTAAGCATAAAATAAGAATTTAAAGCTGGTATCCTGCTACAGGTTCACGTACTGCATGTTGAGAACATTTTGGAAGGACATTTCAAAAAATTATGAAATGACATTAGCTTCAACTAGTTTTCAATAAATGCAACCAAGTAATTACTCATATAGTTCATTTTTCTTTTTTTCTTCTGATCAGAACATTTGGTAACTAGTAATGTTAGTCAAGCAAAACTTGACAGAATTTAGATAACATTTTCTCAACATCAAATGCCAATTACTCATTATTCTTTCAATCACTTTTTTCGACCAATTAATACTCCTCAAATACATCTTTAACTGTGCTTTATTAAAGCGTTTAAGTGTTTGTTTTGGAGTAGATTTTAACAAAATTGATCTTGAATTATTATACGTGAGTGAGATATGGGAGAAAATTAATCTTAATTATATATTTTAAATTTAATTAAATTTAACGGAGAAAGTTAATGAACTAAAACAAATCAAATAAAAATTATCTATTTGACATTATTAATATATATATATTTATATATATATAAATATTTTGTTATTATATTTATATGTATATATTGTGACATGTTTATATGTTATCTAAAATATAATAATAAAATATTTAGATATATCTTAATAGACATGTTTTGTGAATTTTTTTGGATTGGACTATTTTGATTCTTTTATATCTAACCATTAAAAATTGACATAGATAAAGATCAATTATAAATAATTTTTTTAGCATAGGAAAAATTATATTTAATTTATTATATATATATATATTTACAATAATATGCATAAAGTAATTGAATAAGAGGAAAAAAATAACAATTATGTTAATAAAATTTTAAATAAATTATTATATTCAACACAAATATATCTAAAATATCCAAAAATTATCAATTTATTTAATATAATATTTTAAAATGTATTTTGTAAATATGTATTTTTTTTATTTCATTCATTCATAAACACATCATTTTTATTTTTAGCTTTTATAAACATATTAGTTTGTTTTACTCCTTAATTTTTTTAATATTAAATATATTTATTTATATATTTTAATCTATATAAATAAAATATTTTTTATTTTAATCCCTATAAATATTTTTTTTTATTATTTTAGTGTCTAGTAATATGATATCCTAATATGAAATCAAGATATCAATTTCAATCATATACTATGTGATGATGGTATTATCATTAAAATTAATAGAGAGAGTTAACAGACTAAAAAATAAACAAAAAAGACAAATTTTTAAAACCAAAATAGATATGGAAACCTAAATATCTGTATTATGAGACTAACGGAAGAAAGAGATAATTAAGGTTAGTTATATGAAAATGTGTGTGAAGACAGTGAGTGAAAATTAACCTTAAATACTAATCAGAGAAACACTAAAATTTCTTATATTTGTAACTTCTAAACTTTCAGGACTGATGGAATATTGTCGCTTGCATGTTGGATGGAAATTCGTGTACTTTCAAGATATTAGGAAACTCATGTTGGTCCCATTTTCTTGTCCTCTACCTTCCCTTCTTATGTCCCACTCTTTCATTTTCATTATCTTTTAATTTATCACTACATATATTTTTTAATTACTTTAACCTTCTACACATATACTTTTTAATATATTTTAGTCTTTATAATTTTTTAATCTATAAAAATTTAAATAATGTAAATTAAAATAATATATATAAGATTAAATAAATAATTAAACCATAATTATATTTTAAAAACTAAAAACGTTTTTTTAGAAATAGAAATCAAACACACTTAGCATTGACTTGTAATACACATGGACATGATTGTTTCCATTCTCAAAGCAATTAAAGTAGTGAATTACCATAGTAGCCTTGACACCTTATTAGCACAAGTGACATCATATAGCATAGGGAAATCAAGAAGAAAACAGTAGTAGAGGTGCAAATCAGGAGTTTGATGGATGTTGGAGGAAATGCATCAGAGCCGAAGATCTAAGTCAATCTTATTAACATCTGATTCTTGTTTTGGCATGTCCACCCGAAAGCTACCTGGCCAATACAAATCCACAGCTTGTTCAAGCATAAAGGGTGTCCATGATGACACTCCAACCCCATTACTGTTGGCATCACTGAATCTAGCCACCGTAGCAGACCTTTCTCTGCCTGGTTTGTGCACAAGAGAGTGAGGCTGTATTCCCAGTGACCTAGATGCCAGAGAAGTGTAAGCAAGCCCCATTGGTGATCTTGTTGCCATCATCCTATGAGAATGGTAGCTTCTAGCTGCTTCTCTTTCTCTCTTGTGTGCATTCTGGTGACCCCCTAAGGCTTGTGAGCTGTAAAACTTTCTCATGCAGAAGTTGCATGAGAATACCTTGTTGTGGAGAGGCTTTGATGAGTTCTGTTGATCTGCTGCATCCACAGCCATGTCTCCTTTGAAGCCTAAACTCAGCCATTCTCCTAAGTTATCACCTCCAGGAGTCACAACAATTTCACAGTTGGCATGATTGTCATTGATTGGCACATGTTCAAGCTCAAGCTCATGATCATCAACTTCATCCTCCCTGAGGAAGGTCATAGTAAAGAATAGTTTTGTGAGAGAGGGAGAAGTGCTTGGCCTTAAATAAGGACAAAGAAAGAGGAGGGGTGATTGATTGAGGACAAGGGATAGGAAGTAGGAAGTGGGAGCTGAATATTATTTGATGAAGTGTTATATCTTCATGAACTCAGCACTACGCCATGTCTTGTGTTCCCACCGAGTTTTGCATATACTTTAGAGGGAAGAATTGGGACAATGCTAATGTCATCTGGTGGTGTTGGCAATTTATGGCTTCAGATTCCTACTTGTCTTGAGATTTACACTACTTCTAGCATCTATATAGGTGCTCGCTGGTGGATTTGGAATGGACCCTTGACTATTAAAAGTGTTTTCTACTGTTAGACTCAGATTGCATTTTTTATTTTTATAAATCACATACGTGGCAATAATGTTCAGGAACAATACGTATTGGAATCGGTGTAGGTAAAACATAATGCTCTGCAATGACCAGAGAAATTCGTAGCCCGTCTATAACAAAACCTTTCTCTAGTCCAACAAAATCCAACCTCTTCTTTCTTCTTTTAGGAAAGTTTTTCTGAATATAAAATTGGGGTGATAAAAGTATTCTTTTAATTATGCATTATGTTAATTGCTTCAGGTCAAATGATAATGATGAAGTTCTTTCCTTTACGTCTTTTTGAACTTTTTCCCCTTCAAATGTAATAAACTATTTTGACTCATTTTGATCTTCCCAGTTATTATTACACCAAAAACAAATTGAAATAGGCTAGTTCATTTTAACTCACTGTTAGTCAGCTTTATTGGCAGAAAAACATTAAACAAATCAAGATGGAATGGTAAGTTGAACCATTTTTAATGAATTAGATGACTGTCCATCGAATAAATCCTTTTTATCATCCAATATATGAAAAATCTTTCTAATTGAGATGCAAAACACTAAGTCATAGCCAAAAATCCTTTAAAAGTGACTATTATAATAATATTTGTCTAAACAGACATTTTCATATCATCTCACATATCATAATATATAATATAATTAGTAGAATATGGATATAGAACTATAGTATTCATTCCTAAACTCATATTTGAGAAAAAAATTTACTCGTATCATTTGATAACAGCTTTAGTTTCATCTTTAGATCCACCAATAGGTATACATCCATATCTACACTTTATTTATATGTAAAATCAATATATCAATCAATTAATTAAAAATTATTACATCTAAATTAACAAATCACTATTAAATAATCTTAATTAACCTTAAATTATGGAAACATAACCTTAAATCATACAAATATAAATCATAACCAAATATAAAAATATAATCATTCTTAGCCATCAAGCTCTAATGCAAAAAACTTGGTTAAATTTAATAATAAAATAACAAAACTAATTTTTAAACTTCAAATAGTTTTAGTAATTAATTTAATTATTATATGTAATATGTTCTAAGTAATTTATATATATATATATATATATATAAAATAGATACTATAATTTTAATATTTCCATTAAAATTTACAAGTAAATACCTAACTCAAGCTATCTTATCCCAAACTTCGTATAAGAAATATGTAAATAAATTAATTAAGAATGATATAATTTGATCAAATAAATACTATAATTATTTATATTTTCTATGAATTTATAACCAAAAATTTAAAAGGAATGAAATTTTCCCAAATTTTCTTATAAATTTTATAACATTTAAAAAAAATTAAAAGAAAAATTATTAATATAAAAAATTTCTAGTTTTAAATAAAATTTCAATTAAGGTTCTCTCTAATTTTACCCTCTACTTGTACCATGCATATATTGATTTTAGCCTTCGTTTGCATCTGTGGACGGAAAATTGTGAAGAAGAGATTTGCGATCAAAGTTAGAAAATCAAGAAAATATATCACGGATTTCGATAAAAATTTGCTTGAGTTTTTTTTCTGTTCGTGGTGCCATGAAATGAAATGAAAGTTTCTCTCTCTTCCATAATCTATTAAAATATTAATATATTTTATATTATTATAATAATAATTAATTAATATAATATTAAAATATATTAAAATAATAAATATTAAATAAAATTATTAATAATTATTTATTGTTATTTTAATATAAATAATTTAAAAAAATATTAATAATATTAAAATAATATATATTTTCTTATTTTTTATTTTTTATTATAATAATAATTTTAAAAATATATTAATAATAATATTTATTTTTTATTTTATTTTATAATAATAATAAATTCAAAATAATTAATAAATTTATTAATAATATTATTAAATTATATATTTTTCATATAATAGTAATAATAAATTTTTAAAAAGTATAATAATAATAATAAATTATTTAAAAATATTAAAAAAATTATTAATAATAAATAATATTATTTTATTTTCTACTCCTTTTCATTCTCTTTCTTTTAATCTAAATAATTTTACTTTCTCTTCTCTTTTTTTTTTCATTTTTTTCTTTTTTTATTCTCTTAAATTCATTCTCTAATCCAAACACACCCTTGTAGATACAACAACGAAATTCTACTCCTAAGAATATGCACAAATTTTGTTCAAATATTCAACTTTTGTAAATTAATGTAGAACAGTATGTTTTATTTATTTTTGCTAAAATATAATTTATTCCTCATGTAATTTTAGTTTAGTTTAGTTTAGTTTCCTACGTTTAAATAAATACACTTTGATTCCTTAAAATATTCTATTAAATCAAATAGTCTTTCTGTAAGTTCATTTGCAAAACATTGCTATTGCTATTTCGAGTAACATGCTTTGTCATCTCTCATAATTTGCCGCATATCACTAATTTAAGAGAAAAACAGGACGGTTTTACTTTCTGCTTAAAATTTTTAAAATAAAAATAAAATGAGCATAACTTATTATATGTATAGCATAATTAATTTTATTAACTTTTAAAATATATTTAATAAGTAAAAACATTTCATAATCGAGTATAAGATATGAGACTACATTTTTTTTTAATAATAATAATAAAAAATTAAAATTAAAATAAAACAAAATATTATTAATAATTAAAAATTAGTAATAATAAATAAAATAATTTTTATTTTCATTTATATATAATATAATAAAAAAATTATTACTTATTTCTTATTTATGTATCTTCCTTTTTTTCCCCCTTTTTTTTCTCTATTTTTTTTCTCTTCATCAAACAACGTAGCATTAAACAGTTATAATGAATCTTATTTTATAAATAAATAAAAAATTAAAAATGACTTTCACTCTCCAAAAAAACTATGTTTTATAATGTTAAATGACCTGAAAAGGTTCATTTATAATTAGAGTGTATTTGGGATAGTTACTAAATTAAATTAGATTAGATTATGTCAATAATCTTAAGCGTATAATTGGTTATGATAAAAATTATTTTTTGTTCGAATGATTTTAAAATGGTTAGTTTTGTTTAGATACAATAATAAATAAATAAAAAACAAGATTTTACATAAGAAAAGTACGTATAAAGCTAAAAAGGAAAAAAAACAAAACTATTGAAGGTATTCATAAATTATAAATTTTCTGATAGACAAAAGTAAATTATTTGAAAAAAAAAATCATTTGACATCCATAACAAAAATAAACTTTAAAAAAAAAAAAGTAACTTTTTCTCTTTGAAAAAATAGCTGAAATGTAGAATTTCATATGCCTCAAACAAGCTGTTACTGACAGGCCTGGGACTTGAGACACTGGAAGCAATCTACTTTAAAAAAAATATTAATAATTATTGTCATATTTATAAAAATAATGGCAAACATGTTAAATAAAAAGTTGAATATAAAGATTTAAGATGTATACTTATGATTGTTTTTAAAAAGAAAAAATAAAAATGCGGGAGGAATAGGAAATTGGAACTAAGAAATTAATTGAATAAAAAAATAAGGGTTTAAAATATACACTTGTTGTATCTACCAGTAGCTTTTTTATGTAAGAGTGAGAGGATCTCAACATGAACTGAATTTAAATTTCGTTGCTATCAGGATATTTTCGACTCCTACCATAGATTTAGATTTTCTGAAATAAAAAGTTGGATTCGTCCATCCTAATGTAAATATAGGTCTTATATTGTGAGTGATTGCAAATTGTTATATAAATATAGGTTTGTTAATGTTTATAAAAAAGTGAATCTCTAATAAGAAATTTGAGGGATTGAAAAAGAAGTGATTAAGCATACTGGATCGTGGCTGCAATGAAGAAGGGTGTTTTTACTGATAAAAGCGATAGGTTCCCATACTGGATCCTGCAAACTACGTTGGTGTTTGAGAAGTGAGTGGTAGATTGGTACATTGATTGATCTTGAAGTGTTGGTGTTTTGGGAGCCACAAATTTGATAGGGGAAAGATCTAGTTTGTATAAGCCACAAGTTACATTCACACAGAAAGACACAGGCACAGTGGGACAGTAAATGAAGGATTGGTGAGGGTATGGTCCATCGAAGACATAAGATGGAGTTCATTTTGTTGTTACTCAGAGAAGTCACGGCAAATAACGCATGGTAGGCAATATAGAAAAGAGGGGCACATTTTAAGTACAGAAAAAAAAAAGCAAACTCTATGCTCAGCATTAGAAAAAGGACCAAATACTCACTAAAGATAGTGGATCGAGTTGTCGCTGCTTGTGCACAATCTTTATTTTTATTGATAATAATGTAATACTCCTATTCTGGAAGTTAAAGGGGTCCGCAAAAAGCTGTCAATAATGGTGAGAAAAAGTTAAGGGGGAAAAAGAAGTGATATTGAGTTTTTAAATCAGTTTCTACAAAGATATGATGGTTGTGTGGTGTCTAGTTGTCAGTGGGCTACGTCCAAGCACAGTACAAGTGCATTTAGAGCCACTTGTGCTTATTCTTAGATATCAGAATCTCACTCTAATGCCCTTCTTAACAAAGTTTATAATTTCCCCAGTAATGGGATGATGAAGCCATTGTGATGTTGAAGCTTCGTTTCGATAAAATAATTGTGGTGTTGGATTGATGAGTCGGAAGTTACGAATTAGACATGTCTTATCTTGTTGGAATATAATAAATTTAAAACTACTAGGATTAGAAGCCAAAAGAGTTGTCAATGATCTACAGAAGACTGAAATCTGCATCGCCCCAAAATATAGTACCTACCCTTTCTTTAACTCGTGCCTGCTTTTCTGATTCAACATCATACCATTTGCAAATATACAGCACATACCAAATCACTTCGTCATTTCCTTTTGTTTGTATTGACATATCACAATCAGAGAATTAATCAACTATCATTTGGGAACAATCAGAATATTAAGGGGACTTGTAGATTTTAAATTGGTTTAATGCTAGATTAGATGGTGAATAGACCCTGAAATGTGTCCATTATTTTGTTCAAACATAAAAGAGTTTAAACTTTTAACGAAAAAAGTCAGCAATATGGCCTTTTTTTCTTTGATAATTAAAGTCAGCCAACCTAGTGAGTTGGCTGGAGTCGCTATTGGATAATAAGTGCATATTGAGTCAAAATGTTATGAGGGTATCAAGTTGAAGCATTTTGTGACAAAGATCCAAGCAAGCTAGCAACAACTTCTGGTTCTGAAGTGGTTAAAAGGAATCACCCAAGTGAGCTTGGGCTGGCTTATCCTGATATGTTCCTAGGTGTGCTTCTGTTTGGTTTAATGCTGTTTTAAAACGTTTACTAAAATAGAAGACAAAAAAAGGTAAAAGATGGCATGGAAAAGAAAAACTGTGAAGGAGAACAAATTCTAATCATGTAGCAGATGCTAATAAAGTGTGGTCCTCTTTAAAAGTTTTGCCACTACACTTTGTACAGCTGAATTCCTTCAGTTACACGCTAGTACACTTCCAGGAACTACAAATCGGAACTCTAAATCTGTGCCTTTATTTGAATCTGGTAAACACTCTATTTTGTTAAAGAACAAGACAACCCACCAATGTTTTTGAAAACAAATTAAATTTCACAGAAAGATTTAACCTCTTCCTTAAAACCTAAACTAAATTTAGTAGACAAAAAGTTTTAAATAGACCATTCGATTATGTTATAATTAAGTATGGTATAATGTCTCATATTAAATAAAAATAAATAAAATTAATGATATATATAAAAAATATGTAATCACAACTTATATTTCAATTGTAAAAAATAAATATAATATAAATTTATATCTTACTTTTTATAATATACTGTTAAACTCAATAAATTTTATTATACTATATTAAAAATAATATAGTATCTAATTTTATCAATATTATTCAATTCCATTATAACAAAATATTTCAATTATAATCTTACAAACAGCTAAAAGCAATGTAATATTAATATTTATTTATTATAATACTTTTCCTAATGATTTTGAAAGGTAATAGCGAGTAGCATTTATACAACAAGAGAATATGGTTTATTCTTTATTCAACACTAAATTGTTATTTATTTGAATTAAAATATAATATTTAGTAATGTGAATTGATGCAGTGGTTAAACATCTTATACTCATATTCTAGAAACTATTTATGGAACAAGAAATTCATGCTTTAACAAAAATTCGTTAGATAAACTATAATTAGAATATTCAACAAAATTCATAGTCTAAAAAGTTAAAAAAAAATCCTAATTCTATTAAAATCTAATAATATGAGACAAATTCACACTAAAAAAATTATTATCCATAAAATATTTTTTACAAAATTTTTTTTGTGAAAAAAAAATTAATTTTCTTACAGATTTATTTTTATGAAAATTTTTTATAAATTTATTAGTAGAAATTTTTTTATAAATTTGTTTATGAAAAAGTTTTTATAGATTTGTTTGTGGGAAATTTTCTACGGATTTGTTTGTGGGAAATTTTTCATACATTTTTAGTGATTTTTTATGGGAAATTTTCTACTAGTCTTTTACCTAAAAATTTGTGGTAATAAGAAATTTGTGGATAAAAAATTAGTAGAAAATTTTTCACAAAAAATCCATGGAAAATTTCTCATAAATAAATCCATGGGAAACTTTTTCGTAAATAAATTTGTAAAAAATTTTGCACAAATAAATTTATGAAAAATTTTCATAAAAATAAATCTGTAGAAAATATTTAATGGGTAATTAATTTTTTTTTACAAAAAAATTCCGTAAAAAATATTTTATGAATAATAAAATTTTTTTTAGTGTCAAGTCAATTTGATTTACTAATTTTATATATAAAATTTATTATTATTATTATTATAAATTAATCATAAAATTAAAGAAATAGAAAATTAAAATAAAAGTATGTTTTATAACATATTTATAATTATAAATAATATAAATATAATATATAGTATGCAAAAATGTTATTATTAAGTTGAGAAATCCTATTATTGATGCATATTTGTTAAAAATAAAAAATAAATTTTAAAAGACTTGAGGCTAATTCGAATTGGAAAAGAATTGAAGTATAAGCCAAACTTATCTTCTAAACACACCTAGTCCACCTTTTAAAAATGAAATCCATAAAAAGTAGCTGCAGGTGAGGTTAGAATAGTGGGACAAATAACCAAGAAAAAACATAAAAACAAAAGCTTTCCTAATTAAATAAAAGAAATAAAGAAAATTTTACAAGATAGATTTAATACTAAGGATAAACGGGTTCTAGCTCCTTGGGATTTTGTCAAAACTCCAAGAAAAAATCCTCGACAACATGGATTCCTCCAAGGTTGTAGTAACATTTTGGAAGAGAAAAACAGGGTTTTATTAAAAGACTGCGAAGACTTTTTTAATTTTACATAAAAATCATATTTTATATAAACTTAAAATCATTATACGATTTTTATTATAAATAATAAAAAATTTACACTGAAATTCACTGGTACCTTCCCGCTACCTTTTTTACAAAATTTTAAATTTTGTTAAATTCAAATTACCAACAAATTTTGAACTTTACCTACATATTTTGTCTATCAGTAAATGACCAACAAATAAATTGTGTTGACCCTTCAAAAGAAAGTTTATAAGTTTTTGGATTAAGAAACTTCCTACTCATAGCTTTCAGATTCATATGTTTTATCAAACAAATTTAGAAAATTAGTTTAAATATACTTGTACAATATTTAATTAATCATCTTAAGTTTATCTAAGTGTGAGAAAGTAATTTTCTTGCTCCTGACATCCTTCATATAGCTAAGAAACATTTTGAGCAATATATATTAGAAGTTTAAGTTATGCAAATTAGGTCAAAACAATCAAGGTCACAATTCAACTCTTTTTCTTTTATGACTCTTTGATTTACTTCACACCTTTTTCTCTTAAAAAAAATTGAAATATGAAACGTTCGCAACCAATTATACCAACTCTTAAAAGTTTGTTTAATACGATACATTTTTTATTTTTTCAATTTCTAAACATGGTTTCAAAAGGCAACATAACTTTGTCATTAATAAAACTATTTGAAAACACTCTACAAAAACTTTTCAATAAAATTATTTGAAAAAAAATGGCAAATGGTACGAGTGCATGAATCAAGTGTACATTTTCTGAAGTTATTGGATTAGTTAAAGTATTTAGAGTTAATGCATATAATGGAAGAAATTAAGAAATGCAAAATATTTATTTATTTATTTATTTATTTGCACCAAATAAATCACATGCAAATTACATAACATTTAGTAAATAAAGAAATAACTGTGTTTTTAGTCCTTTACTTTGATCAAATTTAGTTTAAGTCTTTGTATTTTATTATCGATAAATTTGATCTTTAAAATTAAAAAAAAAAAATGTGGACTTAGTTTATCTTAACTTTAAAAAATATGTTAAATACATACGTGTGTTTTTAAAGTTAAAAATATTAAAAAACATCTATTTACATAAATAAATATCAATTGAAATATAATTAAAATGAAGGTATATCATAATGAGTGAGCTATATTTATTCTTAGAATTAGATCCATTTTTTTTTATTTGAAGAATATTTTTTATATTCAATAGGAAACATATGACAGTTAAGTTGTTAATCCGGTTATAGGAAAGTTAAGTTTAGGTGTTAAAGTTTTGACTATTAAAGATTTGTTTGAATAAATTCATCAATAAATATTTATAAAAAATAAAAAAAGTAAAATGCGCAAACCTGATTGATAAATCACAATTAATAAACTTATACATAAATTAATAGATATTTTAACTTTTGAATAAATTAATTTTAACTTATAAGATATATATAAATCATTTTACTTTATCATTTTCTTATTTTATAAGTATTTATACAAAAAAAATATGCATTTTGGGCCATGAGACATTTTCATACTACCATGTTATTTTTAAATTAATTTTACCTTTTATCATTCATATATAATTATATGATTACGTGTGCATTTTTTTTTAACTTTTATGTAAAAGTGATTTTTTATCAATATAATTATTTTTGGTAAATTTAATATCAAATAATTTTATTAAAACATGTTAAATTGTTTCATACATTAAAAAAATATGATTTTATAATTTTTACTCTGTCACATTATTACTAAATAATTTATACTAAATTTTATTTTAATAAAAAAACTCTAAAAACTTAAATAATTCATAATTTTATATTTTTTAGTCTATATTACTATTTTATAATTTTTAAGATTGAATTATTTTAAACAACTTTAAAGTGTCATATAAGATATCTCCTTTGAAAAAAAATGTTTAAAAGAAGACCAACTTTAGTTTAATACCACAGCTTTTTTTTCTTATTATTGCTATTTTTACTATTGGAGGAAGTAATGATTTATGACCTTTATCACCAACTTCGATAGGCGCAATATCAGAGACAGACTGTCACAAAACCAAGTTGAGGCTGGAGGGAACAAAGATCAGTCTTCTGGAAATATCAAATTTAAAACTATTCCATCCTTTTTTTCCATTTTAATAGATCGAATCTAGGGTTTTCTTTCCCAGAACTAGTAAGACGTGGCAGCATTTTGAAACAGTAGTGTATTCTGGTATCTAATAATGCAGGGACAGCGTCCAAACCTTCCAAAATCAACAGAAACACAAGTGCCTCATAATTGGTGAGTTTCAAGGTACACGTTGAAATCAGTCCTAACATCCATGCAATACCAAAACAAGGATACATGGATGGAAAGGTAACAGAACACTGTATAATCTTCCCTGTTGTGGGGCACAATGCTGGCCAAAGTTGTAGCAGTGGCATGTGATCAAAACTATAAAGCAAACGAATGTGCGTCACATGTGACAATAATAATATGCATCTATCGCACTAACCCAGCAGCAGCTACTTAGACCACTCTCTCCTCTCGCCATGCTCACCGCCCAAACCAAAGCATTGGCGAGGGAACTTGCCAGAATAATATCTCAGTAATCATAATCAAACATTTTGTTTTCTATCGCACCTTTGGAGAGTGTATATTATATGCATCTTGGGAGAAAGAGGTAATAAAAAGCAAGGGTAGCAAGTGATGTAATTACATAAAAGTTAAGATTGAACATAATCAGAGTTGAAACATATAGGACTAGTTCCAGGGCTACTTGACTATAAGAGTGTTCCTATTGGCAGAGTTGAATTAGTCTTCGTTAATTGAAGCATCTTTTTATATGTCTGGTTCTTGAGAGCTGAATATGGAGAACGAAGGTTACCGAGTACGTAGCATGGACCAACTTGCACATGCCATCCGTCTCTAATTAGGTTGCAACTTATAGTTTTTACCACCGAACACATAGCTTATGAATGCATGAAATACATAATCATTTTAGCTTATAAACAAGTAGTTTCGAGTCAAAATTCTACGTAATTATGTGAAATGTTATCATTCATATAACATAATTCTATAAGGTTTAAATATAATTGTTTTTTACATTTTGTTTTCTTTTATTTCATTTTCTCCCTTGTGTCAACTCTCATAAGTGTCCATGAAATATATGAGAAGATAGATGAGAGAAAAATATATTTCTTTTGTATTGATTTACCAGAAAGCAAGTTACTTAGTGAGTGTTCAATTAATGTAGCTTGTTTTGAAAAATATTTTCATTAATTTTTTAGAAACTTCCAAAAATTAAATGATTATTCGTCCCAATTTAAACATTACCAAATGCTTCTTTTTTTTTCTCTTCTAAAGTGGAGAGATTTCTATACAAAAAACAATATTGTTGATTTGAATTAAAAGAATCCCGCATGTCTCATGTCCAAATGAATGCACGATACAATTAATATTAAGAGAAATGTTATCAGCACATTCACTAAGCAAGTGATAAACTTGTTTGTGCTATTTTAAGAAAGAATTGTTTAATTGCACATTTAATTCTATTATAATTAATAATAGAGCAGTGATAAACACTCAGTTGATAATCTATATTTAATATAATAATAATATATTATTATTATTATTATTATTATTATTATTATTATTATTATTAAATTAATATATAGAGTTGTCAATTAGATGTTTTTTTCCACCCAATTATAAAATAAACATTTTTCTTATTAATAATGTTAGACTTTTGTAGAACTTTGTTCTCTGAAAGGAAGACTTGTTGGATTTGTATGTTTTTTTAAAAAAATAATTTGTATCAATAGCCAAAATTTGTGGGTTAATAAAAAAAAATCTATATTTAATCATTTTCAACGGATTAATGAAAAAAAAAATCTGTTAAAAAGTATATTCGTAAAATTTGTTATTCATGAATTTGTCTACTGAATAAATTATTAACGGAATAGATAAGTTATCCACGGATTTATCTGTGGATAAATTACCTACAAATTAATCTATACTGAATTTATATATTTATATTCATGAATAATTCTTCCACAGATAATAAGTAAATAAATATATAAAAATTGAAAAAATAAATTAAAAATATTACACGATATATATATATATATATATATATATATATATATATATATAAAATCAATATTATTCCTGTTTAATATACATGTATAATATGCAATAAATGTAAATTAAATTCAACTCTACATTGTTAACCCATCAATGAAGGATGAATTGGAGTGGCCTTTATATAGTATGTGAGTCTATTCTTCTTCATAACCAGGCTATGTTGAATTGTTCTATTGGGGTGGCCTTTATATAGTATGCTGAATTCTTCTTCATTTCTATTATTACTAAACAGGTTGCTAACAATAGCAAATGTGTTTTGTAAGAGAGTAGTTAATTAATGAATATGTTTGCATGTCTTTTACTATGGAAATTATGATTATTAAGTATATTCACTATTAGAATTATTTATAATATGATTTTTTTTGTGAATTTTTTTATAAAAACCTGTATAAAATAAATTATTTTAAGATTTTTTTTTTTGTAAATTTTATGAAAAAAGTATAGAAAAAATTCACTAAATATGACAAAACTTAATAGTATTTATATATTCAATGTGAATGTGTGAAAGGGTTATAGATGAGGATCATTCTGGTTGTCCTATAGTTCTCCCATATTATTATTATAATTGTAAACTGAGTAGGCCTTTTATAGGCAAAACAAAATGATTTAATTGTATTTGGTTTGGTGTGCAACTTTGTTGTCTCCTAAGAGAAAGAATTTTTATATGATTGGGATATTGAATTTGTTAATGAGGTATTGGACTTTGTTTTATGTTATTAGGGTTTATGTAATTTTTATTTTAATTAGTACATGAGTTCACTTAATTATGGATATGCATGCGTTCCTAAACAAGGTCAACTTTTGTAAATGAGCTTCAATACTCCTTATATTCATTAAATAATAGTTTTTTTTTTTTTACAGAAGTTCATGTTTTATTAAGAGACTAACTTTATCATATAAAAATGGTATTTGCTTGAGTTTAATTTTCTCAAACTGATCATTCTTAGTTTCTTACTAAATTCTCCAAAATTAGGTGAAAATGAGGAGATAAAGGTTTTATGCACAGAGAGATGACAAAGTAACGATTTAAAAAATTAAGGTACTAAATTCAAGTAAAAAATTACTGGAAGACCAAAATTTTTTAAAATTTTTTTAGAATATATATGTTTGGAAATTTGTATTAATATTTAAATATACAGTTTTATTTATTTTACATTTAATTTAGAAAACTAGTTTAAGGAAATTAAACAATTACATCATAATAGTATTTAATTTTTTTTTAAATAAAGAAATCGATAAGACTAGTTTGTTTATATTTCTCGTAAGAAATTTAATTATAAATTTATTTAAAATTTTCATAAAAATATTTGATTTTCTAAAATACTTTAGGAAATTAGTATATAACTTTAAAAATGTTTTAAAAATATTAAAATTTAGAGCACATAAAGCTTATATTAATTTAATAAAATTGATTCCACTTTAAGTAATGGGTCTTAATGTGGGGCTATGAACCCCATTACTTCCATTTGGTGAATACATTAAACAGAATAAAACATTTATTCCTGTCGAGGGAAACGATCCCACACTATATTTGTTAACAGTTTCAGAGAATTTCCAGCTTTTGATGCAAAAGAGTCATAAATCCTCTTTTTACGAAAAGATGAAGGAATTTAAAGAGCATAATTGATTAAAAAAATTACACTTAAATGTATTTTAGTAAATCTTATATTGACTTTTTTTTTCTTCTATTGTAAATTATTTTAAATTTTTAATTAATCTTGTTATAAATATTTTCATCATATATAAAAAGAAAAACAGATAAAAAATTACCATGGATGCATTGCGAAAATCTCTTGTTAAAAGAGAGAATGATTAAAGTAAAATTACCATTTTCAACTTCAAAGTTCCTGAAATGACAATGATTTATAGTGAAAAGAAATTGTGTTTTGGGTCATATTGATGGAGATACAATAAACTTAACTACGAATTCAAAAAATATGATTATCAAAACTTTGTTTTCACATCTCATGGGATTTCATAGCTTATTCAAAGATCAGAATGTTTATTGGGAGTGAAAATGATGATGCGACTCCATTGTTGAATGTAGGCCTCCAAAAACTAACTTTTAGTTTTTGAAATGTATTAAATTTTAACATTCGAAAAAACCATATTTCAGAATATATTAAATATTTATAAATTAATATCTACAATATTTAACCGCTAGTAAAATTACATTTCAAAATTTAGCTTATAGAAAGAATATATTTTATAAACAAATACAAGAAAGAGTGTACAAGTAAAAAGAATTTTAAAAAATCAATCCCCTATCTTTATGTGGATCTGTGTTCTACGGCTTTGGGTCACCAACTTCTTTAAACTTCATAAAGCCCAAATTTATATGGGCCAAGGAACCCTCATGCTGGACTGGAATATGGAATGCAGATAAAGAGATATGGTGTGTGTTTAGCAGTGATACAATTTATTCAATTTACATTTTTTTTTAAAAAAGATAAAACTAATTAACTAGGTAATAAAGTGAGATTGACCATTATAATCATCCATTGTATTCATACTTTTTCATTGATGTATAATGTTTTTTATAAAATAAATGAAATAATTTTTGCATGGCCATGGATACCTGCAATTAAATCCTAAGAAAGATGAGAGTGAGTGTATTATAAAGAAAGATGAGCTCAATGACAGTGACTGTATTAACGAATCCAGCATCCTCCGGAACCTCAAACTCAACCTCAGTTCAGGTAGACAACCTCGCTCTCTTAATCGACAACTCTAAATCCATAAACAACCTTTTCCAAATTCACGCCGCACTCCTCCGTCGCGGCCTCCACCACCACCCCATCCTCAACTTCAAGCTCCAACGCTCCTACTCCTCTCTCGGCCACCTCCACCACTCCGTCACTCTCTTCCACCGCAGCCCAGCCCCTAACGTCTTCCTATGGAGCTCCATCATCAACGCCCATGCCCACTCCGGTCTCTGCGACCGTGCCCTCTCTTATTACGCCCAAATGCTAGCCCATCACGTTCAACCCAATGCCTTTACCCTCTCTTCCCTCCTCAAAGGTTGCCCCCTCCAACCCACCAGAGCTGTTCACTCCCACGCCGTTAAGTTGGGACTAAGTTCCGACCTTTACGTCTCCACGAGCCTTGTTGATGCGTACGCTCGAGGCGGCGATGTTGTGTCCGCGCAGAAACTGTTCGACGCAATGCCTGAGAGGAGTTTGGTTTCTTTGACTGCCATGCTTACTTGCTACGCGAAACACGGCATGCTCCGAGAGGCGCGGTTATTGTTTGAAGGGATGGGGGTGAAGGATGTGGTGTGTTGGAACGTGATGATTGATGGATATGCTCAGCATGGGTGTCCCAATGAGGCTTTGGTGCTTTTTAGGGAAATGCTGGGTAAGAAGGTTCGGCCCAATGAGATAACTATTCTGGCTGTTTTGTCGTCTTGTGGCCAGCTTGGTGCGTTGGAGTGTGGTAGGTGGGTGCATTCGTATGTTGAGAATAATGGTATTGGGGTTGGGGTCAAGGGAAACGTACGTGTGGGTACTGCGTTGGTTGATATGTATTGCAAATGTGGGAGTTTGGAGGATGCGCGCAAGGTGTTTGATGCGATGGAGGGAAAGGATGTGGTCGCGTGGAACTCCATGATTATGGGCTATGGCATACATGGGCGTAGTGATGAGGCTTTGCAGTTGTTTCATGAGATGCTCTGTGTTGGAGTGAGACCCTCAGATATTACTTTTGTTGCTGTTTTGACTGCATGTGCGCATGCTGGTTTGGTCGGGAAAGGATGGGAGGTTTTCGATTTAATGAAGGATAAGTATGAGATGGAACCAAAGGTTGAGCATTATGGGTGTATGGTTAATCTTCTTGGCCGTGCTGGGCGTGTGCGAGAAGCTTATGAACTTGTAAGGAGCATGGAGGTTGAACCTGATCCTGTCCTCTGGGGGACTCTGCTTTGGGCCTGTAGAATCCATAACGATGTTTCTTTGGGAGAGGAAATTGCGGAGTTTCTTGTGAGCAATGATTTGGCTAGTTCAGGGACTTATGTCCTTCTTTCTAACATGTATGCTGCTGCTCTTAACTGGGTTGGTGTGGCTAAGGTCAGATCATTGATGAAAGGGAGTGGGGTTGAGAAGGAACCTGGTTGTAGTTCCATTGAAGTTAACAATAGGGTGCACGAGTTTTTTGCTGGTGATTTAAGACACCGGAGGAGCAAGGATATATATTTGATGCTCGAGGAAATGAATGGTTGGCTAGAGGCACGTGGTTATACTCCAAAAATAGATGTAGTATTGCATGATATAGGGGAGCAACAGAAAGAGCAATCGTTGGAAGTTCATAGTGAGAAGCTTGCCTTAGCATTTGGGCTTATAAGTACCAGTCCTGGAACTGCAATCAAGATTGTAAAGAACCTTCGAGTCTGTTTGGATTGTCATGCCGTGATGAAGATGATATCCAAGATTTCTGGCAGAAAAATAATAATGAGAGATCGGAACCGGTTCCACCACTTTGAGAACGGTTTATGTTCATGTGGGGATTACTGGTGAACTTAATTTATTCTATGTCCATAAAACTCCTTTCTTCTAAAAGAGAAGCACCATAATTGCTGCCGTTGCTGACTGCAGTTTTCTATTTGTATATTAACATGTATTTATAATTTATCATTTTGTAAATGCAATTGTTACTTAAATCCTTACTATTTGTCACCGTTCGTAATTTTCAATAAACAACTGTCATATAACACATATGACTATATAATTAGGTATGTTCATTTGAGGAAAAAATATAAAATGAAAGAAAAAAAATATATTTTTCTTATTTGTGTCACTTTTCAAAATCTTTCATTTCTCATCTCTCTTTAAAATAATTATAGGAATAACTTTATAATTATTTAATTACTTAATTTTAATTTATTTATTTATTAATTTTAAAAATGTTATTTTTTTCTTTGTTATTTTCTTTTTTTAAAATAATATTATTTTGATAATTTATTACATAATTATATTTTGTTAAAATTTAATTACAATATTAAATTTTTTTTTAAATTTTTTTTTCAAAAATAATATTATTTTAATATTTTATTATAAAATTATAATTTATTATAATTTAATTATAAGATCAAATTTATTTTTAATTTTTTTTTAAAATAATATTATTTTAATATTTATTACAGAATTATAAGATTAAATTTATTTTTTAATTATATATATATTTTTTTAATATAAAAAATAAAAATAATAAATTTTAATTTTAATTTTAAAATTTAAATAATATTTATATATAAAATAATAAAATTAATATATTATTTAAATATATTTAAATAATAATTAAAAATAATAAATAATAATTTTTTATTATATTTTATAGATATATATATATATATATACTAATATATAATTTTAAAAATTACTATTAATAAAAATTGAATAATATAAATATATTAAATATAAAATTTAAATATAAATTTTTAAATAATTATTATTAATATTAAATAATAAATTTTAATAAAAAAATATAATAAATATAAATTTATTTATGTAATATATTAAAAAAATTAAATATTATATTAAAAAATTTATGTAATATTTTTTACTTGATAAATTATAAATATTATATTAAAAAATTAATGTTAATTTTTTTAAAATAATAAAATATAATTTAATTTAATTAACTAAAAAATTATTATTTATTAATATAAAATAAATTTAAAATAAAAAATAATAAAATTTAGTGTATAATAATTGAGAGAAAAAAAATGATAGTAATGAAATATGTATGATAAGTTACATTTATTCGTTTTACGTATTTTTTAATATTTTAATATTTTAATTATTAATTTTATTATTTTATATATAAATATTAAATATATTATTTATTATTTTTAATAAATATATTTATAAAAAATTATTATTTATTATTTTTAATAATTATTTAAATATATGTAAATAATATATTAATTTTTATTTTATATATAAATATTATTTAAATTTAAAAATTAAAATTAAAATTTTTTATTTTTACTTTTTTATATTAAAAAATATGTGTAAAATTAAAAAATAAGTTTAATCTTGTAATTGAATTTTATCAATTTATAATTTTATAATAAATATTAAAATAATATTATTTTTAAAAAAAAATTAAAAAATAAATTTAATCTTATAATTAAATTTTAACAAAATTAATTTTATATAAAATATTAAAATAATATTATTTTTAAACAAAATTTAAAAAATAAATTCAATATTATAATTTAATTTTAATAAAATATAATTATATAATAAAATATTAAAATAATATTACTTTTGAAAAAACCTCTAAAAATAACTATACATAACTATACTTTTTATCTTAGTCTTGGTGGGATTCGGGTGACATTTTTCTCCATGTTCAGTGCTTAACATTTCATTACTCAACAATATTATCTATTCCTTTCTGAAGGATTTGTGTTATTTATTAGTTCTACGAACTGAACGTATTAGAGATTTGTTATTATTGTTATTTTCGCGTGTCATATATGGTTTGCACTATAGATGATGTGCTCTTCGCCAGAATAAGGTGTTGATCCCTTTTGTTTAATGCTGCCAAGCGTCCCCCCAAAGTAAAAATTATGGCGTTTTAGAAGACCTCATGAAAATCTATTTTTCCTCCATCCTTTTATCGTGAAAATCTAAACACGTATCATTTATCAAGAACCTTCCCTTCCACATTTCCTTTATTACTTGTCTTAATGGATCAAAGGGGCAGAAAATGCAAGTCATTTACAGCCATCGATGCAAGCTAAAGGCAAATAGAGACAAAATAGATAAGTCAAGCGATACTTGTACAGGATATGGTCCAACTAAATCTATACATTATGCTTATTAAAAATACACTCCTACAAACTACTTTTTACTTATGTTATAGAAAATTACAACAGGATCCACGAACAATGAGTTATACCTACAACTATGGTTAAAATGGGTAACCTACCCACCCACCCAAAATACACTTCCACCGATCTCATCTCAAGGGTGGGAAAGAAATAATTTAATGTACTAGTCCTTCATAGATATTACATTCTGAAATCCAAAACGCAAACTGTATTATTAGCAAAACATGCAGCAATCTTATCACCCTCCTTATTCCAACAGACCTCAAAAATGCCTCCATTGCCGGTGTATGTTTTGACAATCTTGCCTTCCTTCAATGACCATATGTGCATAGATCTGTCAAGAGACCCGCTAACTAAATACTCACCATTGGGACTGAAAGCAACAGAATATACGGGATGCCTGTACAACCAAATAGACATCAGAAAAAAAAAAAAAAACAGAAGAAACTAAGGCCTTGCTTATTTCCTTTTATTTGTTTTGTGCGAGCACATTTGGAAGTGTTTCTCCCATTAACATATTTCTGTTCTGGAAACAATTTCAGAAAATAGATTTTGGATGGGAAATCGATAGCTGACTAGTGTGGAATTGTTTTAGAAAATGTTTAAAACAAGTGAGAAGGAATCAAATAGGCCCTAACTATGCCTGATGTTTTCCACACGTCTAACGTAGTTTTTATAAAGGTCCAGCATCAGTGAAACCTTAAATTGAAGGTTAGGATTACATGTTGATCAGCCTCCTGTCAAACTACAACGTGGAAACAGAATGAAAAGAGGCTGATATATGTAGACTACCCTCATGTAAATAAACAAACTCCAGCTATAAAATCATTACCTGTGTCCATCCAAGCTGTAGATGAGTTTCCCGAGTTCCACATCCCATAGCTTTACAGTTGAGTCAAATGAAGCACTGCAAAAATGGAAGATGACTGCGAAGTTTTTAAAATGAAAAACTAACTTCCAAAAAGTATCCAACAAAAAGTAAACAGCAAGCAGGCACAATTATGAAAATCATACTGTAAAGAGGGCAATAATTTACAGAAAGTTTAAAATAGTAATTTGACAAAATCTCCACTGCAGTCAAATATATAAAGCCTTGTTTAAGTTAAAGAATTTTACATGGAAAGACGGTCAATCAAAGATTCAAAACAGTATAACACTAAGTAATGCAATTATAATCAATTGGAATCAGCAACCTGCCAAAGACAACACACAACATTACCAATTTCAAGGCAGCACCCAACATTAATCTATGTATTTTAGTCAGCACTGTGCAAGGCAACATGCAAGATACCACAACATTACCGATTAAAGAAATGCAGTGTACAGCCATCAACTAGGATTCAGAGGTCCAGAAAAAAGTAACCAAAATTCTAAGTACACAGATGCATGTATGTAAATCACGAATGGTGAACCTAATTTCACCAAGAAACTCACTTACCTGGCCAACACCAGTTTATGATTAGGGTTATTTGTGCCAGGACCAGTGGGGCTCCATCGGATGGTATATATCTCCTACAAAGCAAATTATTTAGTTTTCCCAACAACATGAAGAATGCATCCAGAATTAAAATTACAAATGCAGACACAAATACATGCAAAAACATACAAAACTCAGGTACCTTGGAATGCTCCCGTAAGTCATGAAGATATGTATCCTGCTTCATACTCCATATCTACAAAACAATCACATATCGAATCCAAACAAGAACATCAAACCAACATACAGTATTTTCAAAAATAACTTCATAATTCTCAGACAATAAATAATTTTATAAAAGTATCAAAACAAAAGCCTATCAGACAAAAAAATCATAGATCTTAAAGTGTGGATTTGGGCTTAACTCAATTTTACAAAACTTAATTGTGATCTAAGAGTTACCCTCTACTTATATATATTATTTAGCTGTATCTCTAGTCAACGTGAGACTTTAGTTTTTCTCAAAACACCCACTTACACTCAGCTCTATTGGACTTGCTTCATGAATCATATGGTAGGTGGTCCAATAACAAATTTAGGAAAGTTCTATATCCATTTTAGAATGTAAGCTTGACCTTAACTCAATCTCACAAAACCAACTCGTAAAGTGAGAATTGGGCTCTACTTATATAAACTATTTTAGTCTTTTCTCTAGTCAGTATAGGACTTGAGTTTTTCGTAATATTAAATAAGAACACAAGGTTAATTACTCAGTGGTCAACAACCTTTGCTGTGATATCATCAGAACAGGAGGCCAGCAATGAACCTGTGGGGTCCCATTTGACACAATTAACTTCACCCTGAAAATGCAGTAAGGTCATTAGCAGATGTAATGTACAGAAATATCCAATCTTTATATTGTGTTCCAATCAAATATGTCAAATTATTGCTTTCTGAACACTCAATAGATAAAATGCAGATCTTTGATGCTTCAATAACTTCAGTCAAAACTAGGAGATAAAATGCAAACAAGTAGACCCTATAATCTAGTTAAGTGGGATTTTACCTGATCAATATCAAAACTATAAAATATATTTGCTACCCAATTAATTCTTATAGTGGTGGTCATTTTAATACAACTAAATAGTAGAGCAACTCAGGGAGTCAGGATTCATCTTGAAAGTAGCAGCGCACAGTTATCCACCGATCTATATAGTTAACCTTGCTGAATATTTTAAACTTGTGAAGAATGTAGGAAATGAACCATTTCACACAATAGGGTGTTATTTCAGCCTTAAAAAATATCAGCTTATAGCACAGTTCCACAAAACAAGAACTCATGTACATACCTGGTGTCCAGCAAAAGTCTTTATAGGGCGGGTTTCTCCAATTTTGCAAACATATATCATATTGTCTGTTGAACTTGTTGCAAAAGACACATTGTTGCGCCAATCAACATCAAGTGTTGGACCTAAACAACATATCAAACCCAAATTAAACAATTGTTCATAGATATCGCTGAGAAAATTCTCACTAAGGGCTCTTTTGATAGAATTTTCCCTTCATTCTAAATTTGCACCTGAATGAAATTCAAATTGTTGTTTCCATTCCTCTGCCTTCACATCCCACACAATTGCAGTTTGATCACAACTTCCAGTGAGGAGATAATCGCCTTTCTTATTCCACTTCAGAGAGAATATTGGTCCCTTGTGTTTGCTTAATGTACTCCTTAGTTCACCTAGTCATAGATAGCACCAGAGTCAAAACACCTAAAGAAAATTCAAATGAGTCTATTTAAAGAAATCAATAGCAGAATTCAATGTTTTTACAAAAATCAGACATAATACCCATTGAGGATACTCTAGAAAGGACAGATAGGAAGACACACATTAAAAAATATGTGCATATTCAGGGATGCATAAACTACTAATTGTAAGACAAAAGTTAATATCCTTAGCACTCAAATCAATCAGTTCGATATTTATTAATCAATTCTGTTAATGAAAAAAGTTACATAAGATTCATGTTCCTCCCCAATCATTTTGTATAGAGAAAATCACAATCGTGTCACGGTGTCACCAAGCTACTATATGATTAACTGTTTACCAGATCAACAACCCACGCTACTGGCATTACAACATTAGTGGTAATGTTAGAATATATAGTCAACTATATTTTATTAGATTAGAATAATTAATTTCCAGTTACTAAGAAAGAGATAGTGTTCTGTCAGCTATCTGCTTAGATTACACACCAATTGAATGTAAAGCAATAAATAATAAGTTAATGACCAGAACATGAATGTAGCCTAGCAAGTTCTCTCAATAATTTGTCTCTTATAACAATCGTGCATGGATTTAAATCAATCTAAAAATGAATTCGCTAGTTGTTCCTAATATATTCCCTCAAACAAATAATAAATATAAGCCTCCATCAAGCACCAGCTGCTGACTTGTAATAAATCTTGTATCAACCTGCACTATGCAAATAATATCGAACTTCTTTTTCTATCATGATTGTAGAATCAAATGCATACTTACAAAAAAATCATTCGAAGGAATTTTTAGTTTTTTTATCTCATCAATTGAAAATCCTTAAAGGCTACCACAGAATCTAAGGATACAAAAGAATGACCTACCATTAGTGGTCCAAATTCTTGCTTGCCCATCATATGAACCAGTTGCAAGAAGTGTTCCCTCCCCCTGTAAGACAGCCGCCAGAGAGAACTCTCCATCATAAAGTGTAAATCATTACTAGCAAATATTAGAGATAACCATGAAAAAATCTCATGAGTTGCAAGATATAATACCTAAGTCCAGCAGGTTTAACAAGAGTATATTTTCAGACAAAAAGATACAGAACCAGTATTTTAAGAAAATTTTCAAATTCCCTCGATTGTGTTGATTTCTAACATATATCTTTCCACTGCTCTCATAACCTATACAAACCTGACACCAACCATAATAAAATATCCCCTATAAACCTTACACAACTGACAGCCCACCCTAGATTGTCATGATTTTGGCAAACTTTCCCTGTTCAACAGATGTTGGTTTCAAAAATTAAAGTAGTTTGCTCTTTATTTTTACAGGAAAGAAATTTTATTTAACAGGATATAGGAAGAGAACAGAGTAAAAGATATTAGAGAAGTACTAGCATCAATGTTAAAATAGACTCTTTCCAAGACACTCTTATTGTTAAAAATTCATGCCTGTCCGACTACTTTTGGAAAGGGACCCACCAAATAGACACTTTCTCATGAAGTATTTCTAGGAAGAGATTATTTTCAATCATATCTTCTAACTCCTCAGGCACATAGACAGGAAGATTACTGAATAAAGGGTGCAACAATAATATTGAAAGAAAGGCTGGTTGCCTCCCACTGCAAAATGGGAGTTAAAAATATCAAGACAATCGTTTGAATGTGTTTGAAACCAGTTAAAACAAGCAAAAAGAGAGGAAGAAAAACACAATGTAAAAATATAACCACACATTACACTATTTTTAACTATCACAGGTATTTGCCAACTTTCAAAACCAATTTAAAATGATACTAGATGAAACCAATTATATAAGTCAATAATTCCAATTTAGTTTGGTTAAAAACAACACCAAAACTAATTGTAAAATTGGATTCCCCAATAGAAATGTAAAATATTGTGATTATCTCAATTCAAAAAATTTGATATGCTTATTAATACTTGGTCCAATGAGTGGTCCCTACAACTTTAGCTTATCTAACAGCGACTCTTAAGTCTAGCTCGGAATGATTCTTCATTTGTAAATAAATCTTATTTATATGGTAATAAATTTTGTATATGGTAATAAAAGCAGTTGACATAGATTTAAATCAGAATATGCAGCTGAACTCACATTCCAGTCAAGTGTAGTAACATCTTTACTTTTTTCATTTGTTTTACCCCTAACATGCTTCAACACCAACACGCTCAAAGGGCCATTATGTGAACCAGGCTTACATCTTCCTTCTGCTATTGTCCAAATACGAGCTGTCGAATCCCCAGATCTAAAAGTTCAAGTGATCATTGTAAAGTGAAAAAATATTATTAATATCATAAAGCAAAACATTCAGTAAAAAAAAATCCATGTGCCAGAGCATCCATCTAATGTAAATTTCTGTTAGTTTCATAAGGAATAAATTGCAAAATTCATATTACTCTTGATACTCAATGTCAGTCACAGTTTACCGAATTCTCAACCATAAACAGTACATACCTTACATCACCCATATGAAAAGTATGATTGAGAAAAAGACACAGAATCCAGGCCAAATGTTGTATATATAATTTCAAAAAGGCTTAAATGGCCAAAAAAAGAACTACAGAAATTAGATCCCCTTAGCCTTTTATTTCAGTAACAGTTAAGCATGGGTATTGGATGCCACTGAAAATTGTAGGAATATAACTAATTGGATATCGTTGAATAATTTAAATTGGTTGAATGTTCTTATAAACTAATGAACAACAGGATTTAGAAGTGGCCATTATCAATGGAAAGTGCTACTTTTTTTGGTCCATGGATAGGTCCATACAGAATCCCAAAACTGACAACCAAAGATCAATATGTGCTAGTGGAGCACGGCTTCCGCTTGCCATGCATTATTTTAACTCTGTAGGAATCGATCAAGGGACAACCATATCAACCCCTGCGTCCCAGAGTGCTATTTAGGAATTATAAGGAGAGAAAAATAAATGGATGCGATGTTGAGAACGGTATGTCTGGACTACACAACAAAGTTAATTTATATATGCTGATGACGATAATTACAGATAATTATAGGATATGTTATCACTATATAAATTATATGATGTCTATAAATCATATTCTAATAAATTTAATTCTAATAATATATTCCTTTAATTATAAAGATCCTAATCAAATAAGAATATAAATCAAAATATAAAAGAAGAATAAATCCTAGGAGATCATCTAAGATACTCTAAAAATATTCTAAGAATATTTAAATATTTTTAAGACTCCCCCTCAAACTGAAGCTTACTTAGTTTTAGCTTGCTACAAGAAAATAATTCACTTCCCCATGAATTAAAAATAATAAAAATAAAACACATAAAAATTGAAATAAAGTCAGGTTGAGGTCTAGGAAAAATTTTGGGCCAGTGCATATGGGAAAAGTCAGGACCAAGTGCTTCTGGGAGAAGCCAAGGCCAGTGATCTGGGAAAAACAGTGCATCTGGGACAAAGACGAGATCATTGCATTGGAAAGGTGACTAATATTCGGAAAAGTTGGCAATAATGAACAACACTTATAATCAAAGTGACACACGAAAGTAATACACAGTACAAAAGTGATAGTCATCAGGGAAATAAGAGACACAACAAAATAGGTGACTAAATAGAGTTCCATTTTTTTTGTTTTAGGCAACTCAACAGCAAAATAGTGACAAAACTGGTCGTGCAGGATGATACTGCTATGATACCATATTGAAAGGGAGAAAAATCGATGGAAGAGATGTTGAGATTGGTATGTTTGGACTACACAAGAGAGTCCATTTCATATAAGCAGATCACGATAAATACAGATATATAAATGATATGATATTTCTATAAACCATATTTTAATAAACCTGACACTAATAAGTTATTCCTATTATATTATAAAGGTCCTAATTAAATAAGGAAATAAATCAAAAGATAAAAGAAGAATAAATCATAGGAGATCATCTAGGATACTCTAAAATAGTCTAAAGAATGTCTTCAGACATTTCTAACAGGAATTATATTTAGCAGAGTGCTATAAAGACAGTTAATTCCAAACTGTTTAAAATCCTGGGTGGTGGCATGTAGTAGCCCAAAAAATGCTACAGCAGGATAGCTGATATCAGAATACCTTGCTATTCTGAATTTTTTTAGAGTAAAATACATCTTGCATTCCTGTAAAATTCCTAAATTATTCAATGTCTCCCAAAAAATTTTCATGTTATTTTCCTCCCTCCAAATTTTATACATATATCTTTAGGTTTTTAGGTCATTGTTAGTAATAACGATAAATGGAAAACTTTCATGGAAGACGGTTTTAACATAGTATTAATTATACATCTAACCAAAATCACTTTTAATTGTAAAATTCATAGGTTATAACCACCATCCACATTAGCTTTCTGTCTATCCTTATTACTAAGGAAGACCTAAAAAATATTTTAAATTTTAAAGGGACAAAACTAATACAAAAAAATTTAAGGGAATGTATTTAATATATTTAAAATTTTACATAGATGCAACACACATTTTACCCTTTTTATAGTTTATATAAAATTATTAAAAATAGTAAAACTTACTCAAAACCCATGACATTCATTTAACAATAAAAAGTCATAGGTGTCTTAAACAAAACATACAAGTGAATACTAACAAAACTCATACAATTTTCCTAGATAGGAACCACTAATAATCATCTTCCAAATGAAAGTGTTATTCTTTATGGTTTCCCGAATACTACAATTGTAGATTTCATTTTTCAATTGAAATGCCAAAAAAGCTCTAATGTCTCTGTTCAAAGGGATTTTGGGATTGACACATAGTGCCACTATACCATTCACTATGTCTGCTATTCAGCCCACAATTCAGTGGGCTACCGCCACTACACTAAACTGCTCTGCTACAGAGACCCCTGTAACAGCCACGGGCCACTATTGAATGCTATTAAAATCTGATTCCAGAAACACCAATTTTTTAAATCAGTTCATATTGATTTTATTTTCCATTTTATAGTAAAAAAAAAAAAAAAAAAAAAAATTTCAGAAATTGCTTAGCAAAAACAATGTTCCAAACAGGTTTACTTAATTAAAAAAAATAGTAACTAAATGCATTTAGTTTACCTTAATCAAAAACGAAATCAAACAAAAATTGGAAGCATTAGAAATGGACATCAAATATGCACAAACACAATATTATGTGCATTATCCATTAAGTTATGCACATTTTAATACATATTTTTATAAAAAAAAAAAAATCATTTATTTAGATGCCTACCCTGATGCAAGAAGAGATCCTGTAGGGCTCCATGCACAAGCACACACCTAAGAACAGATGATGAAAGGCCAATTAACAGAAAGTTTAAGAAGAAAATCACCTACAGGAAAAGAAAACTTAAGAAACAAGAGCAACATTGAAGAAATACTTAACCTCTGACGTATGACCTTCCAAAATTGTCACACATGAACTGGGAATTTCACATAGCTGAGAAGTTGATGTTGTAGAGATGTCCATCGGTTCTGGCCCTATTAAAGCAAATAAAACATTCCTATGAAGGAAGAATATTAATTGAAATAGACCATTAGTTTGTATTTTTGTGTACCACTGCAACATACAATGAAATACTCCTATTAACAGCATTTTGGGGCAAGGGACTCTAGTGCTGAAAACACTAGCAAATATGATAAGCAATTTCAAAAAAATGGATAAAATCATTTTAAAAGAATCATATTTCCAAGCAAACTACAACATCAAGGGGTTATTATTTTAGTTTATTATCATTAATCATTAAAACCACTCCTGCTTCATAACCTAACCATAATGTTCAAGCAAATATATTATAAATTTTAGAAGGAGCAAGCAATGATAGAAACATGTAAAGATGAACGGAAATTAAGGGAAGACAAAGTAAAATGAATCTATTTGAAAAAGACATTTAGGACAGATTTCAATAAGAAAATGCAGCCAAATACCAAACATGCAGAAAGAACATATTCTACATAAGACAATGTAAGCCATTTCCACTGAGCAGCACATTACCTCCAACTGCTCCATTCTCTTCATGCTTTACAGGAACCCTATCTTCATGATCTATGACCATGTCTCTGACATTCTGATCTCCATGTTGTTCTCGTTCTTTATCTGTTTCTACCTTCTCCCTGTCCTTTTCAACTTCTTTCTCCCTTTCACGTCTCTCCTTTTCAACTTCCTTCTCCCTTTCACGTCTCTCCTTTTCAACTTCTTTCTCCCTTTCACGTCTGTCCCTTTCAACTTCCTTCTCCTTTTCACGTCTATCCCTTTCAATTTCCTTCTCCCTTTCACGTCTATCCCTTTCAACTTCTTTTTCTCTTTCACGTCTATCCTTTTCAACTTCTTTTTCTCTTTCGCGTCTTTCCTTTTCTCTTGCTCGTAAACGTTCTCCTTCATGCTCCTTTTCAATTTCTTTCTTTCTTTCCTTTTGTAGTTTTTTCCTTCTTTCACTTATTATTTGCCTAAGTTCATGCACATCTTTTGTGATAATATCCAAAGGTTGTAAGAATGAAAAATCTTCTTCCAGGTCTGCATCACACTGGCAGGCTTAAAAGAAACATTGATCAACATGATACCTAGGGTATAAAAGCTTACAAAGGTCTACTCAAATGGATAAATGTTATGTTGATAATAAATCAAGAATGCAAAAAGTAGGAAATGCTAACATTACTCAAGTTGGCTTCCATCTCAAAGTACTGTAGACCCTTCTGAACAAATGTAACAAGAGCACCTTGTGGCACCAAATTTCCATCAATGGAGGATTTGTTGATACCAGCCTCATAACCAAAAGTAAAAGCAGCATGCGTGAAACCTGCAGTAGTTATGTAGTACATGTAATCAGTAAAACAATTCAGTTGCAAGCTATATGGCCATTTCATATATATCAAAAGCTTTGTATGTATGGAAATAATGACATTTTACTATCCAGTAAAAAAATTATGCTATAAACTCAACATCATCAAGCATTCCTAATTCTTATGAACGTACTGTTATCATTATAAAA
This sequence comes from Macrotyloma uniflorum, assembly GCA_016859785.1. Classification (NCBI taxonomy): domain Eukaryota; kingdom Viridiplantae; phylum Streptophyta; class Magnoliopsida; order Fabales; family Fabaceae; genus Macrotyloma; species Macrotyloma uniflorum. The sequence goes on from BDMB01000003.1 coordinate 3,084,317, forward strand.
TAACTTCACACAGATGTTTTGAAGGACAAACTCTCCCCAAAGCTTTTGAAAGGTATAAGTAACAACAACAAACAAGTCTTTTCCAACTAGAAGAGGATGGCTATATGAACCAAACAAAACAATGAGATAACATTCTGTTGTAAATCATATTTAAAAAAAATACTATTGAACTCTAAGTTGTTCTAAATGATTTTGCTAATATCTTCTTTTTTATCTCCTCTACCCCTAGTTATTGGGTTTGATAAATACCAAGTAAATATATAAAGGGCTGGAAGTATCTATATTATTTACATATTCAGGTCTGGAATTAAGGACCAGATCCTGAGATATTATAGCTCTGCTTACAGCATAAACTCAACAGGAAAACAATAAGAGAACCTCCCCTTAGGCACTTCAAGAGGCATAAACTCTCCCAGGGGTCCCAAATTCAACTTAGTTCCAACCTAATCCACCTTTATCCACTTATACCACTATTCTGTAAAAAATTTCCCGCACAGCACCCACTCCACTTCCCCATTTTCCCGCACTACTTATAAGCAGTTAGTTGCTCTTTTATTCCTTTTTGGATAACCAAGTTATTGGTACGGAGAATCCACTAGCTTTGTCAATGGCTACTCTCCTTTGGAAAACTCTACTTTGCTCCTTACTCCCTTTGGGTCCTCCTTACATATACATATGAAATTATGGGCTTCTTTCCTGTATCAGGGTTACACGGCACGGATCTACTCTCCATACTAGGGTGTAAGCTAGCAGCACCGTATCAGTAATAGCACCAGAAAAGAATGTAACAGGTAAAATTGAATGCAGAGTTATGAACGAAAATGTAGGGGAAGAATTTATTGCATGATATAGCATGAGTCTCAGCCAACAGAAAGGAAAAACAGAGAATGTGGAAAAAAAGCAAAATCCACATAAGAGAATGATTTCAACAACTTTTCTCCCCCTCTATCCTCTAACGATTTCCCTTATATACCCCTGCCTGCTATTTTGTCACGTAATCCTCCACCCAAAAGCTTTCTTTCTTGGATCGTGTGGCTCTGCTATTTTCATTGCTCTCCCCCTTGCTATTCGCCACGTGTCCCTTTTGCATTGGATTGCCTCTAACGGTCTCCAGCTCATTCTTCTCTTGCACCCTCATTACATAGGGCTTCTATAGACAGGACCAAACCACCTAAGGTGAGAGCCATGCAAGCTTCAAGCACAGACAATTTATTTATAAGAAAGGGAGAAACAAGGATCAAACTTCTAACCATTTGGCAATAGAGTAGAGGCTCTAATACCATGCCAAGAACCACCTTCCTCAAAAGCTTAAGCTATCAAGTGAACACTCACGAATATTGAATAGCTTAATTTTCATGCCTTATTAGTGTGGCGATTTTTGCATAGTCAACTAATTAGAAATCACTCTTCTGTACGACTTCTAAAGCGCAAGTCAACAATCTTTAAGATCGTTTTTTTATTAAATGATAGATTAAAACAAACGTTACACTGTCATTATTATGTAGAGTACTTTTAGAGTACTTATACTAACAAAGCGACAAAATCTTCATCCTCACTTTTACTAACAAAGCAACAAAATCTTCATCCTCACTTTTACTAACAAAGCAACAAAATCTTCATCCTCACTTTTACTAACAAAGCAACAAAATCTTCATCCTCACTTTTACTAACAAAGCAACAAAATCTTCATCCTCACTTTTACTAACAAAGCAACAAAATCTTCATCCTCACTTTTACTAACAAAGCAACAAAATCTTCATCCTCACTTTTACTAACAATGCGACAAAATCTTCATCCTCACTTTTACTAACAATGCGACAAAATCTTCATCCTCACTTCTACTAACAATGCGACAAAATCTTCATCCTCACTTCTACTAAGAATGCGACAAAATCTTCATCCTCACTTTTACTAACAATGCGACAAAATCTTCATCCTCACTTTTACTAACAAAGCGACAAAATCTTCATCCTCCCATCCCATTTTGTGTATGTTAATTGGATTTGCAATACTTACCTTACCAACTTCAATAAACATACATAGCCAAGCTGTTTGGTAAAGGTATGGAATGGTGAACAATGACATTTAGTCTAAAGGACAAGCAAATTTTTATTTTTCAACCTCAAGTACTCAGTTCCATATAACTCAAAGCTTCATCAACGTTCCTTTAAATGAATAATTCTACCATCTTTGTGCAAATATAATTCATGATTTATATAAAAAAGATTAAAACATAATTAGGTAGGAGCAAGCTGAACTTTATAGGCGTTATAGGCATCATTTTGATTCTGGTACATATACCAAATGAACTGCAACCAATATAAAAACAAGGCAGCACCATCCCATTATAAACTTACAACTTCAGTTTTAAACCTTATTTAAAGAGCATAACTAAAAAACAGAGAATTTCAGAACATTAAATATCTACCCGAAACACCCCACGCCTATTTTTATGGTAGCAGATCTAACCATTTCCAGTCCTCTTAGATCTTCAACCAGGAAAACAAAAAAGAAAAGACCAAGGACCATTTTTTTCTTTGGGGGTATTTTCCTTTTCTAAGGATACCAAACCCTAATCCGCTAAAGCAGCATTGAAATGTCCTTACTAGCTCGAAAATCTCAAATTATAAACACAAAAGACCCAATACTCGTCGAAACCTCTAAAACCGTAACATCTTCTAGAACCCCCACACAGAAAGAGAAAAAAAAAAGATTGAATGTATACGACATATCAATAAATTTTGAACCACAAACAAATAAAGAAGGAAGGGCATATAAACCTGATTCTTCAAGGAACAGAGGAAAAGAACTAAGAAATTGACAACATCTTACACACGAAGAGAGAAGAGAAAAAAAAAGTACCATATATGAATAGATTTTGAAACACAAACAGAGAAAAAAATAGAAGAAGAAAAGAAGCGGAAGGAAACCTGATTCCTGAAGGTAACGAAAAACTAGAAAATTAAGTTCGGCGGCGGAGATTGAGGCCATGTTCTCCGCTACAGGAGCATGAGTCCTATAGTGGTAGCTCAAAAGAGAGAATGAAGAGGAAAATTGAGTTGTGATTAGAAATGAAGGTGAAGGTGAGGGTGAAGGGGAATGTGAAGGTGAAGGTTTATGTTAAGGTACGTGAGGGGCTAGGTAAGGGGTAGCAGAGGGACCGATTATAAACACCCACACTCACTCTCACCTCACGGGCCTTCCTTCCATCTCCGTCTGTTACTTTACACAGCTTTTCCGTTTTTTCTACTTCTCCGTTTCTCCTTAACCTCACTTATATATTATTCTTCATTAATTTATTATTTCATTATTTTTAAACCTAAAAACCAATCTCATGCTCTTTCATCCATCTTTTTTTCTTCACACACAAATCATGCCACCTCAACTTTTACCCCAAGCTTATTAAAAATATAAGTTATTCAGATCATTTTTTTTTCTTATTTTATTTTTCATAAATTAACAAGTTTTTTTGTTTTTTAAAAAAACTAGGTTAGAAAAAGAGTTTTAATTTTCTTAACTTAAAATACATAAATAAAGAAGAGTAAATAAAGATCACATGTTCGCATATATGAGCCACACGAGAGTTTGATTGTTTAGAAAGACCAAATGAATTTATTGAGTTATATATTGAACTACATTTATTAAAGGAAACTATTTTCAATAAAAACTAAAGAGATTCTTAGTTTAATTTTTTTATGAAAGGAATCATTCTTAAATTGAATTAATAAAATTGAAATCGAACTGAACTTTGATTTATGATGTTAAAAAAAAAGTGAAATATAATTTTTAAAATAAGATATTTATTAAAAATAATAAAATCATTCAAACAATTCAAAAATAGATTAACACAGATCATATGTTTGATTCATTTAAATTATTATGAAATTAAGTATTAGGTAGTTTAGTTGTAATTTAATTTAACTTATTTTAAAAAATATTTCACTCATCTGAAAAAACAAAAATATCTGGTATAATTTCTCTTTTTAAATAAATAAATAAAAACTCAAAAGAAATTAAACCAAAAACTATTAATTGAATATTAAAATTATCCGTAATATATATTTGATTATTTTAAAAAATATATTTGTAAATTAAAAAGTTAACACTAACTTCAAAATAATAAAACTTATGATAATACAAAAATGTGTTAAAATTGTGTCTTCTTCTAACTCGATCAGCATCGTATAGTCTTATTCTTAGTTTGTTCGCTTCTTCTGTTGTTGCTCCACCCCAAAATCATTTCCCTTACAAACTGTGTTTTGTTCGAATAAGGTGGGTTTTGATATTTGTGATTTGTATTTTATGTTACTTTTTTAATGAATTTTGTGTTTACTTGGTGTCTTTTGTTACTGGATCCTAAACCTCTGTTTTGTTTTCTATATTGAGTTTTCTTTTACTTTGTTTGCTCTTGTTGATCTGGAACAACTTGGTAACTACATTTTCTGTGCCTGTAGGTTTGGTTTTTAATTCATTTTCATGTAATGATTTTTACTCTAACATGTTACCATTATGTCCATTTATCTTTATCTATTTTTACCGAACTTAATATATTAAGTGTTCATAGATATTATGGTTGAAGTGACAAAAGAAAATATGTGGAATGCAAAAAAGCTCAGTCTTATGAAAAGTGAAGAAGTTTGACAAAGCATTACCACTGAGACACTTTCATTATTCAGCTAACCAAGATCCATCAAATAAGTTTGAGAAAAATTAACTTAGATAATCATTACTTTTATTAGTTAGTTTCATGTAGAGATTGATAATGATAATTGAAGAAAGATATAGTTGAAAATGAGCATGTCTCACATAGTAGAAAATTGCAAACATAAACAATACTTTTTTTATGTTGTTGAGGTGTTAAATAGATTTAGAACACTTTACTTATATTTATTTCAAATGAAGAAGACATGTTTTATTAATGTTTGTAATGAATATGAGTGAAAGATTATTTAACTAATCAAAAGATGTATGTATGGATAATTGAATCTGTCTCACATTAGTGTGGATACAACATAATAATTAATTCAATCAAATTGGCTTTTATGATACTGCTAGTTATTATTGTGAGGATAGTTGAATTAGCCTCATGTTATTGTAGGCATAACATACAAATTAAAAAATTAGTGATTGACTTGTATTTTATTTTATGTTTATATTTTTTATATAAATTATGCAATAAATATTTCTAATTTATAATATTTTATGAAATATTTTGTTTTGTTTGCAGAACTTGCTTGAAAAAACATAAATAATGTGTATATTTAAGGAGACTAAAAATACATTTATTTGTTAAATAAAATAAAATAAAAAATTTAAAATAGTACATTTTCAAGTATCAAAAGTATATTCAAGCAAAAAATATATTTAAAATCTTCTATTTTACTTACAAAATCATTAACCGAAAGCTAGTTACAACCAAATAAATTTTTACCTTTGTAGTTTTTTAAAAAAAAAATTGTAACACAAGTTTTTTCAATTTTTTTTTATTTCTAAAATAGTTTTCAAACTATAATTTTCAAATATATATTTTTTTAAATTATTATAAATTTTTTAAAATTAATTATTAAAATTATTTAAAAATTAATAAATAGACCATAATACTTCATTGGAATGTGAGAATATTATTCCATTTGAAACAGTTTTTTTTTTTTGTTAAAATTAATTGAAAAGATAGAGTATTATTATGACATATTTAATTTTTTAAATTAAAATTATCTTAATGTATTATATTTTATAAATTATTTTCCTTAAACTTACCTATAAAATCAAGTCATCCTATTTTTAGGACTTGATTAAATTATATATTATTTTAATATATTAAACATTTGATAAATAATTTTATACAGTTAATGGTGGAAATAAACTAGATATTTACAACTTAACCTTACTCATACTTTTATTAAAAAAGGTTAGGTTTTTTTTAAAAAATATATTTAAGTAAATAATTTAGGATTTCACCAGTTGTTCTCATTTATTTTTTATTTGTATTTAGTAATGAAACAAATATTTCCTTAGAAAACATAAGTCTGTTAAATTTTATTGTTATTTGTTCTTTCTCCAATGTTTATAAATTTTATTGTTATTTGTTCTTTCTCCAATGTTTATACGTACGTGTTTATAATTCTCCAAGAATATAAATACAATAAATATTATTACATCATACATAATTATTTGTTAATGTGGATATTATATTAAGATATCCTCAATTTTTATGCATTTATAATTAATAATTTTTAATAAATTTATAGTAAAAGATAATTTTATTTTAAATTTGTGAATTTTAACATTATTAATTTTGAAACATATCTAACTTTTCTTATTATTATAATTTTAATATTTAATACAAGATTAAAATCAAACCTACCTCAATATTATCAGCGTATGTGCGAAAATATGCTACTTAAAATTTCTCTACAATTTGCATATCTTTATGTTACAGAAAAAAAGTGATTTAACATGAGAAAAAGAATTTTATATTATTTTTTTTCTTTTGCATTTTCATACATTTTGTACGCATTTTTTTTTTTTTTGTATAACTAGAAGATAAAGTCTTCTTCCCACTGGGTCGTTCATTTTTTAAATAAATAGCACCTACAATCATTTCAAACCACGTGTATTAACAGCTTTATGTATTTTATACGTAATTTTTGTGTTTAAGTATTTTGAACTGCAAGAATAAGGTTTGTTTTCGCAGATAAAATTGAGAAATCCTTTTACTTTTGCTGTTTAATTGATTATGGACCATACAATTTACAAGACGATTTTAATAAATTTATGAATAAACCACTCTATACAGCTGTTCAATGCTCCGAATACAAGCAGCAGAAAGGTAAAGTTGTAAGAAAATGGAGGTATACTGGCAAATTTTATATAGAAACAATGGAGCACAAACATAGAAGGAAAGAGAATTTAATCTAAATGATTAAGAAAAACGAATAACGCCATTAATCCTAAATTACCTTATTTCCCCACACTTTCGAATTAGGGGAACAATTATAGAAAAATTGATGGCATAAAAAAACAATTGTTGGTCTAGAATTTACCAAGATCTTTTTTCCTTTAGCTACCCACAAAAAAAGAAAGGGTGGGGAGAATCTTGTTTTCACTTTGTTCGTGTAATGACTCTGTGAGTTAGATCTATTAGGGCTTTCCTTGATTTTCTTACTTCCTCGTCGTCACTCTCGGGTAGGGAATCAATTGCTGCTGCTGCAAGGTTAGCATGTTCCACGGCTAGCTCCCTTGTCCTCTGTATACCTCGACTCTTCCCTAGATACTCCAAAGCCTACACAAGCAAAATTGCAAATATATGTGATCTGCGTAATAATAAGCTAATCTGATGTGGATTTTGAGCACTACGTGTGTAGTTTGAAGGACAGATCAAAAGGGTTTAATTCAATAATAGTTGTGTAGGTTACCGTCAAGGATCTGATATTTGCATTCCCGAACTTGAAATAATCATGGTACGAAGTAAAACTAAACCTATGACTCAGTACACATAAAATCAACAGCAAGAAATCATGTTGTTAAACAGCCTAATTAGCAAACCAGAAGTTGAGCTGCTTAAGCAACATGAATTCTAGTTGTTCCGTTATTCTACATATTTAAAACATGGGCAGTAAGATGAACCTTTAAAAAACAGGGAAAATCAACCTCACTTTTCCTCCTACAGAAACAAAAAAGTAGTAGACTACGGGGATTGTATTCTGAACCACTATCCGAGAGGCCATCAATGATCTTATCAAACTAAAATCTTGAGTTGAAATGCCAAAACCAACTGCAATCACTTAAATGACAGATTCAGGGAAGTCATCTGATCTAAACATGGTTATTTCTTTTGTTTAGAGGCATAAGAACTAATTATGTAGAATAAATGCAGCCAAGAAACACAGTTTAACGTACAAGCTCAATATTCGCAGGGTTTTCAAAGCCCTCGTCAACAATTGCACGCAACTGAGGGAACTCCTCCATCGCAAACAATATTGGAGCTGTAACAATTCCCTGCAATAATTTTTTTGGACGAGTCACTCAGCAGATAAAACAACACAACAAATCTCATGAAAAATAAAAGGCAAAACAAGTCATAAAATAATAATAAAAATAATCTCTTTTAAATGGCACCACCAGAAACAGTTTGTTAGCATAGAAATTTAATGTCAGTGTAAAAATAAATTTCTATATGCTGTCAAAACAGGATCAAGAAACAAGCACAATAAATAGCACATTTGATTACAGATATTAAATGAAATGTTTCAAGTCATAGAACATGCATTACTGTACCAGACTATTATTAATTTTTGGCTTAAATGCACTTTTAATCCCCTCAAGCATCCCTGTGTGATTTTGATCTTCCAGAGATGAAAGTATGCAAATTGGATCCATCAAGTATTGCAATTATATGAATTTGATCCCTCCATCAGTCTTCCATTACATTTTTCCCAGATTTTGCTGACTGTTGCTATATGCTAACATGACTTAATTATATTGTAATGTAACTAACGATTGCAATACCAGAGAAACATAAGTCACATTAGCATGTGTCAAGCAATACATCAATTGTCATGTCAACAAATTTTTTTAAATATTAATTATTAAATAGGTAGATAGAGGAACAAAATCATACATTCAAGATACTTGAAGGATCTAATTCATGCAAAGAAACCGAGGAATCAAATATGTAATTCATGCAATTGGATACCGAGGAATCAAAGTGCACTATTACGATATCCGAGAAACCAAAGTTGCACTATGACGATATCAGAGAAACCAAAAGTGCAATTAAGCCTAATCTTTTTATTTTCTCTCCTTTGGAAAGATTTTTTAAAATCTCAACTGAATAAATTCAAGAGTGGATGAAATCTAAAATAAGAATAAATTATGAAATTACATGTTGAATGTCTGATAAAGAACCCTTTCCAAGGGAAGTTGAGGTGCCAGTGAAATCAAGCACATCGTCTATCAATTGAAATGCCAAACCCTGCAAAACAGTGAAGAGGGAAATAAGTTTCCAGGAAATTCATAAACCGCAACACATACATAACATGTACAGACAGGAACATAGAAGATATCAACTAAATGTTGCCAGATGAAATGGTGGATACATCCGTAACATTTAGGAGGCTTTTGGCACAAGTATTTTTTTTAGTTTTCCAGGAATTTAAAGTTAAATAAAGTTTGTTTTCTATGTTAGGTTTAATATTTAAAATATAACATTCTTAGGAATGAAAATGTTATTAGTCATGTTTCCCACAAAATTGTTCCCAATGGGAGATGTCTAATTGATTTAAAATAATTTTTTATTGCAGTAAAAATATCACCATACAATACTTTTATTAGATAATTTAATATAGTAAATAATTAAATTTTTGTTACTCTTTGATTACCAGGACTCGTGTGTGTGTGTATATTCTTAAGAATATTTATGACCAACTAAACATATTTTAACCATTCCCAGGAATCATAATTCTGAGGATTCATGATTCCCAAGGACATGAAATAATTTCCCTTGTACCAAACGTCTGCTTAGTTCCATTAATTTTCATCATGCAAAGCCTTCAAGTATTAATCATTAAACAAACTATTTACAATGGAAATCGCCATACTTCAAAGTATAATTCCATGAATAATTGAATATACAAACCAGATTTTTTCCATACTCAAAAGCAAGAATTGCAACTTCTGTTGTTTGCCCTGCAAGGATGGCTATTGCCTTGCAACTATTTGATATTAAAGATGCGGTCTTGTAGTAGGTCTTTTGCATATAATATTCCATGCTGAAAATACAAACAATTATGAGAAACCATTCTAACCATAGATAGGTGCCTTATTGTCCACATTGTAAAGAATTAAGACTGATCTATGATTATGTGTTTGTGCAAAGGAAAATCAATGAATTTTTACAAAAAACAAAAACATCAATTACAGATAGGATATAAATTGTATAACCAAAGGTTAACTTCCTAGTAAAGAAAACACATTCATATATGAAAGAAAAGGACTCAAGCATACCTACACTGTTGATCAGATGTTGTAGTCATTTGCATGGTCTCCCCAGTTACAAGATGCTCTACAACTGTTGCCAATAAAGATACAACCTACAGGGATGCAATCCTTACCTTAGACAGATGGAAGAAACATAATTGTGTGCTTCATCAAGGAAACTAGATAGATTATACATCTTTATAATTTTGCTGTAGACACAGCATATCACCCATTTACCTTACCTCTGTGTTTTTCAAAGAGGCCAGAGCAACACAAGCCCGAGAAAGCAGAAAATCTCCAGCCAATACTGCCAACTGCATAGAAAAGGAAAAGAACTCAAGCAACCTACACACACCATTTGACAGTATGTGTGCAGAACATATCACCACACAATAATGCCCAAATGGCATATAATATGTTCGCAAACAGAAGACAACTTTATACATACCTTATTACCCATTACAAAATTCAATGAACCAATACCACGTCTGGTATCAGCATCATCCAATACATCATCGTGAAGAAGGCTAGCTACCTGTGATAAAATGGTCATAAAACAATAAATTGCAATAGTCTAGTGACCAATCTATCAACCCCCAACAAAACTGGCTCATTTAGAACTAGTAAAGAATCAGTTGAACTGATTAAACCAGTACACAGAATTGGTTTGAACGGGTATTTTAAAATTTTAATTTATTCTAAAACATTTTAAGATAAATAAAAACATATTTTTTATCATATAAAAGATACAACTTAGTCATCTATATTACTTCACATTTTTAAATCATAAATTTTATAATTTTATATCACTTTATTAATTAAAATAATATATATAAAAAATATTAATTTAATAAATACCAGTTTGACCATAGTTAAACCAATAAACTGAACCACTGCTTTGCTTTCACCGGTTAAAACCAGTAAGTTTATTAAACATTACGAAAAAACAGCTTGCCTTCTAGCCCAGTCAACATAGCTTGAAAAGAATCAACAAAATTAGACTAAAAGACAGAAGCAAGATAAACACAGCAGTATAGAAATAAGAAAAATGTAAAGCAATATTGCAACAATCTCTTTTCACACATTCATCTCCAAACTTCTTTTTGTGAAGTTATTGGCAGTCAGGCACATATCATTAAACAGTATAAACATCAGATATCACCTACATGAGCAATACCATAAAATTTAATTTACATATATTCTGAAGCTATCAGCAGTATCAGGAAAGCATTGTTTTATTTGATAAGAGTATGTTTGGATACAAAGCTAGAAGGGTTTTATAAAGTTTCTATACTGAAAAAAGCTCTATATTTCCAATAGAGAAACTCTCAACCACTTCTAGTTTGTAACCAAAAAGACACTAAGTGAAAATTTCTAAAGGACTTACATGAATCATCTCTGTTATTTCAGCTATACGTTGTTGTCTTGAACGTACATCAGTTGTCAAATCACCTCCTAGCTCAATAGGAGGAGATGCTTCGTGTATTGGTAGATTTAGTGCTGTTGACATTAACAATAAAACCTGCAGAAACATCAAATCATTAACCTGAATTCTGATTGTGAAAGAACAAAACAAGATTAACAACGAATAATACAGGAAGGCCTATAAAATAGACGTTTTATCACCTTAAAACTATATGCACACTCACACGGAAAAAAAATATGGAGAAACAGTAAAGTCATCAGATCTAGTTAGCCCCATGAAGTGAAAAATTAAGAATACTAGGAGGGGCCTCCTGATCCAGACATCAGAACAATTAAAAATGAGCTTGATCATCAGTTGTAGCTATTGTTAAAAATATCATTGTCCCTGACATAGTCCAAACTACTAGGGGCACCTTGTATTTTCCAATGTGTCCATTTAGGGTGCATTTGGAAGAGCTTATTTACACTTATTTTAGGACACAAGCACTAGTGTAAATGCTTAAGAGAACATATGAAATAGCTTATTATATGTCCATAGGCTGTTTTAGCTTATTTCAAGACACTCGCTAAGATAACTTCTGAAAATATTTTACGGCCTTACAACTTAAACAGTCTAACCTTTTTTCTTCGTTAATTATAAAAGCAACTAATACTCTTGTATGATAAGAATTTATTCAATAAGCACTTAAGCATGATATTTACCCAAACACACGCTTAAAGCATGTGTCAACTGTCAATGATCATATTTCACAGAATTGGGTAAACCTGAGCTCATGATAGAACAGAGGAAATGAGTCAGCTTGAAAGTCAAGTGATGGTCAAGAAATTCACAAATTTCCAAGCATAAGTTAATAGTAGTTTAGTTCCTCCTAAAACAATAACTGATATGCAAATATCAATTCAAAGAAAAGCATTGCTGCAGAAGCATAGAAGATCTGCAGCAAACATTGATGCAAAAGAATATGAGAACATCTGCATAGCATTAGGAATATGCTTACTGTAGGGCGAAATCTTTTTCCTTCCACTCCCATTTTGAAGAAGTATTCAGCAGCTGAGGCAAGCTTAGGAACCTGATATATAATAAACAATTCTCTCCAAGAATTATATCTGATTTCTAGGCAGCAAATGACCCTGGATTGAGCTTTCGATTCAATGCATACATTAGAAAGTAAATGAAGAGCAATCTGATACCTCAGCAGCTACCATTGCTCGCAGCTTGTTACCAAGAAGTGACAGTTCATCAGCAACCAGTGAAAACGGATCATGTTCATCCTGAGAACAGTACATGTATCATAATGGAAAATTATGTATAGAGAAATAATTGAAAAATACATACAGGAGTCTTCAATGAAATCTTGTTATTTTTATTAAGGGTGTATTTGATTGCACTTTCATTTTTTACTTCTTAAAAGCTATTATATAAGAAGTTTTTAAAAACTAATTTTTTAGAGGGTAGTAGAGGAAGATGTGAAAGAGTGCAGAAAAATGAATAAAAAATGAAAATAGAAAACCAAAAAACACTAAAAGATTTCTTTTTTATTTAAAAAACTAAAAAGGGTATATTAGTGTTGAAAACTGGTTTTGCCGATCCAAAAAAAAAAAGTGTTGAAAACTGGTTTCAAAACTACTGTTATCAAACAAGATCCTTTTTTTTTCTTAAAAAAAGTGAAAAAAATTAAAAATAGAAAAACAAACAATCCTAAATCTATCAGTATTTGTCCAAAACAAAAAGGTTGAAGTTGTTCCTGAGAATAAATAAGGAATACACAATAGATAAATAATGAAATTTGTATTCCTTATAATCATGGTTGTTAATCTCTATTGCCTAGCATCCCTAGGCTACGACCCATTTTCAAATAAGGAAGAACCAAATTACATTTACAAGTTACCTTAACTATTACATCATTCCATAACTTTTTATTAGATAATTACAACACTGAGAAAACCATTGATTAAAAAGTCTTATCATATAGATCATACCTACAAAATTTTATATTAATCTAACATTGATTAATATTTCATTGATAAACAACAAAATTGATAACACATATACCTTTAATTTTGATCACATACTTATAGTTGTTGAACAATCAAGGTGTTATATAGTTATAGTTCAACAGTTCAATTGATAAAACCACATTTTGTATGAAGTTGTTGATAACTTAGTGTAACTTATAGTGAGTGCTGGTGTATCTAAAATTTCACAATAGCGTTCAACTACTATAGCAGTCTTGGAGTCAGCCACTCCACACTACTTTCCAGGATTGACAACTATGCTTATAATGCTCTTGCATTTTCCCTTTGAATAAATATACATATGAGCACACTCGTAAAGAACTAACATGATTAAGGAAACTCTTTGTTAATTGGGTTTTTAGTAAGAGAATCTACTACCTTAGCAATTTAGACAAAAAGAATATAAAAATGTCTAATTACATTTTTAGTCCCTTGGGTATTGCAATTGTATGATGTTTATCTCCTAAGTTTCAATTGTGCGAATAAGTCCCTCAAGTTTTCTCCTATTTACAATCAAGTCCCTCCATCCCAATTCTATCCAATATTTAAGTCATTGATTTGCTCAGAATGGAAAGACATTCCTTTTGTTGTTCGTTGTTGTCATAAAAACTATAATTTATCCACAAGCTTCATTAATATAACAACTAAGTCAATACAATCAGAACATAACTTTAGGTCATTGTAGTTCAAATATTCTGTGTTTTTAAGCATATATATTGTATTTACTCAGTGTCATGTTCTGTCATGTTAATTTGCCACATTAGCTAATTCTGTTAAATATTGGATGGAATCAGAATGGAGGGACCTGATTGTAGATGGCAGAAAACTTGACAGAGTCAATTGGTGTTTTTGAGCACTAGGGGACCAAAATCGTGCAATTGAGATATCTAAGGAACTAAAATGCAACTAGGCCATATAAAAAAAGCATAACTTATTGAAGCAGTACAAAAGGGGATTCCAACCAATGAGCGGAAAAAAGAGAAGTAACCAAGAAAGAACACAGAACTAGCCTCAACTATGGAGCTGCTTTGTTGATGGATCAGATATCTAGTACTATGCAATGCTGGCAGGCCCTTTGAAAAATTTAAACTTCTCATAACCTGCATCACACAATAATCATTTGCAAGTAAAATTAAGTGTTGCAAAACATTTTTCTTCAGATAAAAGACGATGGTATTATGAGAATGAAAGAAGATAAAAAGATGATATTATGATAATGAAAGAAGACTAAATAAAAGGAGGATAAGAAATTCTCTTTAGGTAAATTGATAGGAAAATGAACCAACGAAAGAAGCAAAACATCCACAATTAAGAGCCTGATTGGATACTAATGCAAACATATGTTCTGCTAATGGAGAAAACTTCTCCTTCCCTGAATAGTCTCTTGGAAATAGCAAAACATAATTTGACAGTTAGAGCGTCTGCAATGACATTGCTTATAAGTTGAGCAACTTGAGAATACCATGGAACGAACGAGTTTTAATCACATTCTTATAGAAGTAGCTTATATAACAACTACCCCAAGGTACCAAGGTCACTTATAAAAAATTATAAGTCAAAATGAAGATTTTTGTGAAAGAGTTAACTTCTACCATTGGAATAAAAATTAATGAGTTTTCTTAAATCCTTTGTGACAACAAAGGGCCACCAAAAGAGAGCTAAGAACCCAAATTCTCCAATGTTCTCAACCAATCAGACCTAAACCAGTGATACAATAGAGCTCTCTTGTACCTCCAAATCTACTAAAGAGGCTCTTCAAAGAAACCATCTACCAAGCACAAATCTCCATCACTTATAAATTATATTATATGATACAAACATAACTGTTCATCACTAGTAAAAAATAAACTTCCTGGACAAGCACGGAGGCTCAGTGACTACAACACAGCTTCTACGTGTCTACCCCATTGACAATTCACCACAACAGACAATAATGTTAACCTATTGCAACGACAATAATCAGCACACTATTAAGTGCTTCACTGTTGATTCGCAACAAGACAATTCTAAATTTGAGCACACAAGACCAGGAAGCATCACTATAACTCAGAACCAAACACAAGTTCTATCGTAATATCTCCAAACACTTGGTAGGCACATCGTTGATGTTTATCAATAGGATTCAGAAAGCAGTGATCCCGCATGCCGCATTGCCGAAACCATTCAAATTGAAAAAAAAAAAGGGGCGAAAGCAAAAGTAACAAAAATATAGACTTGCAATCGGACTACAACAAATGGGGATCCCTGAAACGCGCATGAAAAGTGAAACGACACAAAAAAAAGGTGGAAAGCAGAAAACCTGATGAGTAGAGTCTCCACGCGAATGAAAATTATGCGGCGAAAAAAAATGGTGGTTATGGTCTCCAATGGACAGAAACCACCGACATGAGTTGAAGCTTCCTCTGAAGTTCTTCGATATCCGAGAAAATAGCATCGTATTCCACGAACAAAGGCTTGAGAGAGAGAGGGGGAGAGAGAGAGAGAGAGAGGGAGAGAAAGGGAGAGGGAGAGAGGCAAAGACTTTAAGGCGGCCAAGGAAGAATGAAATTAGGAATTGGGAGGCGTCAAATGAGAAGTAAAGAAACTCCCTTGCCAAACAAGTGACACAACTACATCTGAGTTAATAATGTGGTGACGACGGCGAAACATGACCATGAATTAATCTTAATTTTTCCAATTTTGTGGCTCTCTATTAATTTTTCTTATGTTTGACTATTAAATCATTTTTTAGGCCCGTCACGGCCAGTTGCGTGCAATCTTGCTCGATCCTGCCCCAAAGGGTTAATTTTGTGTGCATTTTATCTTTTGAACTCGTTTCAGGAAAAGGTTAAAAATGAACAAAAATTAAACTTAACTGCCATTTAGTATGTCTCTCTCCATCTCCTATAATGTATGGAATGATAAAAAGTTAATAAATCTATTCTGATAATAATAAGTTATAATTGAATGATTGTGTAATTTTTTATATAGTACTGGTTTACACTATTTATTCATTTCATTTAAAAACAAACAACATACTTAAAGTTAAAATGGTACAAAAAAAAAACAAATATTAGAGAAAAGAAATTATTATTAGAGATTTATTTTTAATTTTTGTAATTTTTACAGTTATTATTTAAATTATTATATTAAAATATAATAAAAAAATAATAATAATAAATAAATTTATTTTACTTTATAAATAAATATCTCCTTTATATATATACATATATAATTTTTAGGTTAGTTAATTCTGAAAATTAATGTTTAAAATCAAAACACAATTTATAAAAGTAACTCGTATCTTGTGACAGTTATTTATAATTTTTTATTTAATTTCTTTCAAATAAAAAAACTCAACTAAATATATATTTGATTTTTGATGTGTTTTTTTTAAGAGTTAAAAATATTTTTTAATTACTTAATCTAATGAGTTAACTTAATTATTGGATTAGATTGGAAAAAAAAATCAACTCCATCAAACCCAACTCAACCCAATTAATGAGATTAAATTAAAAATTAGACTAAATTAATCCCCAACCACTTACACACTTCATAAAAAGTATACACATATGAAAAGCTTGTTTAAATTTTTTTCTTACAATGTTTGTTTATTATTTGAAGTAAATTGAAGTCCATTTATTCGAAATGAATAAAATAAAAGTAGAATGAATAGAAAATATTCAGATTGAAGGGTTAACTTATAAGAATATTTTAAACAAATACAAAATTATATTAATATACATTTGGATAAATTGTAGACTAATATTGGTGGCCAACTTTCCAAATATATATATAAAAGAAGGATAGAGATTTAGATAGATATAAATGTAGATCCTGTATAAAATGGAATTTATTATTTAGAGTCGAATAAAAATTAGTAGAAGTTACTTGCTAAGAAAGTGTTAAAACCAGCTCAATTATGTGTCAACAATGCATCAACACTCAACATCAGTTACATATCTATAGTAAACTCTAAAACAATTATTAGTAATATACTGATAAGTGTTAACTGCTAATACCATCCAAAATAGTGAAAATGCGTATATGGTCCATCTTCCATGTGTTAGATTCTTTTTGGTAATATCCTCCATGTGTCAGATGAATAGCAATTATTGTCATATACATTATTGTAAAATGAATGCAGTTAAAATTGCATATATAAACAAAGAGAGGTCACCCTTCCTTTTCACACAGCACTGCATCATTCGGCAGTGTCCTTAAGCTCACAAAAATGACTTCAAAAGCATCCACCAATTTCTTGGTCATTTTTACTCTTGTATTGCTTTGCCTGATCGGTTCAAGTCACACCAAGTGTGATTTCGAAGCAATTTTCAACTTTGGAGATTCAAATTCAGATACTGGTGGCTTTTGGGCAGCTTTTCCTGCACAATCTGGTCCCTTTGGAATGACTTACTTCAAGAAACCAGTAGGAAGGGCTACAGATGGGAGACTCATAGTTGATTTTCTTGGTAAATAATAAACTTTGTCATCTTAGTTTGCTTTAAGGTTTTCTAATATCTCACTTTAGCTCTAGTGAGAATTTGTTCATTTTATTTGATTTCATATAATATCTCACCATATGAACGTGGACATTGAAGCAGAGAAGAAAAGATTTAATTGTAATATAGCTTTTTGGTTCTGCATTTTTCTTTCTACCTATTTTTTCTCTAAAATGCTGAATGCACAAGAAGGGTCGCAGGAAAAAGAGACAGTTTCTTACTTTGTGTGAGAAAGACTTCAGAACTTACAGTAATAGTGTTTTATTTTTCCCTCAACACCACCAATATAGCCACGAGGATTCCTTAATTATTTTAAAAGCATTTAGTATCTGATGGACAGATTTAACCAACCCTTTTTAAACTCTCTTGTTGATCCTTCCATGTTGATTTTTCAATAAATGATCTCGTCATATGAAAATTTTATGATCATCTTTTTCATCTGCATTAATTTGGTGAGACCTTATCAATTTGTATAAAGGGTAAGATAAACACAATTTTCACGTGAAAAGGTCATGCGAAAATTAAATACACATCACCACTGGGAAACATAGGTCATCAGATTTTATTGATTCACTTTCAGTACACAATGTTCACGTGACAATGTCATGGAAAAACTAAACATACATCAGTGGGAAACATGGATCATCAGATTTTATTGATTTTGTTTCAGTGTTTATTTGATGTTTCATACGGTATCACTCTTCTGATTTATATTGCAGGGTGCTAAGTTCTAAAACCCAAGACATACAATTTATTGTATTTAACAAAAGAAAGAAACTGACTGCGCAATAAAGATAATTCGTTCACTTGATCTTTGGGTATAATATCTGTTGTAATCAGGAAATCTAACAGATTTGAGCAAATCTGCTTTATTTTTTTATTTTTTTGAAGAATGAAGAAAAAGAAAATCTGCTTTATTCATTGGAATATGAAAACCATTCTATAGTGCTAATATCAGACAAGCTATGTTGCATTTCTTTCGGCAGCTCAAGCTCTTGGATTGCCATTTTTGAGTCCATATCTGCAATCAATCGGATCTGATTATACACATGGAGTTAATTATGCTACATTGGCATCCACTGTGCTTCTACCCAATACTTCTTTGTTTGTCACTGGGATCAGCCCATTCTCTCTTGCTATCCAGCTCAACCAAATGAAGCAATTCAAAATCAAGGTTAATGAAGTACATGAACAAGGTACAAAATGCACAAACTTCCTAGTTCTCACTCTATTTTTTAATTTCTGTAGCATTGTACTAGATTCTTTTGATTTTTCCTCAGGATCCAAGCTTCCTTCACCAGATATATTTGGAAAATCTCTTTACACATTCTATATTGGCCAAAATGATTTTACTTCCAACTTAGCGGCCATTGGCATAGGTGGAGTGCAACAATACCTCCCTCAAGTTGCTTCACAAATTGCTGCTACAATTAAGGTGAGATTACCATAACAGCAACACCAACTCAAATCTAGAATTTTGGAAAAACACAAGATAAAATTTGAATTGTGCTCAATGAATTTCTAGGAGTTATATAATCTTGGAGGACGTAGATTTTTGGTTCTTAATCTTGCACCAGTGGGATGCTACCCTTCATTCTTGGTGGAGCTTCCTCATAATAGTTCAGACATAGATGAATTTGGATGCTTGGTTTCTTACAACAATGCGGTAGTGGAATACAACAACATGTTGAAAGAGTCACTGAGACAAACAAGAGAAAGTCTTTCAGATGCTTCTGTCATTTATGTGGATATTCACGCTGTTCTGTTAGAGCTCTTCCAGCATCCCACTTCTCATGGTTCAAGCACCAATCTCTCTACTTGTTTAATTATAATCAAACACTATTATGATACCTTAATGATACAATATCTGTCATTTTGCTTTCCTTAAAGATACACTATTAATTTAGTACGCAAATTTCTAATTCTGCTACTAAAGAGAGTATAAAGCACATTCCCATTTATTTGAGAAACTACTAATTCAATTATAAGAATGGGAGACTGGAAGGACTTTGTTTATATCGTTAATAATTCGATATTTTGTTTAGAAATTTGAAACATTAGAACGATAATTTTTTGACACCCTTTGGTTATTGTAAATTACTCCTAGTTACTAGTATCAAATGCTAAATATACAACCAGAATGTCTACATTATTCTGACTTTCTTTTCCTTCTTGAAACAGGGCTCAAGTATGGTACGAAAGCTTGTTGCGGATATGGAGGGGGTGACTACAATTTCAATCCTAAAGTTTACTGTGGCAATTCCAAAGTGATAAATGGAAGCAATGTGACAGCAACTGCATGCGATGACCCCTACAACTATGTGAGCTGGGATGGAATTCATGCCACTGAAGCTGCAAACAAGCTTACAACATTTGCCATTCTTAACGGATCTTACTCTGATCCCCCTTTCCCATTTCAGGAACATTGTGATCTTCAACCTATATAGGTTGATCCATTTCTTAATTAACAAATGATGAAGGTCAAATTCTAGCTCAAGGGTTACTCAAATAAATTTGTTCCTGGAAACAAATATTTTATCCCACAAAATTTCCAACACTAATAAAAAAGTCTGTTCATGGTTCATACCGGCATCAGCTTACAATTCAGTCAATGGCCCTGATAAAGAAATTAAAAAGAAGACAAGAATGAATAAATAAGTTCACTTTTTGTTGCATTACAATTTCTTTTTCATAAGAGGATCCAAGTTCAAAACAACAATTCTATATTAATTCATTTGCAATAAGTTGACTGTTCAAACTTAAAAAGAGAAAGGGAAATTGAACACAAACGAGGTAGGAATAACATCGTATTCGAAAACATCGTCTGAAACCCACGAGATATTTCAGGTAACCACGCAGTACAAGATACTATGTTAGAGAAAGGATTTTATTCTATAAAGCTTTTTCATAAAATCTTATTTTATTGTAAGTAGGTAAATTATGTTTCAATATTTTTAAGACGTTTTGTAAGTTTTGTTTCAAATGATAATATATTTTCTTAAGATCTACAATTTTATAATTTTCATTTACATTTTAATTTACTATTTCAAATATTAATTTAATTGAATAATTAAATATTTTTTGTTATTTTAAGATTGAGGATCTTATAAACTTAGGTAAGTTTCTATATTTACTAAGGGATAATTTTTTAAAAAAATTATATATTTAGATAAGTTGTATTTGACAACATAGTTTCTTTAAGAAGAAATTGTATTTCTAAGAACCACTTGAATTTTTTATTTATTTTATAAAAAACATATTACGGAAAACAACTTTTTTATATTTTTTAAAAATTGTGTTACATAGACTATTTTTTTATTTTTTTAATTAAAATTGTATTATAATATACTTTTTTTTTTAGTTCTGGATTAAAAATATGTTATGCAACACGATTTTTAAGTTAAATTGTTATTTTTTTCTCTTAGGTAAAAATCATATTACATTATCAACTTCTGGAATATGAAAAAAAAAAAAAAAAAAACTCAAAATGTTATCATATAACATGATTTGTAATTAAAAATATAATTTTTTTAATAAAATCGTATTTTAAAGCAAGATTTATCTGTAATTTTTTTAAAATTTATTCATATCGATTTTTAATAAGTTTAAATTTTGAAATCCCAATTCGCCTTAATTCTTTTTAGCGGGATGAGTTTATATATATTATTATTGAAGATAAGACTTGAAGCATGGCCATTCAGCCATTTTGGTTAAAGACGAAGACTATAATCATAAGTCTCAAATTTATCAGGCAAGACTTTTCAATTTGCATTTCCACGACTCATATAGTTTCATACATCCCAGTAGTGAATAAATAAATTTTCAGAATAAAAAGAAATAAAAGAAAGACAAAATAACAAGAAAAATCAAAAGCTGGCATGACCTGACCTGTGCTCAAGTCTTCCCATCGCTTGGGACAAGTGTTCGTTCAAGTCCACAGAGCCTACTTTAAGAAGATGCAATAATCATAACCCAGATGATTATCTTTCCATGGAGATTCTTAAGCTTCATAGAATTCAACACTCACTATGTATGGCACTTATTTTTCTTCAGTTCTCATCACTTCAGTTCCCCTCACTCGGGTACAACGTCCCAGATAACTACTTTATCAATTGTGGGTCAGACAACAGCGTTACCGAAAGTGGCAAACTTTACGTTGGTGAATCAAACCTTCAAACCAGTTTTGGCAGCAGCAACACAGAAACGAATGAGTCATCGGTGCCTTCTCCTCTTTACCAAACAGCAAGGATTTTTCGAGGGGACTGTTGGTATAAGTTCAACATCGATACAACTGGCACCTACCTGGTACGCCTCCATTTCTTTCCTTTCTCTTCCCCGAGTAATCTTTCCTCGGCCAGGTTCAACGTTTCAGTTCCTGGTTTCTGGTTGTTGCAAAATTTCAATGTTGGAAATGATACCAATAATAACTCTGCTTTGGTAAAAGAGTTTTTCATGCAAATCACCTCCCCCAGCTTGAAAATAACTTTCAGACCTCTGCCATCATCACTTGCTTTTGTGAATGCTATAGAACTGTTCATTCTCCCCCTCCATTTGATCTCCAATTCAGTGGCGCGTTTCACTCCTTTTATCGGTACGTCTTTCTACAGCGGAGGTTTTTACTCTAGGGTGTTGGAGACCAAACATAGGCTTAATGTTGGTGGCCCAACTACCAAAGATATGTTATTAAGAAACTGGATTCCAGATGATATCTATCTCACTTATCCACAAAACGCCAAGAACCGTTCCCCTTACCAGGGTCAAATTCCGTACCGTGTAGATGATGACTCCGATGGTCCAAACGCAACTAGAATTACAGCACCAACTGAGGTGTACGGGACTGCTAAAGAGACTATTAACATCTCTGCCAGTACCGGAGACTATGGACATTTAAACATGACATGGACTCTTCCGGTAGAAAAGAACATAGATCATCTCCTTCGGCTTCACCTCTGTGACTATGTGAGTCAACAATTTAACCTTACATTCTTCGAACTTTCCATTTTGGAAGGCCTTGTCATGCAGGTAAATAATGACGTAAACGTGTCTAACGAGTTGCCTGCCCCATATTATTATGATTTTGTGGTGCACTCTGATGACTCTGGACATATTACGGTCAGCGTAGCACCTATTGGAACCGCTGTAATACCAAATGCATTTTTAAACGGTCTAGAAATAATGAGAGTGATTGAGCTATCAAACTATGTTCCCCCTGACTTGGACGAACGCGATTTCGAGCATAATCGTCTTCCTGTGGTGCTGGGTTCTGTTCTCGGAGGTTTAGTCTTGGTTTTTGCTGTGGTGCTACTTGCCTATCTATGGCGTCTTAAAATGAGGAAGAGAAATCCTGTTGAGAATTCAGACTGGTTGCCAATTCTCGTTCCTGCTGGAGGGAGTTCTCAAAGTAAATTGACTGAGGGAACCAGCCGAGGCTCTTCTCTTCCCAACTTAAACCTTGGACTGAAGATTCCACTGGTTGATCTTCAATTGGCAACCAAGGACTTCCATCCAAGTCAGATAATTGGCAAGGGTGGCTTCGGCAACGTCTACAAGGGAGTTCTCAGGAATGGCATGATAGTGGCCGTGAAAAGAAGCCAGCTAGGGTCAGGTCAAGGCCTTCCAGAATTTCAGACAGAGATCATGGTTTTGTCTAAGATTCGCCACAGGCACCTTGTTTCCTTAATTGGGTATTGTGATGAGAGGTTGGAGATGATACTGGTTTATGAGTACATGGAAAAAGGGACACTCAGGGACCATTTGTACGAAACAAACTTGCCAAGTTTGTCTTGGAAGCAGAGGCTTGAAATTTGCATTGGAGCGGCCAGGGGTCTTAATTATCTTCACATAGGAGCGGTGGGGGGAATCATTCACCGCGATGTAAAGACCACAAACATATTGCTTGACGAGAACCATGTTGCTAAAGTTGCTGATTTTGGCCTCTCAAGGACATGCCCTCTTGATCATCAATCATATGTCAGCACTAGTGTTAAAGGCACTTTAGGGTATCTTGATCCTGAGTACTTGAGGACGCAGAGGGCGACAGAAAAAACTGATGTCTATTCATTTGGGGTAGTTCTTTTGGAAGTGTTATGTGCAAGACCGGCCCTTGATCCATCGCTTCCAACAGAGCAGATAAACTTGGTTGAATGGGGAATGTTTTGCAAACACAAGGGGGTACACGAGGGGATAATTGATCCTTCCATTAAGGACCAAATAGATGAAAACTCACTCAGGAAATTTATCGAGACAGTAGAAAAATGCTTGCAAGAAGTTGGTTCTGATAGGCCAACCATGGCTGAAGTTTTGTGGGACTTGGAGTATGCGCTTGTGCTTCAAAAAGGCGTTCATGGGGATACTTCTTCTATATCACTTGATTTGCCTGATGTTCCGTGTTTTCCTTCATTTCCCACACAACTGGAAGTTGATGACTTCTCCTCTGGGAGGGCTTATGAGTCCGAAAATGGTGCAGCTTCCGTTTTTTCTGTTGAAAATTGACACTCAGATACAAATTTGAAAATTTATGGCTTTACAATTTTCATATACTTCAGTTCAGTTGGAAATGTTGTCACCGTACATTAATTATCACATTCATGAAAGTGCAATATTTATCGACGAGAATCTAATTTATTATCAATTAAAACACTAAAATATGAGTAAATCTTAAAGTATCACTAAGTGAAGACCTATGCAACACTTTTGGAATACCTTAATATTAAGAAGATATGTTAATTTTTTTTCAGTCATACCATATAAAATAAAATCCTGTGCTAATAATCCAATGAAAAGAAGTGTATTTTTTTTTTAACACTTACTTCGTCACTAGCTCTTTTTTTTTTTATTGTTTAAGAGACTTATTAATGTTTTCATTACTTATTGGTAATATCTTTACTATCATATGAAGAGGACAATCTCCTCATCAATCTGGATAACTTATATCTTAAAATAATTATCTAAATAATATCTGATGATAATGAGTATATAAGACATTACTGAATTTCAAGTTCCATTATAAAAAGAATTATTTCTCTTCATGATCGTAGTATTTCTTTTGGTCTCAAAATGTACATTGTTTCTATCACTTATTATTTTCTATATTTTCTTCTTAAAAATCTACTAAAAATAATATGTATATAATGATAATATTATACACATAAATATATTACATAATTTTTGTCTAATCATATATTTTCTTCAAAATAATATCTCTCAGTCAAACAATTTTTTAATTTAATATATTAAAATACTTTTCAATTTGTTATAAGCTTTTATTACATATGAGAGATCTCACATTACCAAGAGATGAGGTCAAATTAGAGTATATTAGGTGAATGTAAGTTTTAATTCATGAGTTAGTTTTATGCAGATGAATTAGACTTAAAATCTACTTATAATATAATATAATAGCTTATTCTAATAAGATTGTTAAACCTATTAAATCAACCGCTATCAGACTCTTATTGGACCACTCAAAAATATCTAGCTAATATCTATGTGAAAAAAAAAGTATGTTAGAAATCTTCTAGTCCCACCCACGTTCAATAGAATTGAAAGAAATATATAATTTATAAAAGTAATTTTCTTATTTTCTTTAAAATGAGAGTGTAATCTATACAACAAAATAAAATATTAAAAATATAACTTAAAAAATGAAAAATCAAATTTATAAAAATACTAAGTTATACCAAAAATTATAACAGTAAAATTTTCTTAAAAAATAATTTAATAATACAAAACAATTTTGTTTAATTTTCAACTTCATACGTGTATTCCTCTAGCAACTGTTTCTTTACTAAGGTCATAATTTCTGTTTACTTCTTAATTCTTTCATTCTGATTCCATCAAGTCATCTTATTAGCTTAAGAAAAGTCTAAGTTATGTCAAATCTTTTAAGTCTTCTACGTCTTCTACGTCTTCTAAGTCTACTTTGCTTAATTTTGTCTCATCTTGAACACAATCTTGGCTCAACCTATGCGTTAACTTGGTCATGCAGATATTTCCTGAAGCCTTATCAGGAAAAAAGTGACTGAACAAATAAAAAACCTTAGCACACGTTCCAATATTTTCTTTTCTTTTCATCTCTTTTATAATTGTTATTTTTTTATATCTTTATATTAAAAAAATGAAGTTAAGAAGTTCAGATCAGTTTTTATATATTATATAACTCATAAAAACAACAATACATCATAACAAAGATAAAACAAAAAGAAAAAAAAAACGTAAAATTAAAAAAATTAAACAAAAGAGACAAAGGAGCAACAATGGTATTTTTAATCTCAACTAAACTTAGGAATTCCTGAAACGTGAATGGATCATTTCTTTAACTTAATTATATTTTTAATTATTGAAATTTAAAGTAATTTTGATTTTGATTTTTTTAAGTTAAAAATACATTTTAGTATTTTAAATTTTTAAAAATATATATTATTTTAGTTTCTCAACTTTATTTTTTAAGGATTAAAAATAGTTTTAAAAACATTCTACTTTTCCATATTTAATATTTACATACTATTTTTTTTTTTTACTTTAGGGATCAAAACTGAATTCACTTCCAATTTAAACTAAAAACATTGTTAAACTTTTTTTAATCAAATTTTAATCGTGGTTATATACTAATAAATGTTGCGCGGTACAAAACATGAAGAAATTAAGAAATGTTTATTTTTCTCTAAATTATGCTGAACAAAACATGAAGCTGTCCAAAGCTGATCTGTAAACTCTAAAATAAGAGAATTGTATAAAGTTTAATATATATATATATATATATATATATATATATATATTACAGTGAGTGTAGTGAAGAAAAAGTAAAAAATAAAAATTTGCACGTCAGCAGTGTACTATTTTCCCTTTGCTAATCTTTTGTACAATGATCTTCTAATAAATAAACAAATAGTTTTATAAGATAAACAAGTTTTTCCTTTTGGTTTTTAGTTTAGTTA
Organism: Macrotyloma uniflorum; assembly: GCA_016859785.1. Lineage (NCBI taxonomy): Eukaryota > Viridiplantae > Streptophyta > Magnoliopsida > Fabales > Fabaceae > Macrotyloma > Macrotyloma uniflorum. The sequence goes on from BDMB01000003.1 coordinate 3,111,153, forward strand.
TTTACCTCACACCTTAACAATGTCATTTGTTATGTTATTAATTAATCTGTCTTTAGGAATTTAAGAGTTGTGTTGTATTCCACTCCAAGAATACCAGGACAAAATAATTGCCAGTGGACCTTGCAAATATTTCATTCTTCTGGAGAGATATTTGTCCTCTATTGCCTTCCTACTTCATTCTGTGCAATATTTAATTATTTATCACAACAATAACTCTCCAAGTATGCGCGCTTCGGCAATTGGTTAAAGACAAAAGTCTCAAACCAAGCGTCTTAACGTGAACCAGACTTTTCAACTTTCTTTTCATGGCCCAAATAGTTATGGTAGTTGATATATCACTTCATAATTAAAAAAAAGAAAAAACAGGAAATAAGAAGAAAAATCAAAGCCGACGACTGTCCTGCGCTCAAGTCTTCCTCTCATTTCAGTCCTGTGTTCATTCATGTCCACAGACCCTACTTTAAAAAGATGCAATAATCATAAGCCCAGATGATTATCTTTCCATGGAGATTCTTACGCTTCAGAAAATTCAACACTCACTATGTATAGCACTTATTTTTCTTCAGTTCTCATCACTGCAGTTCCCCTCACTCGGGTACAACGTCCCCGATAACTACTTTATCAATTGTGGGTCAGACAACAGCGTTACCGAAAGTGGCAAACTTTACGTTGGTGAATCAACCCTTCAAACCAGTTTTGGCAGCAGCAACACAGAAAGGAATGAGTCGTCGGTTCCTTCTCCTCTTTACCAAACAGCAAGGATTTTTCTAGGGGACTGTTGGTATAAGTTCAACATCGATACAACTGGCACCTACCTGGTACGCCTTCATTTCTTTCCTTTCTCTTCCCCGAGTAATCTTTCCTCGGCCAGGTTCAACGTTTCAGTTCCTGGTTTCTGGTTGTTGCAAAATTTCAATGTTGGAAATGATACCAATAATAACTCTGCTTTGGTAAAAGAGTTTTTCATGCAAATCACCTCCCCCAGCTTGAAAATAACTTTCAGACCTCTGCCATCATCACTTGCTTTTGTGAATGCTATAGAACTGTTCATTCTCCCCCTCCATTTGATCTCCAATTCAGTGGCGCGTTTCACTCCTTTTATCGGTACGTCTTCCTACAGCGGAGGTTTGTACTCTCGGGTGTTGGAGACCAAACATAGGCTTAATGTTGGTGGCCCAACTACCAAAGATATGTTATTGAGAAACTGGATTCCAGATGATATTTATCTCACTTATCCACAAAACGCCAAGAACCGTTCCCCTTACCAGGGTCAAATTCCGTACCGTGTTGGTGATGACGCTGATGGTCCAAACGCAACTAGAATTACTGCACCAACTGAGGTGTACGGGACTGCTAAAGAGACTATTAACATCTCTGCCAATACCGGAGACTTTGGACATTTAAACATGACATGGACTCTTCCGGTAGAAAAGAACATAGATCATCTCCTTCGGCTTCACTTCTGTGACTATGTGAGTCCACTAGTTAACCTTACATTCTTCGAACTTTCCATTTTGGAAGCCCATGTCATGCAGGTAAATAATGACGGAGTCGTGTCTAACGTGTTGCCTGCCCCTTATTATTATGATTTTGTGGTGCACTCTGATGACTCTGGACATATTACGGTCCGCGTAGCACCTAATGAAACCGCTACAATACCAAATGCATTTTTAAACGGTCTAGAAATAATGAGAGTGATTGAGCTATCAAACTCTGTGCCCCCTGACCAGGAATCCAATTCCAATCATATTAGTCTTCCTGTGGTGCTGGGTTCAGTTTTCGGAGGTTTAGTCTTGGTTTTTGTTGTGGTGCTACTTGGCTTTCTTTGGCGTTTTAAAATGAGGAAAGAAAAGCCCGTTGAGAATTCGGACTGGTTGCCAATTCCTGTTAATGCTGGAGGGAGTTCTCACAGCAGATTGACTGATATAACCAGTCACGGCTCTCCCCTTCCCAACATAAACCTTGGGCTCAAAATTTCCTTGGTTGATCTTCAATTGGCAACAAAGAACTTCCACGCAAGTCAGCTAATTGGCAAGGGTGGTTTTGGCAACGTCTACAAGGGAGTTCTCAAGAATGGCAAGATAGTGGCCGTGAAAAGAAGCCAGCCAGGGTCAGGTCAAGGCCTTCCAGAATTTCAGACAGAGATCATGGTTTTGTCTAAGATTCGCCACAGGCACCTTGTTTCCTTAATTGGGTATTGTGATGAGAGGTTCGAGATGATACTGGTTTATGAGTACATGGAAAAAGGGACACTTAGGGACCATTTGTATAATACAAAGTTGCCAAGCTTGTCCTGGAAGGTGAGGCTTCAAATTTGCATTGACGCTGCCAGAGGTCTTCATTACCTTCACAAGGGAGCAGCTGGGGGAATTATTCACCGTGATGTAAAGTCCACAAACATATTGCTTGATGAGAACCATGTTGCTAAAGTTGCTGATTTTGGTCTTTCAAGGTCAGGTCCTCTTGATACACAACAGTATGTCAGCACTGGTGTTAAAGGCACTTTTGGGTATCTTGATCCAGAGTATTTCAGATCGCAACAGCTGACAGAAAAATCTGATGTCTATTCATTTGGGGTAGTTCTTTTGGAAGTGTTGTGTGCAAGAGCAGTGCTTGACCCATCTCTTCCAAGAGATCAGATAAACTTGGCTGAATGGGGATTACTTTGCAAAAACAAGGGTACACTCCAAGAGATCATCGATCCTTCCATCAAGGACCAAATTGATCAAAACTCACTCAGAAAATTTAGTGAGACGATAGAAAAGTGTTTGCAAGAAGACGGTTCTGATAGGCCAACCATGGGTGATGTGTTGTGGGACTTGGAGTATGCGTCGCAGCTTCAGAGAGGTGCAAATGCAAAACAGAGAGAGCCGTATGAGGATAGTTCTAGTAGTGTTTCTGCATCACTTCAATTGCCCAATGTTCGGCGTCTTCCTTCACTCTCCACACTAAGTGAAGCGGATGATACCATTGTGAGGGGTGATGAATCTCTTATTGCTGTGGATTCCGTTTTCTCCCAGTTGGAAATTGATGATGCCAGATAATATCGAGCACTTTGAGGCATTCATCTATTCCCAAATGTCGAGTAGAGTAGCTGCTTTTAAGATAGCTTTTTCAACCTTTCGTCTTTTTTATTCTTCTGTAGTTTTTGGTGTCAGTCTATTCTCGTTTACATAACGTTATGAAAGCAATTGTAAAACTATTGATTAATAGTCAATTCCGATGCTTGCAATAAATTATTGATAAATAGTTCCATTTCATACAACACATGTTTGAATGTTTGCACCAATGGATATACTATACACTGCGGCTAACAATGCTATATAAAATACATGCTTTCGTTTTTAATGATCTCTTTTCGGGTTTTAATGGCATATTAATCAGCTTGTACAAGGGAGAAGAGAGTGGCACTGTCGGCCTAGCAGCTACTGAAATATCTCCCTGTGTTATAGTGATTAAACACAAACTGGGTACTCGTTTTTGTGAAAAACCCTTGACAAGAATTGTAGAATAAAAAAGGCTTTCCTACGTGGGCTGGAAGCAATGGATATCTTGGTCATTTCTTCCTCTACTCTAAAAAAATCAAGTCACACTCCCTTTTCTTCCGGAGAGGCTAATCCTTGGGCGGATATCATTGATGCAGTCAGTTCCTATAACGAGGGAATTTGAAGTAAAAAAAAAAAAAACGGGGACTCTTATTGAGTTTGAAATCCAGAAAAAGGAAGCCAGCTGAAACTTTTAATTTGATGTCACTGCCAATTAAAACAGTTGATGGGAAGTACCGTGGCCTCCATCACTAAAATTTGTAATTAGAAAGAATAGTTTGGTATTGTCTATCAGAGAGTTCCTATTAAGGCTTGAGAATGCCCAAGCAAAGCATTGAACCAGGGTCAGGACAAGACCTTCCCGAATTTCAAGATGGGATCATGTTCTCTGTCAAATAAGCATTCAATTATTTTCTTTGCAGTAACTAACAACTACAAAACCTTGGAAGCCAGCTATTCATCCCAAATACCTTTATTTTGAATTGCGTTACTACACTTGTGCGTATTCCACGGCTTCCGAGGGAACCAAGAAAGATGTAGCTCAGTGTGAAGGAGGAACCCTTTAACTAACAGCTTGCTTCTAGCAGATGCAATGGGTATTACAGTTAGTTATTACAAGTTGTTATTAACAATCTAGTTCGAAATTAGCTATTTAAAAATTTAGTTATAAGATTAGTTATTTCTTTCACATTTTGTTTACAATTTTAATCATCAACCAATCTCAAATTTACTACTCTCTCATCTTTTTCCTCTTTTCACTCCAAAAACCTAAAGACCCAATACGATAAACAATAAACGGATCTCTGTTATTACAAGATGTGGGGACAATTGCCCCGGCTAGAATTTTTTATTATTATTTAAATATGTGTAATATTTTTTCTTCTAAAAAAGATAATGCCCCAGTGAAGACAATATATTTTTATAGAAGATAGAAAAAGTTATTTTTATAGATGTTTGAGACTTTTATTTTCTTAATTATTATTAATATGAAAATATCAAATATTATTATTTATATTTAATGAGATTTTTAAATTATTTTTTATATTTATTAAATTTGAATTAATAAATAATATTTTTAAAATTTTAAATATCAAATTTTTCTAATTTTCTCTACTAGTTTTTCTATTTCTCTATCAAATATTTATATTTAAAAAAATAGATAAGGATAATTTTGACATTAAAAAATCCATCTACTAATTTTCACCAATTCAATCAATTATTTGGGGTATGTTGTTTTTATTACACTTTTAAAAATTTTCTAATCTTAATTTTAGTTTTGAATAAATTTATTTATTAATTTAAATCATATATAAATTATTTTAAATTAATTTTCTTTAATATTAATTTTTTAACCATAAAATTAATTTATAACTTTTTTTTATTTTTCAAATAATATTTAATATTTATTAATATTAATTTTACTTCAACATTCTTTACCTTTTATTCAAGGATAATTTTGTCATTCGATATTTTTTCTTATTACTAAATAATTTTTATTATTTCAAATAAATCAAATCAATTATAAAATTTTGCTTATTTCTTGTTATTTTTTATTTTTTTAGTCCAAATAATTTTATTTTTTATATATTTTCTTCTTCTTCTTTTTTCATTTTCTCATTTTTCTTTCTCTAATTTATTAAATATTTATTCATCCATTTTAAAGTTAAATGGATTTATTAATTTTTTAAAATGATAAAAATTAAACAATTCTTGTGAGGAATGAAATGTGTAATTGTATTAAAATTTAATGGTTGAATAATTGTTAAGTTATCCGTGTATATATAATATATAGAGAGAGAGATTTATATATATATATATATATATATAGAATTTACAATGGAAAATTTATAAATATTTTCAAAGGTAAAAGATAGTTTGTGCAAATTTAAATATTTTGGAGTTTTTTTGGGTCATGAGATTTATATTCCTGTGCAAGCTTATAATATTTTTTCTTTGTATAAATATTATAAATTATTTTCTTTTTGTCTTCACTAAAAAAATACCCTAGATAACAAGAATATGCAATCGGGATAAAGAGAAAGAGCGCAGAAAGCTCATAAGAATGATCAACAAAGGCTAATTTTATTATTATAGAAAATAACGTATATATACAGAACCAACAGAGAGAATAACGAAAAAGTAAATGTACAGCTCAGTAAAACAGAAAAATATAACAGAATAACTAAGTACTGTTAAGAGCCCCCCTCAAGCTGGGAATGGATATTAAGCATTCCTAACTTGGAACAAAAACCATGAAAAATAGCAGGAGTCATAGCCTTTGTGAAAATATCCGCAAGCTGGAGAGAAGAAGTAACAGGTAAAAGCTTAAGAAAACCAGCATGAACCTTGTCACGAACAATGTGGCAATCAATTTCAATATGCTTGGTGCGTTCGTGAAAAACTTGATTGGATGCAATATGCAATGCAGACTGATTATCACAGTATAAAAGTGCAGGACAAACGAAAGGAACACGCAGTTCTTCCAAAAGATAAGTAATCCATTGAAGTTCACAAGTCGTAGATGCTAAAGCTCGATATTCCGCTTCAGAAGAACTCTTAGAAACTGTAGTCTGTTTTTTGGAAATCAATGAGGAACCAAGATAAACAGAAAAGCCAGTGATGGATCGGCGAGAATCAATGCACCCAGCCCAATCTGAGTCACTAAAAGCCTTGAGCTGTAAAAAACTATTTGCTGACAAGAAGACACCCAAACCTGGAGTGCCTTTCAAATATCGTAGGACGCGAAAAGCAGCTTGATGATGAGCTGTAGTAGGGTTTGAAACAAATTGACTCAAGTGTTGAACCGCAAAGGCAATATCAGGACGTGTGGTGGTCAGGTAGATGAGGCAGCCTATTAATCTTCGATAAACCAAAGGATCAGTGAGAGGAGTCCCAGAGGTTGAATGAAGACGAGTATGATAATCCATTGGAGTAGAAACTGGTCGTGATGCAAGCATGCCATTGTCAGAAAGAAGATCAAGAACATATTTACGTTGACATAAGTGAATGCCGGATTTAGAGCGAGCTACCTCAAGACCAAGAAAAAATTTCAAATCACCCAAATTCTTTATCTTAAAAGTGTTATCCAAAAGAGCTGTAATACGAGAGATCTCATGAAGATCATTACCGGCAAGAACAATGTCATCAACGTACACAAGAAGAGCAGTGATAGTATTTGTTGAAAACTTGAAAAAAAAAAAGAGTGGTCAAAAGCTGATTGCGTATACCCATGAGATATAAGGAAGGAAGAAAGCTTAGTATACCATTGACGGCTAGCTTGTTTAAGTCCATAAAGAGAACGTTGTAGACGACAGACTTGGCCAGGTTTGGAAACAGGCAAACCAGGTGGTGGCTGCATATAAACTTCCTCAAGAAGCTCACCATGCAAGAATGCATTGTTGACATCCAGTTGCTTGAGGTGCCATTTATTAATTGCAGCAAGAGCAAGAAGCAGTCGAACAGTAGTCAATTTGGCAACGGGAGAGAATGTATCAAGAAAATCAACACCCTCCAGTTGAGTATAACCCTTCGCAACTAGCCGAGCTTTATAACGCTCAATAGAACCATCAGCATTATATTTAATTTTGTATACCCAGCGGCAGCCGATTGCAGTTTTATCAGAAGGAAGATCTGTAAGGAACCAAGTATGATTCGTTTCAAGTGCAGTAATCTCATCTTGCATAGCCTTAATCCAACAATCAGACTTGGACGCCTCAGCATAAGATTTAGGTTCAATAGAGGAAGAAATAGAAAATATGAAATGTTTAAAAGAAGAAGAAAGACGATCATAAGAAAGAAAATTATGAAGAGGATATCGAATACCTTCGGAAGTGGTACGGGTTGATGTAAAAGCAGTATGATAGTCTTTAAGATATGTAGGAGGATGACGAGGGCGAGTAGAACGACTGGGAATGGGGAGGTTGGGAGTAGGAGTAGAGGAGATAGAGGGAATGGCTGGAACAGTAGGACTAGGAGAGTTGGTAACAATAGGGTCAAAAGAGGCAGGATGCGTAGGTGAAAAAGAAGTAGAAATAGGTAATGATGGGTCAGAAGATAGTGGTTGGTGAGAATTGTGTAAGTAAGGAAAATGGGCTTCATAAAATACTACATTACGAGAGACTGCAAGTTCACGAGTGTGTAAATTAAAAACTAAGTAACCCTTAGTATGACTTTTAAAACCAAGAAAAACAGATGGATGGGCCCAAGAAGCAAGTTTAGTACGATGAGCAGTGATAGTACTAATATAACACAAACAGCCAAACACACGAAGAAGGTTAATATCATACGGATGAGAAAGAAGCATTTCATATGGAGATTTATTATGCAAAAAAGGGGTAGGGATGCAATTTATGAGAAGAGTAGCATGCAAAAGAGCAAAAGACCAAAAACTTAAAGGTAAAGATGACTGAAACAGTAATGCACGAGTAACATTGAGAAGATGTTGATGCTTTCTTTTAACAATGCCATTTTGTTGAGGAGTTTCAATGCAAGTAGTTTGATGAATAATTCCTTTTGAAGAAAAATATTGGGACATTAAAAATTCAACTCCATTATCAGTCCGTATAGTTTTAACAGATACAGAAAACTGATTTTCAATTTCAGCAATGAAATTAGTTATGTGAGAGCGAGTTTCAGCCTTAGAAACCATAAGAAAAACCCAAGTATATCGTGTGTTGTCATCCACAATGGTTAAAAAATATTTATGTCCATTCATAGAAGTAGAACATGGTCCCCAAATATCCATATGTAAAAGTTCAAAAGGTTTAGAAGCATGAGAGTGACTTAATGAAAAAGGAAGTTTTCGTTGTTTAGCTAAATGACATGTGTTACAGATAAAAGTACTATCACTGGATAAGCATGAATAACATTGCTTCATGATAAGCATACGTTGATAAGAAGGATGACCCAAACGGAAGTGCCATAAATCAATTGGCAACTTATTACACTGAGGATGGACAGTAACAGAATGTATAAAATGGTTAACAATTGGTTGAAGGGCAAGAGTGTAAAGACCATCATGAACATCAACTGTACCAATCTTCCTCCTGGTTTTCGAGTCCTGAATGATACATGAAGAATGAGAGAAAATTAGTTCACATTTAAGAGAGGAAACTAATTTGGAAACAGAAATAATATTGAAGTTGAAGTTAGGAATGTAAAGAACATCAACAAGAAAAAAAGACTCAGAAAATTTTATTACACCAGAATGAGTGGTTGTAACATGTTGACCATTTGGAAGTTTGACAATCATAGGACTAATTATAATATAAGAAGAAAAATTATGTAATGAAGAAGAAACATGATCTGTAGCTCCTGAATCTAATATCCAGGGAACTTGAGAGTTTTTGGCAGAACAGATCAAAGAATTATCACATATACCTGCAGTAATAGAAGAGGACTTTGGACCAATTTGATTGACACAATAAGTAGAAGATGCTGGAGTGTCATTGTTTGGTTGTTGTATTAAAGCCAGCAAGGCTTGAAACTGCTGAGGAGAGAAACGAAGATCTTAATTCTCAGGTGCCTGTTGTTAATCATTCTCTGTGACTCTACCATTACCTGTCACGGTGCTGTTTACGACATTATTTTTGTTATTGGAGAATTTGTGTCTAGGTGGAAACCCATGCTTTCTGTAGCAAACTTCAACAGTATGACCAATCCTACCACAATGTGTACAAACTTTTCCACTGCGATAAGTGATAGGTTTTCCATTTTTATTGTCAGCATTGGAAGGAAATCCATGTTTTCTGTAGCAAACAGTTTCAGTGTGACCTGCACGTCCACAATAAGTACAGGAACTAGTGTTCACAGCATTAATCAGTGTTTCTTTCATATCAGAATTAACATTTCCAAGTAATTGACGTTCTTGCTGAGTTACGTATGAAAAAATTTTAGAAATAGGAGGCAAAGGATCCATGAGCAGAACATGTGACCGAACATTGCTATACTAATCATTTAAACCACGTAAAAATTGCATAGCTCGGTCTTCCAATTTTCGTTGAGTAATAATAGAAGAAACCTTGCACGAGCACTTGATAGAGCAGGTGCAGATTGGATCCGGACGAAAATTCTCAAGTTCATCCCAAACAACCCTTAGTTTGGTGAAAAATTCAGTAACAGTAAGTTCTCCTTGTTGCATTGAAGAGGCTTCAAACTGAAGATCAGAAACACGAAGAAGATCGCCCTGTGAGTATCGTGACTTTAAATCTTTCCAAATCTCATCAGCACGATCCATCCACAAAATGCTATGACGAATAGAAATAGAAACTGAATGAACAAGTCAAGAAACAACCATATTGTTGCAGCGTTGCCAAGCATTGAACAAAGAATCGGAAGGAGAAGGTTGCGGTGTATTTCCATCAACAAATTTTACTTTATTCTTAGCACTAAGAGCAGTTAACATCGAACGACTCCAAGAATGGTAATTATTTGCATCAAGTAAAGGAGACACAAGAGGAGTAGCAGGATTCTCACTCGGATGTAGATAAAGATAGCTATGAACGCCAGGTGTTTGATCTTCACCATTCATGATGATAGGAAAAGAAAGATAACAGAATGCGCAGCAGAGCTCTTCAGATGAAGAGCTCTGATACCATAACAAAAATATGCAATCGGGATAAAGAGAAAGAGCGCAGAAAGCTCATAAGAATGATCAACTAAGGCTAATTTTATTATTATAGAAAATAACGTATATATAGAGAACCAACAGAGAGAATAACGAAAAAGTAAATGTACAGCTCAGTAAAACAGAAAAATATAACAGAATAACTAAGTACTGTTAAGACTAGATCGGTCTGAACATGGACCTGAGCTTCCCACTGGGTGCTTGTGATGGGGCATTAGATTCCACAAATATGGAGAAGTGCCCAACTATTCAACATACAAATAAAATGGCAAATGTAAATAATAAAAATTCACCCTTGGGCAATGATTTCACATCAGGGAAATTTTTTAAAAAAACACACTATCACCGCTAGGATAAAATTCAGACCATGTTCCCAATTTATTTTTGTCTGTTTTCATTTCAAGTACTCTCTATCTAATACTTTCATAACTAGAAAAATAAAATTTCAAAATTCATTTCCATTGACATGCATTTAGAATTTAATTTTACAAAATCATTCATCCACATTTTCCCCATTTCGGAATTTAGATAATGGAAAGTCTATGGAAATCTTGCATTTCTGAAATATTAGTTCCAAAACAAAACTATCGAAAAACATGCCTTACTTGCATTTGCTTTGAATAAAGCTTGTATCGATCTTCGCTGTCGACGCCGAACAGATATCGCCACCACCTTCCTTCTACCCCCATCCTCCGCCGGCGCCGTGCAAGGGGAAGAGTCGTCACGATCACCCCTGGAAAATGGCTTCGATGTTGGCATTTAAAGAGTGCTTGGAATGCCTCCATTGCATCTAATCGGTGACTGCAATTGTGTTGTGTGAGTGTGGGCCATATTGGAAGAGAACGCGGGCAAGGTGTCGCTGCAGAAGAAGCTTGCCTACCTCATTTGTTTGGGTAGAAATAATAGGTTAAGGGAGAAAATAGGATATGAAAAAGTTTTTATAGTTTTACTTGTGAATAGAAATAAATAAAAAATGAAATTATTTATCTAGATTTTCTTAATAAATATTTACTTTTAAATTGTAATGAACTACTATATCAATGAGATTTTTTTGTTTGATTTATTTCTTTAAAATATAAAATAAATTCATTTAAAAAATATACTGTATTCTTTTTTATTTTGACACAAAAATTTAATTAGACTAAATTCTATAAAAATAAACCAAATTAGAAAAATAATTTTTCCAAATTAAACTGAACTAAAAAATAGTTAAAACAAACTTAATTATTTTTTTTCAGTTCAATAAACTAAATTTAACGTTTTTTTAACTAAATTATTTTTGAACTAATTTAGTTATCTGAACTACATTTTTATTAGATAATGGAAGAGAAAGAGAATTTATCGAAAAATTTTATCTAATAAAATAATATAATATATTAAAATTTTGATATGAAAGAAAATAAATCATTAGACAATATTATTATTTTTTTCCAGCAAACAATGTAGTTATTTATATATTAGAGATTCCTTCATGATATTGAAAAAAAATAAAGGGAAACTTTACAACTTAAATTTAATTTTACTGATACAAAAGAAAAATTGAAAATTCATCTAAAAGAATTGGTAATTTCAAAAACAGGTAGTGAATAATTATATGAATAATATTTTTCAACCCTCTTAATAGTTTAGATAGTGCATTGAAATAATTTTTTTTGTAGTTTGAATTTTTAAAAAATTGAAATAAGAAAATAACTAATTTAGGTTTTAATATAAATAATTCAAATTTTATATTTTTATTTAGTTCAATCAACCGTTTGTTTAGTTTAGTCTAATTTTTTTAAACCTTATATATAATATTGTAATCGAATTGGGTTGATGCTGCTGAATAGTGTGAATGGACAAAACATACATTTGAAATTTGATGCATAAAATTAAGAGGTCCTCCTAAGAGATTAGGTGGGGAGCTAAATTTTAAGCCATTTATCTTATTTTCCCTAAAATCTCTAAATGTCCGATGAATGGAGAACTTAGATTACCCTTTGTGTCACACCTCAAAGCATGTTGTTCAACACTAAATTCCAACAACAAATAAGACTTTTAAGTAAATGTTTTTGAATCACCTTAACTTTCTTAATTGCCTCCTAAATCAAATTTGGACCCATCAACCACCAAGATTCACCAACTTCAAACTAACCAATTAGCCATCAATGTTTGGCCTCAAGTGATGCCACGTAAATACTATACTGGTAAAAGTTATGATAAGCAAACACATGATCGTTCTTGCTTTTCTTTTGCTTTTTGGTTGTATTAGAACAATCTACCTTAGCTCGGTCAGAGGACAAGTGAAAAAGTAACACAATTTTAACGAAAATAAAAGTGTAGAATGCAGAGAGCGAGAGAGATTTGACACAAAATACCAACATGTGTCTCACTTTTAGAGAGTTTTAATATAACTATGATATAGATTACTAATATGTTGTTCGTATCAGCTTGCACGCGCATTGGAGAATATATTTCTTCAATTTAGTGAAAGGTAAACAATCTACACGGAGTTGAGAGATTCATGAGAATATTCTTTACACGGACTCCAGTAATCAAGAGACATTGTTTAAGCTTGTATGTAACCTTATGCATAACCCACTCATTATATGTTCATCCACAGTTAAATCACTCTCTTAACCCTGCCATTTCATCATTTTTTTTATCGTTATTTCTTGTTTGCAGTTTGGCATTACAGTCAAACAGAGATAAGAAGAAGAAAGAAGAGATGCAGAGATTATGAAACTAGACTATTTAATGCAATCAGAAGTAGAATTATTGAATTTCCGGAACAAAAATGTGAAGTATGTCTAATGTCTGAGTATCATGCTAGAGTGGAGTTTATGATGAATTTAAGTAGAGATGGTCTAACTTTTCAGTATTTCGTCCAAGCAACACTAGGGAGTTTTAATTGTTATTAATTTCGAAATTCTTTAGCGGGGTCAGATTGACGCAGGAATAATAGTCCATTAATATTGACATGCAAACTGAAGGTTGGATCTCAAAGATCTAGTCAACAACCTTGTCATAGTTTGGTGACCAACTACAAGTGCTGTAACTTTTTTCTCCTGAAGAACAGGAAACTGGCCATGCCAATTTCAATTAATTTGTCTTAAAAGCTTATCTACTGGGGAAAATGTTAGCCATCTGATATTGATGGGTTTGGCGGTTTGCTTTGTCTCCATGCTGATTTGCTTTTACCGTTAACAACGCATGCACCACACGAGAGCATATAAACTTGCTTGATCCATGTACATACCCGGTTTCTGCCTAAATGATATGAAAAATTTCATTCAGAAAGTCTCGTTACTGTCACATGATGGTGCTGGTGACACCTGCAACACCAATATTTACGATCCATAAGAAATTACCCGTATGTTTGAATCCGCGTGATGCCTCGCCAGAACAATTATTAGTGGCTTTTACGTTAAATTTGTCGTGAATTTCACATGAACACGGTCGTGGATGCTGAACCAAACATGCTCATTACAGGGTGAGTGTACGGATGTTCAGAATTTTGAGGGTGTCAAATACATAATGAAATTCACACCTTGACTTTTTGATTATCAATTAAAAAATCCAGTAAAAAATCAGTCCTGCCAATAAGAACAGACTCGAGTCTTGAGAGCTTTATATTCAATAGACTCACCCTTTCTATCAATACAAGAACTTTAATGTTCATCATACTAAAAGCTTACAAATTGTCATACAATGTGCCAAATTCGATTTTCTTTCCCAATATACTTTTGTTCTTCTAAAAAATCAACACATAAACACCTTATAGACAGAAGTTACACTTTCCATATATATAGTTCATGTACAAAGATGTCCTATCATGCGAATCCAACCGAGTAAAGCAATGAAAAACCAGTGATAGTGATTAACTGAAACATGGGGCTAGTGACCCGAACCTCTTCTGCTTGGTCCCGAAGACATGGTTTGGAATTGGTTCTCAATCAAAACCCGGTTGGTGTTGGCCTTCTCAGTCACGACTAAAGTGATGAGAAATCGAAGCACTCTGAGAGGCTCATGAGGGGCGTTTTCTGTGGTGATTGGTGATGGTGGAAGGACTCTAGAGTCTACAAGGCTTGGCCTAGTGGCAGCCAGAACCGCGAGGAACAGTAGAAGTAAAACAGAGAGCCTCATTCTAGAGTTGGCACAAGGGTTCATGCACCTTCAAGGTTTGAACCTTGAAGTGCTTATTCCCAAATAAAAAGGGTGGAGATAAAAAGATAGATAGGTGTGGTTTGGCATCTCAAAATGGAGAAGCGAAGGGGCTTTACATATTAAGGGGAAGCAGGAACGAAGGGAAAAATGAGCGGTGAAGGGGTTTTCGGTGTGGGACCTATGGAAGGGAGTGGTTGACTGAAACTGTATTATGGTAATAAAAATCAGGCGCAGTCATCGCTATGCAGTTCCACACTTAGCACTTGAGAAGGTCCAAAATTTGACTTTGGTATATATTGAGTGACCTCCTACTGGCTTGGAAATAATGAGGGTCCAATCGTCCCAAGTTTCTGGTGCACGTATTTAGCGTGGAAAGAGAGTACCTGATGCGTAAGTGGAACTGGAATCAACACCCTAAGGTGATTAGCAGCGGAGTCTTTGGACTTGGTTAACATCCTCACAAATTGCACTTAAAGGAAAGGTGGCAAGATTCTCGATTGTAAACTTTCTGTCGCTAGGAAAACAATTAATAAATTGGGCTTGCCCAAAGGCTTAGTTCCAGGGAATTGACCAGTGTGTGTGTGTTGTTTTCTTTCCAAGTGTGGAAGAGTTGAGATAAAAGAGAAATAATAATAATGAGGAAAGTATTAAGGGGTGGGAATTGTAGCACAATTGACCGGTGTAAGCGTGGACAGATCAGTGGAGGGAGACGAAGGGGTGTGGGGGGTGTGTGTGCCCTGATTTATTCTTTTCTTCACTTTTCTCAATTGATGGACGACAGAATGGTGCATCAAAGCTCAAGATAACCAGAATCCTCAATTGGTGGTTTCCAGTTTATTTTTAAAAAATTGAAAGGCCCGAAGCCTTGACGAATCTCGGTTTCTTTAACTAGAAGGAAATGGAATGGAATATCTATTTTTCCCATCAACAACAATATTTTTTTTTTTAGTTTTTGTCCGATCGCACACACATAATTAAATACTCAATCTAATAAAAATCTCCTTCACTTCTATTCTATCTCACTCCTCTCTTTAATCAGCCCACACTATTCAACATTTTTAACCAAACAAATTTTATTATCACTACACAATCAATAACCTAATAACTTTTATTTTTCATTTCTTTAACAAATAATAGAATTCTACCCTAACAGGACAGAGAAATTTTCACAACACTTTGTTTTATCAGATAACTCTCTTCAGATCATCTGAGTATAAACGACTAGAAACTGTCATTTTTACCCCCTAAATCGTGATTTGAAAGGTGGAGGTAGGAATGAAAAATGAGTTTGATAATTCCTTGTGATAGATTTAGTTACAAACACTCGTTCATTTACCCACTGAAGCATTCTGAATAACAAAATCAGATGTACAATGTTACAATCCTCTCTTAAGCCATGATCGATGCTCATACATTCTAATTAATTTTTAGCTTGTCAAGCATCTCTCATATTACTGAATCAGAGAATTATCAGAAATTCTCCTATCTTCCTCTCATCTCAAATAACAAGTTTCCATCAATGAAAGAATATATAAGCAGATTCAATCATTCAAGTTTTACATCGTTTTCTTATATATGATTAAGAGTTTTCACAACAATATGCTAGTTGTATATGTAATAGTAACTCTGGATATGGAGCAGCTACAATATCAAAGAATAGGGGAATCCTATCCCTATAATATATACACACACAGTTGTAATCATACAAAATCCATCAATTGCTAGGCATCAATCAAAATAGAAACCTACCAAGATATGAGAGAAATTCGGCGCGTGCAAGTTTCAAGAACAATATACTCTGACAGTTTCTAAATCTAAAGAAAAAAAGAGAGAGAAAAACGTTGAGTCATTAAAACTTAAGAGACTGATAAGTAAAGTAAACAAGAAATATAAGTAACAATCGCACTCATTAGTGTTTATATTTAAATACGAATTTAAGAAAAAAGACGAGGAGAAAGAAATATAAGATAAAAAATAAATCAAATTGCAACAAATTTTATAAGTCGTGTTGTAGTGATTTACAAATAAAAGATTAAAGATAGATGTAAAATGGAGAGATAATCTCAAATTGTTATTTTTTTGTTGCCGGTGAAATTTTGGTGCTTGTTTACCTCAATAAACATAATTTTAAGTACTTAAGGAAGAAGAAATGTTTCCTTTGGAAGTCTTGTATCTTTCATCATGGAATTAAATTTTTTATTTTAAGTTTATTCTACAATTATGTTCGTCTCAAAATTAGCAATTAAAACGAGTTGTAAATTAAAACGAGATAGAAATTAGTTTAATAGCCTATTAAAAAGACTATTTCAGAATACTTAATTGAAGATATTTTTGGACAATAAAAAAATGACATTTTTTTTAATCAAACTATCTTCTTTTGTAGCGAACAATATTCTACGATTGTATTGTATCTTTGTTACAATAAACAACATCTGTACGATTATACTATAAGCTAGGTTCTCTCTTTCTTTTCATAAATCTTGTCATAGAACACCAAACGAAAACACAAAGAAATATATACTATGAGAAGTAACATCGTACTACGAAAGTATTCTATTGTTACATCTCAAATCATTCGTTTTAGGTTTGATGCATCCCAATTTACTTTCTAAACCATATTTGTTTAAATCATACGCAAAGCCATCACTACCATCATTTTGAAATATAAAATGTCATAAAAAAATCTAGAATTATAAATATTAATTTCAAAAAATAATTAAAGAATTGCATATAGACATAGTTAATTTTAAGCCGTCATGGAAATCGAATTTATTTTTTCCTCAAAGGAAAATAATATTTGGTTTAAATATTTTTCGCACATGAAATATGCCTCACCTCAGAGATTAACTTGTTTCCCTTTAAGGAGAAAAGAAAGATATAGAATGTGCTACTAAGAAAAAGACAAGTAAAAATTCACCATTAATAATGAATACGGAGTAGAGAGGTAATTACCCTGTTATTTTCAATTAATGGTATTAAGATCGCACATGAATATTTAAGAAACAATGAGATTCCTTAAGTTGATCAATGGCAAATAATATTTATTATTCATCTTTCGTTAGTCAACATATATAAATAAAGTCAATACTTTTTCCTCTTAATAAACTTATATTGTTGCTTTACGACCAATTTCAATCACTCTGTATGTAATATGAAAAACAAAAATACTAGCATTGACGAATCTTTCAATTTTTTTCACAAGTTAAATAAGAGTTTTTAATATATTAGTATTACCTTTTGGTAAATTTTTAAAATGATTTATTATATATAACTAATTGCATGTATCAATACTATTCTGCTAACATTTTTTACAAATTGCTTTAACTCTCAGAATTACTTCAGAAATATTACACATATCTAATTATATTACTTTAGATATAAAATAAATTAGAATAAAAAAGTATGTATATTTAGGGGGAGAATGTGTTGATTGGGGTAATAAATGAAAAGAAAGATGTGACAAGAAGCAGAAAAAGAAGGGAGTGAGTAAGATTAAGTTGGTACTTTGATCGGGGAAACAAATCACAAACAGGTGGTGGGCACCGTTAATCATCGGTGCGAATAATTTGTTCAAGTCTTAAAGAGTGGCTAGTTTTCACCAGCCGCGATTCCTTTCAAAGAAAACAACCCCTCTAATCCACCATCTTCTGCGTCTTCTTCAATCATTCACCGCCCTGACTCATTTCCTTGCTACATTCTTCATTTGCTTTTTGTGGCCCACGCAACACATTTTATGTTTCTTTCTTATTAGTTACACTGCATTTGATCACTTCAGCTAGGTCTTGTAAAAAAAAAAAAAAGTGATTAGGAAAGAGATACCATTATAAATATTCAATCAGATTTTTTTATAAAAATAAGTATAAAATAATTAATTAATTATTACGTGCAAGAAATAATCTCTCTTCCCATTTTCTTTTATAAAAATAGGAAGAGATAGTTTGAGGAAGAAAAAAGAATGTAATATCATCTACCAATTCAATCCAATGAAATAAACATCAATAGATTAAAAAAAAAACTTATTTAATTAGATTGAAATAACTCAAAAATCAAACAACTAAAAAAAAAGTTTGCTTTTTTATTAAATTATATTTAACTTTTGATTTGATTTTGAGAACTGGTTTAATTTAATTCAAACTTAGTTAAATTATATTTATAAAACTATCACCTAACTTTTATTTATTTATGATTTTTTAGTAACTATTTAAGTGAAAGTACATAAATATAGTTATCAAATTGCATCATATATTTCAATATTATATTATTTGAAGAGTTATATTATTATTGATTATATAATAACTTATAAATAAGATTATTTTTTTACACATTTCAATTTTTTTATTATATATTTGATCATTTATTTAACACTCTCGTCGCAGAAAAATAAAAAGTAAAATTAAGGAGTGTATTGAATTGGGATTCTAAAAATCATTTGACAAAAGAATTGTGAATTTTAAAATGCTACACGAATGGTAAAAAAAAAAAATTAGACTGAAGATTTTGTAACTAAATTTTAATAAAAATTAATATGTTTTAATAAAGCATTCAAACTTATAAAAAAAAAATACATTTTAAATATAAAATCAATATAATTTTTAAATTTTTTGTAAAAATATTTGGTTCGATTTCTTATTGTCGTGCTAACATTTCTCCGTATTCCTAAATCAGGGGTATAAGTGACATAAGTTTGGTTAAATTTACACTTTTTTTTTTTATTTAGCAACTCAATCCAATCTTTAAATTGAGTTTGGCCATTAAGTAATTTGGAAAAAAAATGATTATTTATCGGAAAAAAACTTCTAAATAAATATTTTTAATATTTTATAATAATTATAACATAATCACGATACTTATAATACATATACAATAAATATAAATTTATTTTTTTACAATAAAATTATTATATAAATAATAGTTTTATTATATATCTATTATCTAATGAAGTTAAATCATATTAAATTAAATTTATCAAATTTAAAATTCATAAACTCATTATCATTATCCAATTTGATTTTAATTATAAATATTAAATAAAATTCAACACACCAATATATAATTGGTTAAACGGATTTATAGATTGGATGTATCCACTTACATCCAAACCTAATGTTATATTAGTCCTTTATACATTAATTTCTTCATTTTACATTTTTTTTTTAAATTATAATATTCTTTATCCTTTATCACGATTATGTTTTGACACATTTTCAATAAATGATTATATATTTATTTTTTATAGTTCCACGAACGATATTTCCACCCATTGTCCTAATTTGGAGCTTTTTTTTATTAGTGAGGATTAAAAACTTGTTAAGGGGTTTATGACAACTCATCATCAAAGAGATCAACTTAATCTATAGGTAAGTTCCTCCATTTTTTTCCCTTAATTAATTTATTATTTTACGTTCATAAAATTTATTTTCATGGCATATATTCAAAGTGAAAATAAGTTCACATTTCAAATAGATGTCATGAAATTTTCAGTTTACATAGTTAATCTGGTTTGGTATGGAAAAAACATAACATATTGTATTAAAGAGTATTTTTGTAGTGGTATGATGCGTAACTTATTTTTAAAAAAGTTAACAGATAATTTAATTTATATTTAATAACTTTCTTAATCATCAAAAGATTTAATAATAATAAAAAAATTTTAAATTATATAAAAAAAATTATAATTTATTAATAAATGTTTAATTTAAGTCTAATAATTTATCAACTAATATTTAATATATTAATAAATGATCGAATATAGATCTAATAATTTTTTTAATTAAATTCTGATATTATATAAAAAGTGATTATGATATTTAATTTATTTTTAAAATTAATTTAAAATGTGAAATTTATAACTTATTTATATATTATAATTTAATCTTATTTTTAATTAAAATAAATTTTTCTTAAATTTTTATGAAGAAATAGACAAAATAAAGCAAGAAAGTGACATTAACTGAAAAAGGAGTTGCCAACAGCAATGATGTTAACCCATTTTTGTATCAGTCCACATCATTCTTGCTTTAAGTTGAGACTACAGGCACACAGATTCAATTGAACAAATTTGCCATTCCTATACATCATTTTCCAAAAAAATCACGTTACTTTAGTCTTTAAAAGTGAATAATATCAATTATATCAGTTTATAATATAAACACATTATTCCTTAGAAATCACGTGATATCACGTGATAGAAATCTTATATTATAATCAAATTAAAATATATTAAATTAATATAATCATTATTTTATAAATAAATTTTATAAAAATAAATTAGATTTGAAGTAAGAAAAATTTACTGTTAAAGCTGATTTGTCCTAATCAAAATTTTCTAGTTCAGCCATTTTCGTGTTTGCGTCTTTGCTTGATATTTATACGTAAGGAATTTTTCTAGTAGCTGGCAACATGCTTTTGCAGATATTTCATTGTAGATTGATGAAAACCATTAAATGGTAAGAAAAAAAAAATTTAACTTTATAAAAAGGTGAAAATTGAAAGGATTTGGACATCAACATTCTTATTTCCTAATATGACATTTGAAATTAGATGGAAATGTATAATCAAAATATTTAAATTTATGAGAAAAACATTTGTAATTTATTTTCTTTTGTTGCTATAATGTTAATTCCGAGTATTTAATCATTTTTCTGCGATTTTTTTTTATCCGAATATCTATTAATTAATTTAAATAAATAGCAAAATACTATATAACTTAAGAGAAAAAGAGAAAATTAAAAGAAATTAATATGTGAATAATAACTTGAGGGAAGTAATATCTGAGAAATAAAAAAACAACTTTTTCACGTAAAATAATTTTCTTAAAATAACTAATAATTTGAAAATATATCAAATACAGATAAAATTACGTATTATAAAAAATGATAGCTTATTTTTATCATTATATAAAGGTAAATAAAATAAGATATTTAATGATAGCTATGTTTGACTATATTTCATACTTAATTAAGGTAAAATGAAACAGAATATTTGTGATGCAAAGATCTACTATTATTGGTAGTACGACCTGTTAGTTATATTTAAATACGTCAAAATTAAGAACTAATTACGAATGATAAATATAGATTAAACACTAAGCAAAGGTTCATATTTTGGACATCAAAGATTCTACCAAATTGATAAAATCGTTTTTTTTAATGAGATTATTCGGTAACAAAGTCAATAAATATTTCACACTTATAACCAAGGGCACATTACACACGGCTCGGTTAAAATCAATTCAAATTTTGTGGATTGAGTAAAATTTAATAATACATACATGGCCAAATATTATTATATTATTTTTGTTGGCAGAATCTTTGATATCATCGTTGTTTAGTTGGTATTTATTGAGAAATTTCATTTAAAAAATAGGTTGAATTATAATATATAAATAAAATGTAAAATTGATTTTGAAGATAAGTTAAACATCAATAATTACTTTCTACATGGTATTAAAGTTTAGCTAATAAGATTGTTGAGCCTAATTGAGTCACTTATTAATATATTAAACCTTGAATAATAAATTGTTGGTGGGTAGAGTTGAAAATGACTCCTCGACATAAGGAGGATGTTGGAGAATGATCTCCTTTTACACGGTTTGAGGAGTCCTGATTGTTAACAAAATTGTTAACCGGCAAAGTTGAAAATGACTCCTCGACATGAAGAGGAGTATTGGAGAAAGACCGAACTATAATATATAAGTGAGATAGTAAGATGTAAACCTCAATTCAGTAGTGTAAATCTTACCTATTCAACTGATTTTTGGAGTATTAAAAAAATGTCAAATTATAATATATAAATAAGATATGAAATAATTTTAGAAATGAATTAAATAATCATAACATTATTTATCTATCTTTTATCATATATTGAATTCTCTGTCAATATAAATATAAATAATATATATGGCCAAATATTATTATATTATTTTTTTTAATGAAGAGTTCGAAATTACTTGTGGTGACAGTTTTGGAAAGATTTTTGAAGTATCATCGTAACTCGTTCTATGTAAACACGGTTTTGGTGGGACTTTTATAAAGAGAATTTTAGCACCTGGCTGAAAATAGTTCGGCATTTCCATACCAACCTCTGCATCCATTTGTTGTCTTATTAAATAATGAGGAAACTGTCACACTCATATTTTCTTTTTTATAGATGAGACTAAGTAATCTATATATAATAAAAATATTTTTTTAACCTTTTGAATTATTTACGTAGTTTAATTTAGTTTTTACATTTCAATATTTTTATACCGCATTAGTATTATACAGTATTATTTTGAAAAAATTGTCTGAAACTGACTAATTTCTTTTATTATTTTGATATAGTTTTCAAGTTTGACTCACCTTTTCTAGATATAAGATTTCAGAAAAATTTATTACTTAAAAAAATTCCCAATAAATACCGAACTATTTATCCTGATCGGACATAATTCTTTATTATGTTTTCAATTTATTTATTTATTTTAAATTTAAAATCTGTAAAAATTTCTAATCTAATTTTAAAGAAATTTTATATTATTTTTAAAATATAACTTATATAAAAATAAAATACATCCGCCATGCTTAAGTTACGAAGGAAGATATTAAAAAAAATTATATTAAATAAAAATAAGATTAAACTATAATATATAAAAATAATATATAAATAAATCGATTTTGAATAATACTTTCATTTTAATATTGATAGTTTTATAATATTTATTTATTATATTAAAAAAATTATGTAAAAGAAACGAGAATATTAAAAAGAAAAGGTTAGAAAAAATTAGTTTGATTACGTATATACTGAGTATGTCATTGACTAACATTTCCAAATTTTGATTATATATATTCATTGTAAGTTTACTTTTTTATGTTTTATTTAGATAGCAGAAGGAAAAGTGAAAAGAAGAAGAAGAGATAGGGAGTAGAAATAAATGAAAATAAATATGGTTATTAAGAAGAAATAAAGAGAAATATGATAAATATTTTATTATAATATTACTCTATTTATCTATTTATTTATTTATTTATTATTTTAAGTTTGTTATTTTAAAAAAATAAAAAATAGACCTTATGATTAATTATGTGAGTTATTTTTAACGTGAATTGTATAAAAAAATACACTAGGCGCACAAAGTTACTAAACTATTTTGATAAACCCTAATAAAAGATAAAAATAAGAGGATTTTTTTTATTAATTTACAGTGATATGTAGAAAAATATAAGTGGATCTCGTATTGTTTTTTCTCTATTGTACTTGGAGAGCTAAGATGGGATCTTACATTGCTGTTTTTTATACTGTTTTCCAAATTGTTTGAATTTTTCTGACATTACTTTTCTTTCCAAATTCTACAATTACGTGGTTCTTGCTTTCCAAAGTGTCAGGTAGAATACATAGGTGGATGCACTTTCGTGTTGAAAAAAGCAGCATTTTTTTTTTTTTATGATAAACATACATCCAAAACTTTTAAAACATTCAATATTAAAATTCTTTTAAATATATATTTAACATTTTTAAAAAGGTACATATTCAAAAAAAGTAATACTAAGAAATAGGTGATATTGGATGATGAAATTTTATAAATAAATAAATATATATATATATATATCATTTACCTTTTTTTCTTTTTATACATGTTGCCCTTTTTTGTACATGTTCTTAGCTTTTTTTTACCAGCGCCGGGACCATGTTGGATATGTGTCACTCCAGGACCATTTCTCAGCAGGAGTGCAAGCGTCTGGGCCACGGTAGGTCCTGGGAATCAAGCTGCAGTACTGCCAAGGTCTGCCAAAAGAATTATGTGCCTAGGTCTGCCAAAAGAATTATGTTTGTTTTGTTTCTTATATTAGGTAAAATTTATATTATTTTATATATATTAATTTATTTATATCTTCGAAACTTCTCATTACAATCGATATCCAGATTCTTACAAAATGCCAGTAGCTTCATCTATTTATGCAGGATCTAAGTAAATACTTAAAAAATATCGAAAAAAATATAACTTTTTAAGAAAAATGGTTTTGGT
This sequence comes from Macrotyloma uniflorum, assembly GCA_016859785.1. NCBI lineage: Eukaryota > Viridiplantae > Streptophyta > Magnoliopsida > Fabales > Fabaceae > Macrotyloma > Macrotyloma uniflorum. The sequence goes on from BDMB01000003.1 coordinate 3,135,472, forward strand.
GAAATGATATATTATTGTTGGTTTTGATGGCTAATGGGAATATCGTAAAAAAAAGGGATTGTAGCATTTTATTCCGTGACCAAAGAAGGATACATGGAGGAAATACATGTGTCTTTTTGGCACACAATAAAGGAGCTCTAAAAAGAAGACGGGGTTTCATGATCAAGGTCTAGTTGGATTTCCAGCAATCAGGTCAGTGATGAATTCATTGATTTTGTTGTTGGAAGTACCACCCTCCTGTAATGTTTCATGTGCCAACTTCTTCATTTCCTTAGCTCTCTTCTTAATCCCCTCTGCAATTGGTCCCTCTGTAACATTTTTAAGGCACCTTTCAATCTCTTCTGTGCTCACTATCCCATCTTTTCCACACTTCACCCTCACTCCATTGCGAAACATCTTCTCCATGAGCATGGCATTGGTTGGCTGATCACTCCAAAAAGGCCAGGCAATAACAGGCACACCGGTAACCACAGTCTCAAGCGTGGAGTTCCACCCACAATGGGTTATGAAACAAGCCACGGAAGGGTGCATCAGCACCTTCTCCTGAGGGCACCACTTCACCACCATACCCCTCTCCTTAGTATCCTCCAAAAACTCAACTGGCAATTCAGCAGCATTGGACTCTCCATCACTCGGCTTAATCACCCACAGAAACGCTTTGTTGCTGTTCTTGAGAGCCTCAGCTATGTTATATACCTGCTTTTTTGACCACACAAGCAAGCTACCAAAAGACACATAGATAACTGAAGAATCTGGCATAGTGTTAAGCCAATCTATGCAAGAATCCTCCGCACTCCACATATCCACACTAACATCACTTCTTTCCTTTTCTCCCAGCAAAAAAGGTGACACTAATGGTCCAACAGGGTAAATAGGAGTTAGTGAGACCATGGAATTCACAATCTCTTCCTCAATTTCATAATATGAAGTACCTAAAACCCAATTCACCTTATCCACAGCCTCGAACAAATCCCTTACAACATGCTTGAAGTAATAAGGGGTGGAAGGAAGTATAAAAGAAGGACTGTCCCTAACCTCAAACGTTGGTAGTCCTGGCAAGTGCACCTTCGCATTGAGGTCATCCAAATCAGGGAAATGATCAATATTCTTCAAGTAACGATAGTAAATGGAATACGCAGCACAAGCCTGGATCCAAAGCAGCGCACATGGGATACCATGCTTCGCAACCACGTCGATAGCCCAAGGCACGAAGGGGTTCACAATAACACATGAATAATTATGAACTTTGGTGAGGTCGGTGATGAGAGTGGACAGGTTTTTGGGACCTTTTTCTCTGATAGTGTTGACCATTGACTCAGTGTCGGAACGGTCGAAGTCGAGGCTAAGGCCATCGGAAAAGAACACGAGTACGATTCCTGGATCGTTGTCAGAATTGTTGAGCTTCGTGTTGTCTGTGAGGCTTGGAGGTTTTGTGTTCTTGAGCATGCGGTCGCGGCCATCTTCGGTGGTGGCAATGGTGACATGAACACCCTTTGAGTGAAGGTGTTTGGCGAGCTTAAACATGGGGTTGATGTGGCCTTGTAAGGACATTGACACCATTAGAACACTCACTCTTTTATCTTCCGACATGTTTTGAGACTTTGGTCAGTGCCTGAGAAGCAAGATGCTTTCTTGCTGGTTCTGTAATGTTAAGAATTATGATTTAATACGAGATATTACACTCAAAAAGGCTATATTTGAAAGGAAATAAAAAAATAATTTAATATGACATTTAATATATTTAAAAATTCAATAAATATTTATGCGCTAGAATTGAAGGTAAGAATGTCTACATAATAACTTTTTGTGCACATTTCATCAGTTCTTATCAATATGGAAAAATAAACTAGTTAATTACATCAAATTTTATTAATTCTCGAATATTATTTTTATGATGTGTCTCTCATAAAACAAAAAAAGTATATATATATGATAATAGTGATATCAAATAGAAGACATTAGGAGTATTTTAAATAAAATTATATCAAATAAAATAGTACATTTAAAACTTACTTATATAATTAAAAAAAAAAACTTGCTTTTTTTTCTTATAAATGAAAATAGAAGTATATAAAAGTAAATAAATTTTAAAAATTATTAATTAATATTTGATTTTTTTAACTCACTGTTCATTGCATGAAATAAACTCGTTTGAGTGAGCTAAATAACACCTTAAAAAACCAGGGGAATGTCATTGACTGAATTCAGTTAATCATTTAAAAAAAAAAATAATAAACAAATTTTAATATTCAATTTCTAGAGAAATAATGTAAAAAAAGACAGATAAAACACTAATTTTTTTAATTAAATGCATTAAATATTTTATGGCTTAAGAATTCGTTGTAAGAATGAACTGTTGGTATTAATTATTAACCTTGTTGAGTATATTTATAGAAATAAATAAAATTTAAGAAAATAAGTTATATATATATATATATTTTTTTTTTTTTTTCAGTCACTGTTTAGTTGCGTGGAATATTTGTCTGAATAGAAGAACTAAATAACTTTCTTATAAAACATTCTGTAGAACTTGACAGGTAATCATTTTAAAAAAATATTCACCAAAATTATTAAAAAATAAATAAATAAAGTTCTATTAGATATGTACATGGTCGCAAATGTGGTACATGATCATGGGCCCAAATGATCTTGGCGAAAATAGCATAAAGGATTGTTCTAGATGAAATATCTATATAGAAGTAATATTATATTCTAGAATTTAAGTAAATTCAATTAATTTACATAATAGCTGGATTTTTTCACATATTTAAGACTATAAAAGTACTAAAAATTAACAATCTCTAGTGTGTAATCGTAATTTTTATTTAAGCAGAAAGAATTAGATTAATTAACGGATACTTAATTATTTCAAATACTACTTCAATGCCTAATCATTTATCAAGTCACTATCAGATGTTAATATAGTGTCTCAAAAAACACTAGTTTCATCGTTTTTAACAAACGTAAGGGGAAAAAATGAATATGAGGATTAAATTTAAGTTTAAAAAGTTAGGAACTAAAAATATATTTAATTCTTAATAAGTTGATAGTAAAAAAGACAAAAATGAATAAGAATTTATTGTGTGACCATCTCTTTACTATTATAATAAAAATGTGATAAAAGTTAAAAAAAATAAAAAATAAAACTCTTTATTATAATTTTTTCAAACAAGCTCAACTCCAAATAAATAAAATAAAAATCTAAGCTTTAAAAAAAATAATAGATCAATAATTACTTCAAAAATTAATTACTGAAATAAATCTAATAATTACTTTCAACAGTTAATTATTGACATGAACACTATATTTTTTAAATTATAAATAGTAAAAAAAATTGTGTTGTTAAGATTATTTCTAAAGAATTTTATTTTTATGTATTTTTATAATTCTTTTATCTTCATAACATTATCTCTAACTCAAGAAAAATTTAGTGTTTTAAATATTATTTTTAAAAAACTTGTTATAAATAAAGGCAGGAATGAATTTTTAAAAAAAATATTTATAATATTAAAATATAAAGAAATTTGTGAAAGAATATTGAGTGAGTTTGGAAAAATTAGTAAAGAAGTGTTTTTGTAAATTAGGAGTTGATTGGACATAGTCTTTATTGTAAACCAACAAGAATAAAAATGTGTTTTCTCCTTTATTTTTACTATTTTAATCTTGAGTTTTGATTCATGTGTTTGTAAAGTTACATCATCTTATAAAAATTATGTCCACAGATTTTAATGATCTATTCACCAAATCAGTATCAAAATTTCACTATTTTTATTAAATTTAGAAATAGACAATTTGATATGCACTTCCAGATCCCTACGGAACAGCTAAAAGTGATTTCAATTTTTTAGACAATCACACATCAGCATACAGAATATGTTTCTAGAATCTTCTTTTACGGTATAAATAAATTTTATTTATAATACATTTATATTTGTAAAAACATTATAATAAATTTATATTGTAATTTTTAATTAAAAATATCATTTATTTATAAATATTAAATAAAGTAGAAATTATAAATATATTTAATAATTTTATAATTACACAAATTTAAGGTGTCTGTGAAGAATGAGGTTGTTCAACGTCAATAATTGTGGTAGGTGGATCGATGCATGTTCATGCAAACCCTAATTTGGGAGATGTGGCATAAATCATAGTAGTAATTATTCGTGCATAGATTGGGTCTCATTTAAGAGAGCAAAATAGTTAATTAAATCTGAACAACACAATCATGGAGACAGTAAAGGAACCAATGATGAGAGAGTCACGGAATGTAGACCAAGAGTAAAGAATTTTACACTAAACAATAATGAGGTTAATTATTGAAGGATGCAAACTTCAAATATTGAACCAAAAAATTGTTGAATCCCATGATAATGGGAAGGTTTAGAAAAAATGCTTTTGATAATAATGAGAATTTATTTTTTCTATTTTTTAATATAATTTAATTATATTAAATTGATAAAAAGAGTAATTTTTAAAAATTATAATAAACTTATTAATTATTTTTTTAATAAATTTTTATTTAATAAAATATAATTAATTAATATAGTCTTAAAATTTAGAAAAAAAAATTATTAAAAAATATAAAAAATGAATAAAAAATAAAATATATTTTAAAATTATCGTTAAAAAGTTTCTGTTCAATTAATTTAATTCACCATTAAATAATATAAAATAAAAAATAAATATTTATTTGTCACTCTTTCGTACATGTTGTCCAAGTTGACACATCTAATTAAATATAAAAACAAAAAAAAAATTGTTTACTCTAACTTATAATTTAGAAGACTAATATGATAATATATAATTTGAGAATAATATATTAAATTTTTTTATTATTATATTTTAATCATTGTGATATAGATCAATATCATTATATCAGTATTTAGTTATTGAAATAATAATTTTTTTTAGAATAAACCGGCTACAATATCATTTAAGAAAAAGTCAAAAGCGTGATATGAAAAGAAAAATTTATCAAAATAAAAGTTATAAGAAAAAAATTTGTATTAAAATTATAATTGTAAAAGAAAATTATAGTCTACATAATATAAAAGGATATATTTACGAGTACTTTTATTTTTAATATTTCTTAAATATTAATATTTTTAATTTTGTGTTTGGGATGAGAGAGAACTAAATTAGAAAAAAAAAATGTTTTACTATAAAATTATTTTATTTGAAATATGAAAAAAAAAATGAAAGGGAAAAATATTGATGAGTTCACCTAAAATTTAAAATTTTCTTTTTCAATAAAAGAAGAAAAGCTGAATAAATATGATAATAAGTATTTAACGATAAAAACAATTTTATTTTACTAATACTCAATTATATTATGAGGTTAAAATACCGTTAACATTTCATATATATATTTTTGATATTTTTTAATTAAAAATTTAATAAAAAATTATAAAATAATAATAATAATTTTTTTTCTTCTCTATTTCTAAGTTTTTTTAGCAAACAATTTTTTTCTTTTACATATATAAAATGTTGTTAGAACATGTCTAAAGTGGTGGATCAATCAATCTAAGTATACCACAAATTTGAATTAGATCAAATTAAAATCTAAAATAAAAATTATAATTAGTGAAAATTTAGTATTTAGTTTATATATTAAGTCGAGTTTACCACTAATACACCTAAAATAATATAATATAAAACACATCAATATTTAATCCAGAAAAAACTTCTAAATATATTTTCAACATTTTTCATTAAAAAATAGTTAATATTTCTAAATAATTTTTTTATTATAATTAAAAAAAATAAAATAGACATGATCATAAATAATAAAAAGTCAACATAGTTAGAAGTATGATTAAGTTAAGAAAAAATTACACAAAAGTTTAAATTATAAAAAAAACTTCTAAATTAAAACTTATCACCATATTAATTAAAAACTTAAGGAATTGTGCATATATATGAAAATGTTCTAAATTCAAACTTATCACCTTATTAATTTCTAACCATGCATTAAAATAATATATATGAGAACATCTAGGTTTCATGCCATAAGATTAAAATATGCAATAAATTATTATGATTAGAAAAGAGAGTTGCTACAATAAAATTAAAATATGCAACCAAAAAAAAAAAATATTATTATTATTAGAAGAAGAAAGAGAGAAGAGGTGAAGAGTAGTAAACTTTTTGTATCCTATTATTTTTAGGATTAGGATAAAAGAAATATAAACTTACCAAAAACTATATACACAATATTAATAAGAAAATATTTATCAATAAGTATTATAAATTTGTAAAAAATTATAATTATATACAAGATTATAATAATAACATATTAATATTTTTTACGTCTAGAATCAACGTCTGCCAATTAAAAATAAAGACAAAATTATGTTTACTTTAATTTTAGAGAGTATTATATATTCGAAAAATACAAAAGACATACGTTTTTTTTATAATTAAAATAATTTTGATTCTTATAATATGAATATAGCTAGATTAGATTATTTGACTTCACTCATAATGAATTACATAATAACAATTTTATATAATTTATTTGAGTTAGTTTATTAATCTATAATTAAAGTAAAAAATATTAATTCTAAACATTTTTTTTATTATAATTTATTTAGCATTTAGATTAAAAGATGGTTTAGTTGAGAGGGAGTTTGTGTAGTTTGAATATTTTTTATTTTAAAAAAAGACTACCATTGCCGACAGCTAAAGTTGTCGGAATAAAATGAATTGTAAACTAAACAGGTCTATTTACAAATTTTTTAGTAAATAAATAACAATTTGTAGAGTCTAATATGTCCACAATGTTCACCTATTAGTTAATTTTGAATTAGTATATAAATAAATAAGCCCAAGCCCAAGCCCAAGCCCAAGCCCAAGTACGGAGTAGGCCGTGGATGAAGTTGGGCATGCTAATTGCTGAGTGGGCCATCAAAACTCTTAGGGTTTGTACGTGGGTTCTAATATTTGACTCAACTCAATCAGAAACAAAAAGCCAAGGAGACAGTTGTATGTTGTGACGTGGTTTTGCCTTTAATAAATTTAGCTACTTCCCTATATTTATTAATTATTTCTTTTTCGTGATTCTCTCTCTATTGATAAATAATTTCCATAAACACTATAGTAGTATACTATCCAAGACTTCACTGGTCAATGCGACATTTCCGAACGCAGCCCTCTCCCCTCTTTTCTTACGCATGCTTCTTCATTTTCTTTTATTACACATTTACACTCAATTCTTTTGCTGACTCAAATTCTTTTTTTTTTCCACAAATTCAACTTTACCCACAAAACACACATTTTTAATTTTTATTAATATATACTTTAATTTTTTTATATATTTATATATTTCTCTTATGCTGTTTTGGTTTGGGTGTTTGAATTCAAGTACTACGCTACTACTTAGTCTTGGTCTTCGACTTGAAGCACCTCATACTAACTTCCCAACGACTCCAAAGCAGTGGGCACCAAGGAAAAAAAACCTAGTGACCCGAGTTTTATTTACCAACTTATACAACTTGGACCCGTATTCATTTTTTCTAATTCCTTCGTGCTATTTTTCTTTATTTAGTCTCCAATGACGCAAGCCTTTCTCCAAATCTACAATCCAAATTGACTATCATCATTTGGAAACACCTGTGTTGCTTCCTCCAAGAGAAAAATCATATACTCACGTTGTTTGAAGTTTGAATATAGTAGAAAAAACATGTCTACACAAGTTTTGGTCGTCTTTTACATTTGAATGTGCATGCTACACACATTTTAATCGACAACTTCCCTCTCTATAAAAGGGACCTCTTGCATCTCAATGCTACACAAATATCAAACACAAAATCCCTTCTTCTCTTTTTCTTTCTCTCTCTCTCTCTTAGATTCTTAGACAAACACACCTACTCTACATTCTTTCTGATTCTTTTGACACTAAAGATGACGAGCATGATGAAAACTCAGGCCTTTGTAGTTCTCATTTTACTGGTGAACACTGCTTTGATGGGGTTAGAAGCCCGTCCACTGAGTATCATTGAGACGGGAAACTCTGCCACTGGAGGGGATCAAGTGGTGGACTTCTTTGATTGGTTGGCTCTGGGAGCAATGAAGGATTCTGGGCCAAGTCCAGGGGAGGGACACAAGTTCACCAATAGTGCCACCCTTGGAGGGATTAAGGACTCAGGTCCTAGTCCTGGAGGGAAGGGTCACAAGTTTACTGATAGCAACACCCTTGGTGGAATCAAGGACTCGGGTCCAAGCTCCGGAGGAGAGGGTCACAAATTTACCAACAGTGAGACCCTTGGCGGAATTAAAGACTCAGGTCCAAGCCCTGGCCAAGGACACTAACATGCAGATTTCCCCCCCCACACCCTTCAGTTTAGGGACAACGTGTCCTCTATAGTTGGCAAATAATTCTCAAAAAACTACTATAGTTGGAAATTAAGTTTAAGGTTAATTGATTCCTTTATTTCTTTAATTTCTGTCTACATTTTTCATTTCACTTCATTATTCATGCTGTAATAATACTCCTTCCTATTAATGTACTATAGTTCAGAATTCAGATAGTTTTGTGTTCTTATTTTCCGTAGTGTGAATGGTAAAGTAAGGACAGAGTAATGCAATATTTATTGTATTCAAATTTATCAATCATTTTTCTTGACCTTGATCACTAGTACATAGGTCTTGACGAAATGGGTGTTTGGAACTGTCTTCAAAGTTCAAAATCACGAGTCACGTCCACGTGAAAACTATTGACGCTGTTCAAGGCATAATAGAGGGAAACCAAACACGCTAGAAGTAAACTCCACAGGGAGAAGAAATATAAAAATAAGATGAATCAAATTTATTTTAAACATTGAAATTATTTCACGCATTTTTAAAAAGTTGGTTGAAAGATTACACTATTTTTCCTTCTTACATTAAAATATAGTATAAATTATATTGTTCATCAGAGATATGGGTGTATTATAATGTCTTTAAACTATGTTAAAATATAGTATAATTTAATCTATTAAGGTGAATCTGTTTATATTACTTTTTTTTATTCGGTGCTTGATAGACAACAAAATTTAGACCACTCCTATGATGTGTGATGGATTTAGTTAGTTCGATTTTAGTTTCATTTTAGCAACACGAATTTAAGATTAAATTAATTATAACAAAACTATAATATTTAGGTAAAATGGAAACTTTATTTTCTTAATATATTGTTTATATGGAAAGAAAAAGATAAATAATATAAATTAATCAATTACATTCAAACGGGTTTGAGAATTTCAGACTTAATCCAATCAGCATTTGTCAAACAAAATGTTCTTATTCAATATAATTACATTAAGAAAACATGAAAATTAAGTCTTTGTGAATTCAACGAACAATACAATAAAATTTAAATCTCATGTGCTATTGATGATCCTATTTCTCATTCATAACACAATAAGAAAAACAAATCAGTATTACTCTTTTGTTGTCAATAACAAAAATATCAACCTCAATGTCAAAATCAGTGAAGTTTATCATATGCATGCAAATTTTTTTATCAGTAATTGCTCATGCAAGTTTAGACTTTTTTTCGGGGCGATGCTTCAAGAATTAAACGTTTGACTTTATCCAAATAAAACTCGTTTGAAGTCTTGATAATCCATTGTCACTGCTGTCGACCACTGTTAAAATTTTGCCCTTTTTTTGACAACATATTAAAGTAAATCATTTTTATTTCTTTATGAATCATTCTTTTATTTAATTAATATTTTAGTTGACTTTGTGTTGTTTAAGATTGATTGTTTGAATATTGAAACTAAACAAGTGTAGTCTTAACTCTCATACGCGTGAAATCACTATCTGCATTTAAACTATTAGTTCTTATATTAATTATATTAATCAAAATTTTCTATTTTTAACGTTAAATTAACTACAAGACTGCAAAGTAATGGTTGGAAAATGTCAACAGTTTTAAATTAAAAAAAAAATGCAAAAAGTGAAAACAAATATAGTCGTACCTATGAGAACTTAAAAACGCATTTAAATATATATTTGATTAAGTTTATAAAGTTTAAAACTTATAAAAATATAATCCAATTTTAAGTTGAATTAAATTACATCAGTTTAAAAATTAGTTACATCACCGATTAAAACTTTACATCATCACACCAATAATATATTTATCACATCACAAATTACTTAATCATTATGGATAAAAAAAATAGTAAAATTAAGTTAATTTATATTCCAAATTTGTGAAAAAAAAAAAAGAAAAAGGAACAGGGTGGTAAAAAAAATTTTAAGTAGGAAGACAGAAGAATACAATTAATCCAATTAGTCATTGCGGAGTGGGTCTATATTTGGGCTTGGGCCCATCTAAATAAAAAATCCCTCTTACCATCAAAAGAACAATTAATCCAATTAGTTATTGCGGAGTGGGCCTATATTTGGGCTTAGGCCCATCTAAATTAAAAAAAAACCATTACAGTGTATCTTACTTAAGTCTTAACACATACAAAATACTGAAAAACTAAGAATTGAAAAATCCAAAAATGGTTCCCACTCGGTAGAGTAGGCACTTTATTTTGTGATTCAGAGCGTGTCGTTTCGGTTCCCGCCCAGTTCCATTTCGCTCGCTCGAACTCCACCATGGGAAATTCGTCCAAGGACGATTCCGCCACCTCCGCCGACGCCTCTGCTGGAGACGTTCAGCCCTCCAATTCCGGCGTCTACTCCGAGGGGGAGAAAGTGCTCGCCTACCACGGCCCTCGCATCTACGAAGCCAAGGCACCTTTTACCTCACCCCTTCCCTTTTCTTTGAATTTTCTCTCTCAACGTTCTCTTTTCCTGATTTCCCAGTTCTTCTTGTTGTTTCCTTTTGAAATTTTATAATTACGGTGTCCGAAACAAACTGAACCCTTGCTGTGGCTAAACTGCTCAGTAACCATTCCGCACTGGGGGTTTCTGTGTTAGGGATTTGGCTCGTGTTCTCGTTTGTATTTGTCTGTAAAATTGGCTAATTCTCCTTGCTTTGACTGAATTGTGACTTATCAACAGTTTTTCTTGTCATGTTAAGGATAAACTTTTGAATGGTCTTTTTACGGTTTCTCGCCATTTACCCTATTTTCCTTTCTTCAGTTTAATTTATCTATAAAAAGATTATGGTGCGCATTTCTGTTGTCATGTCCACTTTTTCCTTGCATTATGAAATTGAGAATATTGTTAGGGTTATTTCAGTTAATCTTGTTTTTACTACCTTTGCCTGATGTAAGGCTTCGCAGTAAATTACAATTAATCACTCTGTTGACAGAGTGCGTTTTGTACTGTTCTTTTCTCTTGTCTTTATTGTAGTTGTGATATAATTTACTGCAGATAGAGTGCGCTTTTATACTGTTTTCCCTTGTCTTTTTGTAGTTGTGATCTAATCTACTGCCTGATTTGAATGTCAGGTGCAAAAAACTGAGATCAGAAAAAGTGAATGGAAATACTTTGTTCACTACCTTGTAAGTCCAACCATAATATTTCTTCCCCTGCAGACCTAATTTACTGCAGTCTGTAATGACTTAGTTATTTCTATTGATTATCTATCTAATCTCTTGAGTGTTCCTTGATTTAAATTTTTAAATTGATGAAAGTTTTAGCAAGAAAGATTTGAAATCTTGAATCTCACTTAAAATGTCAATCATTTGAAATTTTCAAGTGATTATGGGATATGCTATTAAATTCGGTTGTTTCATTTACTATTTTGCAGGGCTGGAGTAAAAAGTGAGTTTCTTATCTTTCATTTGTTTCATTTCTAGAGATAAAGGTACAAATGGCAATCTTTCCATGAAAATTCAACCTTTCAGTTTACAATGCCTTATGGAATATTATAACTTTTATTGTGTACATGGTGTGACTCAAAATTGCTTACGAAAAAAGTATCAAGTAAGAAACATAGTTAATACTTGCAAAATTTCCAAGTGAAGATCTCATTTTAAATGGCAATGAAAGTAGTGCATAAGGTAACTTGTTTAGCAATTTGTTTGTAAGGTTTTTGTAATAATTGATCTAGATTTTAGAGAGAATCATCTTCATATTTTGGCCATAAACTATGGATGATTATTATAACATGCAAAATGTTACAAAGAATCATTATGATGGGTATTTCCAACAGTTGGGACGAATGGGTAGGTGAGGACCGATTAATGAAACATACTGAAGAGAATGTAATGAAACAGTTGGCCCTAGACAAAAAGCAAAATGCAGACAAGAATGTTAAGTCTGGGCGTTCAACTCAAGCAAAGGGCAAAAGTTCTACAGGTAAGCAGTGCCCTCTTTCAAATGGTGATAATGTATTATGACAGTTTCTTGAAGCTTTTCTTTATCTAGTATATGCTTACTTAATCTATTTTGGCAAGGGGATTTGAAGTCCCCCAGTTCTTGGTTTAAAATATAAAAGGTTTTCTATTCTTTACTCTCTAGAGTATTTGGATTATGTACTTATTATATTTAATAATTTCAATTGTTGTGCTTTTTATTTTTTCGCTTTTCTTTGTAACTTCTTTTGCTTGCTTATATGTATCTGATATACATAAGTTGCAGATGTGGACTCCTTAAGGCCCACAAAGGGCTCTTCCACAATGAAGCTATGAAAAGTTTGGTCAATATTTTGTTTTGAACATAGTTAGTTTTATATTGTTAAAAGGGTATTTAGACTGTTCAAAGGGAAAAGGATTCAAGATAAAATATCTAGACTTATCAGGTGCTTTGGATGCAAAGTGCTACTATATATAGTATCTAGACTTGAAAAGTACGTTTGATTGCCTTCAAAACACTACTTTTGGGAAAAAAATGTGTTACCTTTGACCGAAATTAACTCTGGACCTTCCATATAAGCACAAACATTTTATGATGTCATTTCAAAATTGTTACATGATATGCAACCATCTGTTATTGAAATCCGATTTCCTGTTTTAAACTTGAGAATATGTGTACACAGTTGCCCAGGGACCAAATCCTTTTTTGTGTATTGTGTTGGAAAGTTTATACTTCTATTACTTCTTTTTGTTAGCTATGTGTTTTTGGATTCTGCAGATGCCAAAATGGACAAAGAGGATGTCAAGAATAATGGTATTTATTAAATTTTATCCTTCACTTTCCTTTCTGCCTGTTTGTGCACACACACATATGTGTGGATATACATTTTTATGTAACAGATCTTCATATCTTTTTTTTTTTTTAAATTTATAATTTTTCCTTCAGCTATTACACTTTTATTTAGGCCTGGGACTGGGCCTGGCCCATACTAGCCCAATATTTTTACTTTTTACAATAAAACCCAACACAATAAGTGCAGTACTTAAAAGTTGGACCTCTTTTGTTTAAATGAAATGTGATTGTAGATTTGTTTAGCTTAAAAAATGTTATATATTCTTGCCACGTTAGAATTTGTATGTACTAATAAGTTTAATACATCAAACTCTGTGCAGTGTCTAAAGGAGGGAAGAAACGAAAGCATGATGCTGGAGTTGAGGTTTGGTTTATTGTAGTTTAATTTTATTCATGGCACGTTCTTTACTTGCCATCTCATTCACGTTCAATTTCTCTTCATATAATGAATTAACTGCTTTGCTTGGTTTTCATTTCATATTATAAAGTCAAAATCCGATAATAAATACCATGTGGTTTAAAGGAGTAAGGCTGAAACTAAAAGTAATAATTAGATGAAGAAATTCAGATTTCAATCTTTCTTCTTTGTTCTTAAAAAATGGAAATACCTGAGTTTTTTTATTTGATTTGTTTGGAATTTCTCATTTTTGCGACTACTCTAAATTGAAAATATTCTGTAAACTGTTGTTTTCTAATTATTAGAAGGGCAGCGGGACTGTTGAAAAGCTTGTCAAGATTCAAATTCCTGCAACATTAAAGAAACAACTTGTTGATGATTGGGACTCTGTTACTCAGCAGGATAAGGTACAATGAAAACTATTAAATTCATTCTTTGTAGCTGATGTCTCATATATGCTAAGAATGCACATTTTTAGAGTTAAATCTTATGCATGTTTATGGTTAAGGTTACCATGCACCCTGAAAGAGAGAACCTTGAGCTAAGTTGTTTCCCTTTCGCTTCAAGTTAACATGCCACAAAACAATTTAAAGCCATCTGACTGTTTTAGAGTGACAGTTAGTTTTAGTTGATTAGTTAGAGGAGTCTTGCTGACTCGTATAATTTATAAGTAAAAGCAATGTTTCTGTTATGAAAGGAGGTATTTTCACAAGGATAAACCATTGGAAGAGAAAAGGAGAATTCTTTCTCCCATTATCTGTAATCTGTTTCATTTCATTCAGCAATAATCAGTCTTTGGGTTCCTAATAGAATAGACTGTAATATACCACAAGAGATTCAATGAAGCTCGTCTTACATAGTAATTTGTTGATAATATTATTATAACTTGAGTTTTTGGCTCCTCTTATTTGCGAAGTGTACTTTAGAGGAGAATTAAGTGTAGAGTAACGAGTGTTGATCTGGAAATTAACAGTGAGATTTAACTAAATTTCGTGACAATGATCTTACAGACACCAGCACTGGTGTCTTCTCAAATCGTGGATAACTTGTGTATGTCTTCTCAATTTTGCCCGCATTTGTTTGGCCTGCCCTGCCCGCTAAATGCAATCTGCCTAATTCTTCAGATAATGTGCTTCATTAATTTTTTAGCAAATTGAAGAGAATTATGGCACTCAAATTCCATGGTATATGAGATTGCTATCCTTCTCATTTTTCTACAATAAATTTTTGAGTTTATCTTTTTGTCTTGCAAAGTTTGTTGATGGTATTGTTTTGGTACTGGTGCTATGATTGATTGTTTAACATTTTGTATAATTTCATCACTCTGAAAATTATAGTCCATTTTAATGCGTGAATCATTCCGTAATGTTTTCTTTTGTTGGTCCCTGCAGCTTGTAAAACTTCCTCGTTCTCCAACTGTTGATGAAATTCTGACAAAGTACCTTGAATACAAATCAAAGAAGGATGGCATGTAAGAAATGAATGATAATTAAAAATTGATATCCTTCCTCTTCTATTCTGGCTAGTTATTTTTGTTATTTATTCATCTCATACAATTAGTTGTAGCTATTATAGATGCAACCTGTGGACACCTTATACTAATGAGGAAACCGTGTACTCCGTCCATGTGATAACAGGGCTCCTGATTCCATAGGAGAAATTTTGAAAGGAATAAGGTGTTATTTTGATAAAGCGTTGCCTATGATGCTCTTGTACAAAAAAGAACGCAAGCAATATAATGATGCAATTGTGGATAATGTATCTCCGTCAACCATATATGGAGCTGAGCATTTATTACGCCTCTTTGGTATGATTATTACTTTTTGCTGATTCTAAGTGTGGTGTTCGAAAGGAGGATATTGTGTGCGAGCACACCCTGTCCTTGCATTGTCTTGGGACACTCTTTATCATCACTTTTTACTTCTCTGAATTGAGTGGTTCTATTAGGTATTTCTTTGTCCATTAAATTAAAAGACAATTACTTCATCCTCTCCCCACCCCTATATATATATCCCACCCCCTCCCTCATCCTTGTTTCTTTTGAGTGTGATTTTGAGTTAGTATTTAAAGGTTCTGTCAGCTTTGCATGATGAAAGTTGAAATTTTGACATCTCTTGCCGTTTAATGTTTCATTGCTAGTTGCAAGAATATGATTTTAAGTATCGATCCCATTGATGTTTTTTAAGTTACATAACTTTTGATTTGCATGTAAAATTTAGACATCTCTGGCCATTTAATGTTTCCTGGCTAGTTGCAAGAATTTAGTAGGAATTTCTAGTCATAATGAAGAAGATGGAATAGGTTATTGTAGGAATATAGCATTTGAATGTTACCCTTATCAACATATCTGATAGAATTTTATAATGTTCTGCAAAACGATGATGTATTTTTTCTCTTGTGCTTGCAGTTAAGTTGCCCGAGCTTTTGGCTTATGTAACTATTGAGGAGGAAACATTGAATCGCTTGCAGCAGAAATTACTTGACTTTCTCAAGTAATAACCGAAACCCAGCGCATTCACTATATTTAGTAAATTAGATACTATTACTACTATGAAATCCCATTACTTTTGAAAGTGTTCCGATGCATACTGAACTAAAGCTCTCATTTTAAATAATGAAAAAACTGTCACTCATTTGTTAATGTATTTAATAGTTAATATATCTCATCTTCATAACCTTGTTTATAATCTAATTTTGTAGTAACACATTTAAGTTAATTCCATCTAGAGATTAAAAAAAAGTCAATTTTTATTATATATGTACTTTCCTAAGCATAATTCACTCGTATCACTTTTCCATTGAGGAATGTATTTCCTTTCCTATCAGGATTAATAGGGTAATGTTTATTTTAAGTTATGTTTGTGTAAAAGGTGTTGCTGCTGATGGTTTTGATAATAAACTTTTTGCAGGTTTTTGCAGAAAAATCAGAGTACCTTCTTTCTTTCAGCACACGATGGTACCAAAGTCTCTGAAGGAAAAGGAAAGGGGAAGGATGAATGAGAAGAAACGTTGAATCCCTGGTCTTCATCCTGTTGTATTCTTAATTTTTATAGACGATATCATCTTTCCCTTGAAAAATTCAGGGAAGAAACTCAATTGTTGTTGTAAGAATATTGACTAATTCATTCTTTAATTTTTAAAGTTTATACAATATTCTACAATGAAAACGTCTGATGGCTGAGGTATATATTATTATTATTATTATATGACCTCTTCAGGTCTGTGATGTGAGGGATGAGCCAAAAAGGCACTCATGCATGTATGTGGCCTGGAAGTTGGTTGGGCTAGGCCCACTTATGTTTAACTATGTTACACAAAAAGAGAAAAAAAAAAGTTTGCTCTGACATCAGGACATATATTTACATGATTATGAAACGTCAAATTGTTTATTTTTTATAAATAATAAAAATGCGAGTTTTATTGATTCAAACTATTTTGTTTTGATTGTTTTATGTTTTTAAAATTTTACAGGGAACTATGAAAAATAAAGTTTCCGTCTTTTATGAATGAAATAAAGTACGTATGCATTATTTGAATTTCACTTAGTTGGCCCACGCACAAATTTACCAATGACAATATTTTTTGTTTTTCATGATTTGGTATTTGGTTAGAATTTATTTTATTCGTTAGCAATTTTGTGAAAAAATATGACGATATTTGTTTCTCGTCGGATCAAAATAAAATATAAAATTGAGAATTAAATCACATTTAAAAAAAAGGATCAAAATTATGATATTAAAATGTAAAGATCAAAATTAATTTTATCTCTTTTTTTTTTTTTCTTTCTTTTTAAATGGAAGGAGAATATGGCATCTATTAACTAAAAACTAGTGAATTTATTTACCAATTAAGACGACCCCAACGAGCAGTGCTGCCTAACACTGGGAATGAGCACATTCTGTGGTGGGGATGGCATAACGACGAACTGAATGGTTCATTTCAATTTCACTCTATAGTGACCCAGAGTGAAGAAGGACCAGATCAGATCAAGAATTATTAATCTTTACGACAGAGCCATAGAGCAGACTCTGATGATAGTCTGAAGCTCCTTTTCGAATTTCCTATCTCAAGATGGAAACGCTTCCTTACTCAATCCCCTCTACCAAATTGCACTCCCTTCATATTTACACCGGTACTACACGAATTCGATCCTCCAAGCTCCCTTTTCGCCCGCCCCGATTTTCAATCAAGCCTTTATATTCCCCCAAATTTCTCATTCTCCATCGTCACAAGCTTCGCTGCGTCGCTGAATCCTCCAACAATCTCCACCATGACCACCATCACGACAGCGACCATCATGACCATCACCATCACGACCATCACAATCACGAACATCAAGGTCACCACCACCACCACCACCACCACCACCACCACCATCATCACGCGCACGGCATCGATGGTGCTAATCTCACCGGTTCCCAAAAGGCGGTTATCGCGTTCGCCAAAGCCACCAGATGGATGGACCTGGCAGATATCCTGAGGGAGCACTTGCATCTATGCTGCTTCTCCACCGCTTTATTTGTGGCTGCGGCCATTTGCCCTCATACCTTGCCCAAGCCACTCGTCAAGCCTTTTCAGAACTCTCTCATTTTTATTGCATTCCCTTTGGTTGGGGTACGAAGCAATCTCCCCCCTCCCTTCTCATTTTTGCTCTACTCCTAGACTATTATTAAACACTGCATGTGTGTTCGTATCAGGTTTCTGCATCACTTGATGCTCTTATTGAGATCAGTAGTGGAAAGGTGAACATCCATGTGTTAATGGCAATGGCAGCTTTTGCCTCAATATTTATGGGAAACTCTTTGGAAGGAGGCTTGCTTCTTGCCATGTTTAATCTGGCACATATAGGTGAGCTGAATTTTGTTTCACAAACTGAGGTTCAAGTTTTATGTTCCGCAAGAAGTTTGATTAGCTTGTGTGAATGGATTCTGTAGCCGAAGAGTATTTCACCAGCCGATCGATGGTTGATGTTAGAGAGTTGAAAGAAAATAATCCAGATTTTGCCCTTGTTCTGGATACCAAGGATGATAAACTCCCCAATACATTTGACTTGGCATACAAGAGGGTTCCCGTGCATGATGTAACTGTAGGATCATATATTCTAGTTGGTGCCGGCGAGGTAATTTTTTTGTAAACTTGTTAGTTTTAAAGTTTGAATGGGTTCAGTGTAATTTGGTTTTGTTCAAAGTTTAAGAGGAGGTTAAACCGTGACTGATGTCTTGTGATTGTTTTTTATGTTTTCAACTGGATTACCATTTTCTAATGTAATCGTTAACTGATGCTCATAACAATTCTTCTTGGTTTGGATACAGTTAACCTTTCCATATATAGTTTGTTACCTTGCTGCATAATGAATCAATAATTATAATAAATAATTTATGATTCCAATTATTTTTATAATGTCCTTAATAATTATTAATGGTATGAAAATATTTATACGACCAAACTTATTTTGCAGTTTAATTTGATCCAGAATACACCCTACTCGTCTGTAACAAAGTATGACCGGGTTCTGAAAATGTTACGGACAAAATATTTGAAAACTTGTTTTTGGAAAGATTGCCTTATAATCTTCTCATAGGCTTCAGCAGTTGTTTTTAGTCAATTCCCTTTCAGTATTATTTTTCATTAGAAAATTCAAATGCCTCTTTTTCTTGTCGTTTAAAGAGCATTCCTGGTCCTCATGTTCTATGTCTCCTTTTAATAAAAGATGATTTTTTCATGTTGCCCCTTCCCTCCCCCTAAACGAGCTAAAAGAACAATAATTAGTTTTATTCAAACCTTAAGTATTTTCTAATAAATAACAGAGACTCATACAAACTCATAAATGCATGATTTGGAATTTCAAGTTTTATACAGCAGATTATTGTTGAAGTATAATGGGGATGGTGTTGTGATTAGTCTGTGCCAGTAGATTGTGAAGTATTCCAAGGCAGTGCCACAATTACCATCGAGCACTTGACAGGGGAAGTGAAACCTTTGGAAGCCAAAATTGGAGATAGAATTCCTGGCGGTGCAAGGAACTTAGATGGGAGGATAATTGTGAAGGTATGTTGAACTGTACATCAATGTTTAGGGTTTCAGCAATTTTTGTATATTCTATTAAATTTGAAAGTGTCGTGTTTATATTTTCATTGGAAAAAGTGGTAATAATTTCGTTAGTATGACAATTGTCAACAGAAAAGGCAATGGCAATAATTGTTCCTGGGCCTGGGTGGTGATATGGAAATTGGTGATTTTTCATGATAGTGATGAATGATACAATTAGGAGAATGAGGTCAAACTGGCAGTGTTAATGGATTTGGACGTAATAGTAAATTAATTAGTAATAACACGATGGCAGTGCCTACTATTATATAATTAATTTGGTTACACTTTTGATTAATTCTTTTCAATTATATTTTATTTTTAGGAGTATGACTGTAGACAGTTCTAAGGTTGGTAGGAGTGATTATGAGGATGCTCGTGTTGATGGATTTATTAATAGGTAGTTAGTGAGAGTTGTTGTATGTTTCAGATATAAATTAACATTTTTATTATATTTTTTATAATGATTAGAAATCTTATGTCGACTAGAAATATAATATATAAGTGAGATGTAAACTTCATAAATTGATTTTGTGTGATTGAACTATGCATAAACTCATAGTAAAAGATAACCAAAGACTATCCTAGATTCGTTAAAAAGGGTCACCTACCAATTATTATCCACATACCAAACTCAATTGTGTTGGGTGTGAGGAGTGTAATGGAAAAAATAATCCGATTCTTGTGGGGTAATCCTCATCTTTACTAGTTTTGTGAGGATGAGTTAGGTTAAATCCATATTCTAAAAGTAATTAATTGCAAATATCGCATGACATTAACCATACCTAGGTTTGAGAATAAATTTTCATCAATAAAGATTCAAAATTAGGGCAATGAGTCATGCTCACTAGAGACTGTGGTGCCAGTGTTTCACAAATAGTTTGTCTTGTTCAACACTTAATCTTGTTTCTGAGAGGGTGCTTGTCTTGTTTAAAGTGTATTTTTGTTGGAAACTGACATTATAAAATAAAATGAATTGGTTGCAGGTAAAAAAAACTTGGAAGGAATCAACTCTTAGCAAAATTGTTCAGTTGACTGAAGAAGCACAGTCAAATAAACCTAAACTTCAAAGGTGGCTGGATGAATTTGGTGAACGTTATAGCCAAGTTGTTGTGGTGCTATCAATTGCAATTGCTGTTATTGGGCCATTTCTATTTAAGTGGCCATTCATTAGTACATCAGGTAATTTTTGAATTTTTTACACTGATAGTGCTGTATATAATACAGTTAATAAATTTTTGTGGGGTCAGATATGCCATTCACTCCTTTCCTTTAATAATAATTTCGTATTAACTTGGAATTAAAGTAGCAATGATCAAGCTGCTTAAAAGTTACAAGCAAAGGTAGCCCTTGCTTACTAAAATCAAAAAGGAAGTGCAGGAAAAAGAACAAAAGTTACAAGAGATTCTGCAAATGCACAAAATATTTACTGCTTCTTCAAACCTCACCATTTTTCAATTCTTTTTTACACTTCCTCACATTTATCCCACCTTCTAGTTAATGCTTTTAGTATTCCACTTGTTCCTTCTCGTTCATATTGTGCTAGCTATTCAGGTTTTAACAACCTCTTTTGTCTCTTACTCTCTTTTGAGGATAGGCACTCCAATTACCTCTCCCTCTTTATTCCTTGTTTTATACACGTGCTTTATTATGGGCATAGCCCTTGTTTCTTTCTCTTTCATGGACTTGGGGAAGGCATGTATCGTGGTTTAACTAGTGGTACTAAAGTCTCGTAGTTATTAATGTTATCCTAGTAACTATCACCAATTTATGAAGTTCTCAATTCCCATGTTTTCTCCAATCCTTTTGTTAAAAGGTGTAGTATCCTAAAAATATGTTGTTGCATGTCTATATGTGATGTAACTTTCGTATTTCATCTTATTTGGTGTAGCTTGCAGAGGTTCAATTTACAGAGCATTAGGGCTTATGGTGGCAGCATCACCTTGTGCGTTGGCTGTGGCACCACTGGCATATGCTATAGCAATCAGTTCCTGTGCCAAAAAGGTACCAGTTATCTACTCGGATATATAATTTCACGTCAAAATATATTTAAAAATTTAACATTATATATGAAGTTAGGGGTGTAAGCAAGTCAGGATGACCCGTGAATCCAATAAACTCAATCCAATCCAATTACATATTTTACTGGATTGGGGGTCAACTATATATTAGGTTGATTTGGGTCATTGATTCATCGGATTGATTTGGGATTGGTTTGGGTTTATTTTGGTTGACCCAATTAAATTATAATTGGGATAGGTGTTGGTTAATGAGTTCAAAACCCAATTAACTCAACCCAACTCAATACACATAAAAGAAAAGTGCTAGGAACTCATTCTTTCTCACACTCTTAATGATTAAAACTTATTGAAAACTACACAATCAGTACAGAAAATCATTGAATAAGATGTAGGTCTCAATTTTTTGTGATTTCCCATAAATTTTAATAAATGAAAGAGAGTGAGTCCAAAAGTAGAGTGTATTTCTAGTATTTCTCTACTTACAAAATTAATAATAAATTAATAAATATTCTAATTCTATTACTATGTTATGTTAGCATAACCCTAATCCACACAACTATTGAGCAGTTTTGTCAAATTGTCCAAGACTTGAAGTAAACTGTCCATATTCATCTTTATTATGTAATTCAAGTAATTGTTAATGTTGTTTTGGACATGTATTACGCCATTTTACGACATGTAATTTTGAATGTTTTGATTTTGACTATACTTTGCTTGTGATAGTATTGGATTTGGGGAGTTAGACTTGTATTTTAATTTAGATTGTGCATGATAATTTTTTAGTTAGCTTTTGCATATTTGAATGTTTTGATTTTGAATATGTTTAACTAATTAGGCACTTCATTTTTTTGTATTTTTTTAATTTTAGAATATATTATTATTTTAATTAGTCTATCTAATTACCCAACTCAACTAAAATCAAGTTGGTTTGTTATGGGTTGCTCAACAAAAATAAAAAAACCAACCCTACCCAACAATGCTTCATTGGATTGAGTCTTGCATTAGACTAAACTCAACCCAAGCAAGCCAGTTACGCCCCTTTATGAAATTTTTCTTCAATTATGAAGTATTTGCACTGTCAATATGATTTCATGTTTTTCATTTTTGTATTCACCAGTATATTTTGAAGATTTATAATCCTGCACCTTTTGAAAATTTTATACTCCCTAGTTATAATTTCCTAAATTAGTAGGATCCTTGAGTTTGGTCTTAAGCCAAAAATCAAAGATGTTACTAAGAGTTAATCCATTGCTGGGTTACCTGCATTGCCACTTCCATGAACATAGCCTTGAGCTTGACAGGATGTGTTGGAAAACTGCTTTAATCGTGATTACCCTTTAACTTGCCATAATTGCAGTGTTAGTGGGGTGTGTTGAAACCTAGAGATATGACTTCAAATAGAACATGTAACACATGGACAGTCTTCACTTTACTAGATAGTATTAGAGTCTATCCTAGATCTATTGTTGAGTCACCTGCATTAGCTCTAGCCCATAGCACTGGCATGATGTGGTGCGTTGGAAAGTCAACTTAATTGCAATCACCCTTGACTCACTTTAGTTGTAGCCTCTTTGGAACACTTCTATTGTGCTAAGTCTGAGGGGGTATGATTAGTTTCATATTGACTAAAGATATGATATGACCATTGTAGTCGTTGTAAAACTTGAGCAATCCTTATCTTACTTGTCGGTTTTATGGGATTGAGGTAAGTCCTATGGCAAATTTGAAGACCTTGTAACTAATGTTGTGAAATCTTAATCATCTAAGCTGATATGAGCATCTAAATTTCTATTTACCCATTTTGAGAAAGATGAAAGAGCTTCCATTTATTGTCTTGCAAAGAACTACTTCTAAAGCTTTGTATGTTAACTATATAGTACATGGAGTAGAGTGTGATTGCAGAAAAACTAAGCTACAAACGAGGTTAATATATTCTATAATAAGTAAACAAATAATGTCTTTAAGATGATGAAACTAACTTTTATTGCTTGACTAGAGATTCTTGATGAAGTCTGTCGATAATAAGGTGAATTGAATGGATTAATTTGATTACATAATTTAAGTCCTTCAGATGATTTATTTATTGGTTTGAGTGAAGTAGAAAAGTTACTACAATTATTCCAAAATTTTAAGTATGGGATACTTTTTTTTTTTTATAGTGGGTGTGACTGTTACCTTAATTTGCAGGGGATATTACTCAAAGGTGGGCATGTTCTCGATGCTCTAGCTTCTTGTCGTACTATTGCATTTGACAAAACAGGGACACTGACAACTGGTGGACTTGTATTCAAGGCAATTGAGCCCATTTATGGTCATCATGTTAGAAACACCGAGTCAAATGTTTCTTCCTGTTGCATTCCCACCTGTGAAAAAGAAGCTCTTGCGGTTGCTGCAGCTATGGAAAAGGGTACTACACACCCTATTGGAAGGTAACATTTTGAATAAACTGTATTTTTGTTATTTAATTATGAACTCATCGTGGTTGTTGTTAGCTTTCTGGAAATTAAATTTTATTTCTCTAATGAAAATAGTAGTACTGGAATATATTATATCAAACATAAACTGATGCGCTGATGGGCAAAATACCACTATAGTGAAAACATATTCAGGAGCCCTAATAGACTTTGTGAAAATATTAACTAGTTGTTCAATAGAACTAGTGTAGCTAGTAACATTACAAGCAAAGAGAACTTTTTCACTAATGAATGACAATCCACTTTAATATGTTTGGTCCTCATGAAAAATTGGATTATGGTAGAACATTTCTATCCAATTCAGTATAGTATGCAATAAAAGGCAATACAAAAAGTAAAGAACTAAGCTCCCAACCAAAGAAACCCTTTGAGTTCCAATTTCTATTCAAATAAACCCTATCTCCAATTCCTTTATTTTCCTATATAATAGATTCCACTATCTTCTCTCTCTTGTAGCTAACTTCTCCTTCCTATTCCACTTCTTGTCTAAGGTGAGAATTAAGATCCTGGGTGTTTCGGCCATTGGGTATACTGTACACCTTAAGAGGCTTCTCCATAGTGGTCCAGTAATTGAAATCCATAGGACTTGGGTTACAATCAGATTGGAAGTAATATAAAGAGCAATCTGATTATTACAGAACTTCATTTAAGAGACCTCTACAAATTTTAATTCATGAATAAATTGCTTGATCCAAATAAGCTAATAAGTGACCAAGGCTATTGATAACTGTAGGCCTCCTTTAATAAAGGTTTATCAGAGGAAGATTAAGAAGAGGTCAGCTGAAGGGGATTTAAATTGTCAATCATAACTGTAATTTGTTTCATGCTCTATAAATAGTGAGTTAGAAAAGGAGGGAGGGTATCAGGGAGAAATTAGTTGCTGTGAGGGAGGGGAGAGACTGGAACTCTCGAAATTCCAAAGGAAGGGTGCCTAACTGTTTCCCAATTTGATCATTTGAAAAAGTAAGAAACAAAATGAAGTTGCAAAATCAAGTGCAGAAGTAGAATATAGAGCTATGTGGCCTTTGCTACCTATGAGCTTATTTGACTCAATCAGTAGTTATTAAATGAATTGAGATTTGGGAGGTCACACAAATGATGCTTATATGTGACAATCAAGTTGTCTTTCATATTGTCTTAAACCTAGTTTTTCACGAGAGAACTAAACATATTAAGATCTATTGAAAAGAGTATATCCGGAATCGTCAAGACTCAATTTATTAACTCCAATGATCAGTTGACAGATATTTTCAGCAAATCATCGTAGGGACCTAAAGTTGACTATATTTGTAACAAAGTTTGGTACATATGATATGTATGCACTAGCTTGAGGGGGATGGCAGATGTTGTTATATTAAAGGTTTTGTAATACATGGGCTTAGGCCCATCTCTTTTGCATTGGTGGAAACATACAAATAGTCTATGTTTCTCTCTCTTTTATTTCAACATATATAAAAGATTGTAGGATTAGAATCAGAATAAGACATGATAAATTTGTTAACAAGATAGCTAAACCATCAACCCGAGCTTAAGGAAAATCCATAAAAAAACGTAAACTTTACAAACCATAGTGAATTTCCCTTGAGCAACAAAGCTAGTTGGATGCTCCATATAAATGTCCTAATGAAGTTGATCGTGAAAAATGCATTCTTGTTACAACCATGGATAAGAAAAGACAGCAAAGGAGATCTTGGCATTTGGAAAAAAGGTATTTGTATAACCTTATTCTTGGCACTAACTTGAGTGTCTCCTTTAGCAAAAGGCATGCCTCAAGCGGATCAACCTGACCAACAGGACCAACTTTAACAACGTAAATCCAATATTAGGCAATAAGAATTTTAGGACTAGAGACTAGACAGGGAGGAGATAAAAGCACAAGATGAAGTAAACAAGTTATGATGATTAAGAAAATTTTAAATAAGATCAGGGTTACGAGTGAAACAAATACATTTTCTAATGATAATGGGAAAATCATCACTATGAGAGTAGGTGTTGGAACAAGAGGTGAATGAGTGGGAATTGCTTGGAGAACTATGCAATCTTTGCAGTGATAAACTTGTAAGGTTTGGAAGACTATAAAAGGTGTTGCATTGGGTGATACGAAAAGAAAGTGTTTTCGAGGGTAAGGTATAATCAAGGGTTGGCAATGATTTGTTAGTACCTTCTAGATTGAGAGAAGAGATTTCTTGATTGGATCATTAGCTTTGGCTCTTGTTGAATCTATTATTTTGAGCACAGAAGCTTTAGAAAGAAATCCTCTTTGCTACTTTTCTAGGAATATATAATTTGTGGAACGTAGGCTGAAGTTACCTTACCCATAGGAAGTAAAAAAGGGAAATATGAGGAAATTATTTCTAACCTATAATAGCTACAGATTCGGATATCTATAACTTTCATCATTAAATGCTAATCCCTATCAATTAGATTCTCCACAACAAAATGCAATTCTTTGAATGTTCAGTTATGCCATCTTAAATGTAACATTAAAGCATGATATTAAACTGATTATCACTTTTCAGTCCTTATGCATTTTTCTTTCTGTAAAATGAATTGCAGGGCTGTGGTTGACCATAGTGAAGGCAAAGACCTCCCATCTGTTTCCGTTGAAAGTTTTGAATACTTTCCTGGTAGAGGCCTTACTGCTACTGTTAACAACATTGAGGTATGTTGTTATTATAGGTGTTGCTCAACCATGTATTGTTAGTATCTCAAGCTCATATTGCATACATTTGTCATAGAGACCTCCATTTGTTTCCTCTTCTGTTTAAAGATTTGTGGTTCATTATATATGTATATATATATATATATATATATATATATATGAGAAGGGATCTAGTTACCATAAGAGTAAGTAGAAGAGACTTATCTCCATTCTCATTTTCTTATAATCTAATAGTTAAGGGGAGTTACTATGTTAGACCATTAGATTACATAAAAATTAATGGTGAAGATAAAGAGTAAGTCCCTTACGTTGTCATCCCTGGGTATGTGGACAAATAATATAGTATCCTTTATAAACTCTTTTCATTGTCATCCCTAGGTAGAAAGGAGTAGCATTCTGCTTTGTATCAACTGAGAACTAATCATTAGCTGTTGTAAAAAGTGGGAACTGTTGGAAAGATCTTTCTCCTTTTGTTTATTTTTAATCAAGAAATAAAATAATTATTTCGTGAATGAGGTGACTAACAATCATGGATTACAGCCTCATTATTGGGAGGGAGTCCAGCATTCCTAAGCCTAAGCACATGCTGCATCAGTTGATGCGAAATGCTGTATATTCTTCTTGAGGCTAAAGGGGCGAATGGACAGTCCTTTGAGAAAATACGTAATGCAGCATGGGGCTAAGTGGGTGGGGGAAACTCATTGCAATCTATGAAACCAGAAAATGGATGTAAAGAGGGTTCAAAAAATAAAAAATCAGACCCCTTGAGTCTTGTGTATCCCATATAAGAACTAATCTCTGTAATTAAGAAACCCGTATGAGATACTAAGGAGAATAAACTATTTTTTAAAATTAAGTTGACCAAGAAATCTTCAAGCTGCATATAAAATGAGCACAAGACAATAATTTCATATTAATTTGAACCAACCAATATGCTCCAATTTAGTAAGATTTGGGCTACAAGTGCTGTAATATGCCTCTTTACGGGTGTCTAGTAACCATGTAGGGTATAATTGGTGATTTGACAGCAAAACCAATAAGAAATTCCACATGTAATACTATTTCCAATGCCACAGGATCCAGTAGATTAGGTAATGATTTAAATTTTTTATCCAATTTAGATAAACTTCTTCATAAACAATTATAGGAGAAAAAAATAGAGAAAAATGAAATGAATTTTTCCCATATGCTAAAATTAGCTTATGTATCAAAAAGCTGATTTTAACTTATGAGGGGAAGCTTGTTTTACTCTTTAATTTACTTGTCGTTAGTTTTATGGAAAAGCTTATGCAAACAAAATTTTAATGCTAGTTTATTAGAAATATATTAATTCATACTCAAAATTCCCATTCCCGTAGATAAAAGAACAGAACTTCCTGTAGCGTACATAATAAACTTTATAGCTGATACAAACATTTCTTTCCACTCCATTGGATAAAAGTAGAAAAAGGTGATACTAATTTCCATTTTATGATAAATGTAAATGTCTTGAGAAGCAATTTGTCCCACTTGACCTCTATTCATTCTAACATGGCAAATAGAATAATTGGAATCCTTGAGCAACTAACTGGCTCAGGCATATATTTTCTTCTCATATGGTTTATTTGTGAAATGACGCATAAAGTGACTCGAAGTTGTTTTTTGTTTTACTATAGTCAGGAACTGAAGGTGCCAAACTATTAAAAGCATCACTTGGGTCTATAGATTTCATCACTTCTTTGTGTCAATCTGAAGATGAGTCAGAAAAGATCAAGGAAGCGGTCAATACATCTTCTTATGGAAGTGAATATGTTCACGCTGCCCTTTCAGTTAATCAGAAGGTGGTATACTTTAATCAACTCATCCTTTTTTTCTGGGAAGGAATGATGCTTTAAGATTTTTCATAGATCTGTCCAGCTGGAGAAGCTGACAGCATACCCAAATCTTTGAACATCTCTGGCCTGTTTACACGCCCTCCATTAAATAAAACACATTGAATCTTCCACATTATCTCACTCTCAACAGTCTCCATCTGAACCTAAATGACTGATCACTTGATTCAGGTAACACTGATTCATCTAGAGGATAGGCCTCGTCCTGGGGTTTTTAATGTTATTCAAGAATTGCAAGATGAAGCAAAGTTTCGTGTGATGATGTTAACTGGTGATCATGAGTCTAGTGCAAGGAGAGTTGCAAGTGCTGTGGGCATCAATGAGTTTCATTGCAACCTGAAGCCTGAAGATAAGCTGAGTCATGTGAAGGATTCTTCAAGAGATATGGGTAAGTTCCTTGATAAGCGTTTCTTTTTAAGGATTGTCTTCTGTAATGCATACGTATGTTTATAATTATTTTTGGTACTTGCACACTAATGGTTCCTTTCCGATATAAGTTTTGCTCGTCCCCTCTTGCAGCTTGTAGCTTCAACTACTCAAGTAAATTGTGCAGAACTGAAGCTTAAAATATTACCTTTACATGCTTCACTTTCAAGTCTCGTTTTATTTTATACCTTTGTTGATTAGTTATGAGACTCATCATTTGTTTATGATCAGACTATTTTCTTAACTAGGTTCCTACATAATATTTTGACTAAACTGCATGATGTCTTTTACACATATGTTTTGTTCTCTTAAGCCATTTGTTTACACCTCTGACAGGGGGAGGCTTAATTATGGTGGGTGAAGGCATCAATGATGCCCCCGCACTAGCTGCAGCAACTGTTGGGATAGTTCTTGCTCACCGTGCCAGTGCAACAGCCATAGCTGTTGCAGATGTATTGTTGCTTAGAGAAAATATTTCTGCCGTGCCATTTTGTATTGCCAAGTCTCGCCAAACAACATCACTGGTAGTTTAATAGTAATAGTTACAATACATTATTTTGTCAGCTCGTGGATGCTGTTGACTTATATCTGAATGTCCTTGCAGATTAAACAAAATGTGGCTTTAGCATTGACGTCCATTTTTATGGCTTCCCTTCCGTCAGTTTTGGGATTTCTGCCATTGTGGTTAACGGTATGAAAATTCAATTTAAATTATCTTTCTGCTATTCTGCTGTAGAACATTTGTTTGCCTTTGGTGGCACTATTTCCGAATGTAGTGAATGACTTGAGCAAGCATTTTTTATCTGCCTGTGATAACAAATCTTTCAAATCACGATCATTTTAGTGAAGATTGCCACTGGCTGTGGCCCTACCAATATCACTTCGTTGAGGCCACTCCCCACCATTGGCGTAAAAAAAAAAGTAAATCGAATATGATAGGTGCTACCTCTATTTGCTGTAGTGACAGTTTGGATTGTCGTTCCCGGCCAGGGAATGTATGTTGGTTGTCCATTGAGAGAAACATCTCAATTGTATCTTTTGATCTAATAAAATAGGTTTGGAGTTTTCAAACGGTAAGATAAACATAGTCTTAATTACTTTGAATTATTACATCCCTCAGAATAGGTTCTTTAGCTTTTGAATGAGCCAACTACCTTAATTGCTTGATTTTCTTCTTTTAAACTTGATTTTCTTCTTTTAAACTTGATTTCCGTGGTTGCTCTTTTAATCACGTCTCTCATTTATCCTTTACATGCATGCAGGTTCTTTTACATGAAGGAGGAACCCTGCTTGTCTGTCTCAATTCCGTACGCGCTCTGAATGAACCATCGTGGTCCTGGAAGCACGATATCTTACATTTGATTAGCCACATTAAATCTAGACTTCTGTCTCTCAAGACAAATATCACGGGCTCAAACAGTATCATAACGGCGAATTTGTAACGTAGCGTTGTAGTATATTTCATATTTTAGTGTATTAAAAAAAAATGTCAATATCCCTTTCCTTGTATATCTGTAGGCATCCTTTTCATCCCAGAAAATTGAACAATCCTTTCTGTTTGAGGTTAGTTTCCCTTTCTTTTTGTCCTTGTTTTCCCATTCAAATGGAATAAGAAAAATGGCATTTAAGGGAAGAATATGCATATATACTTCGCAGTAATAAAATAATATTTATATAGAGCATATCGACTCAAAAAGCAGCAGCTTACTACTCCTCACATTGACTTAGATGAACTGCCCACGAATTTAGAAATTACATTTTCAGCATTCACTTTGCGATGAAAGGCTTCTCTTTCCTGGCCTAGATACAACAGTATAAAACTTATGGTTTTTCTAACATCTGTCTACAAGTCATCTTTTTTAATTAAAAATGTGTTCATGTTAAATGCACAAGTCATTTGATGCATTTCTTTCCTATTATAAGTTGTTAATCAATTTCTTTTCGTATTTCGTAGATTAATTTTCTTTATATTTATTCTTTTTTGTCTTTCTAATTTAATGATAAATGTATTAAATAATTAAAGGCAAGTTGTTTTATTCTGGTATAATTGTACACTTTGTCCCATAATATGTAAATGGTTTATTTTAGTCTAACCGGTAATAACATTGACTTAATAGTGTCTACAACTTCAAACATCTAAAGTAGTGTAAACAACATGTTGTGATGTGATAACGTCATATGACATGATAAGTCCCTTGGAAGTATTCATTTAGTCTAATGGTAAATATTTGGTGTAGTTATTAATCGAATGAGCTAATGATAATGACAATTTTTTTTTATGCAGCAACAATTTCATCCCAGAATTTTTATATTATGATATTTTTACTATGATTAACTAGAATAAAAACGTCAATATAATAGGAAGATATTCAATTGCATACCTTTTAAATAACAATAGTTTATTATTTTCAATTTTTAAAAAAAAATTAAAGAACGTATTAATTTGAAATGGTCTTAATATTCTGTACAGATCATCCAGGTTGATCCACTTCCTTGGTATGAAGAATCACCACCAAATTTCCAAAATTTGTTGTAGTGCCCTGAGAAGGAAAGAAAAACGACAACGAAAACATAAAACATGAAACGAAAGGGCTTGTTTGTCTCATTTTGTTTACCTGCTTAGAACTCTAATTTGTGCTTGGTATAAAACCGAAAATTTAAATTTGTTGCCTGCAATTTAAGAATCGCAACCAAATGCCAAATACATAAAAGCCAGTGATTTTGAATAACCTAAGCAGTTTAGTTAGATGTATGTAAGTCTTTAATTGAAAGTTTCATAACTCAGCAGACCCTTGCGTTACGTTACAGTTAATTTGACTGCTACATCTGAAAGCAATTATAGCCCAAAATTAATGGTCGTTGACCATTTAGAGCTTTAAGCACAGAGATACATTGTTGGTTGTAGCTGCTTTTCTGCTACTACTGCTACTACATCTGAAAATAATTATGGTTGTTGACCATCTCCAGCGTTAACCTTAGATGAATGGTTTCTTCTAAACTTTTAGCTTCTATTTTAATAAAATAATCACAATTCTTTAACTTTTATACTAAGTGAATGGTGATAAATTCGTACAATGATTATATTATTTTAGAGAAAAAACTTATATGCAATTTAATAATCTATTTCGTATTTTTTTCATAGTTAAAATTGAAGTTTTATGTTGAAAGTTTATGGTGACATTTAATGTAAACATTACGTTACCTCAAGGTAAAAACTTCAATTCTAATGAACTAACATCACCGAAACAACTTAAAAACTGTATCTAAAAGTTCTGCCCTATTTTCAATATTTAAATACAAATGATTCACTCAAATTGATGCAATACCACCAGGGTTGGATCTAGCAAAAAGAATTAGTGTCCTACAACATAGCGAATCAAGGTTTGAATTTTGTTGAAAGAAGTAACTCACATTCAGTATAATAGTATCTTAAATAGGATTTGCATATATAATGAAAGATACTCTGAGAACCAATAAAAAATAAATTTTACACAATTTGATTATATCAATTAAATATATAGAACTGGTAACTGATGAAGCATGTGGGTTACAAGTCTTTTCGTACCTTAGCGTCTGAGACTAAGGGAATGTTTATCCACCTAGTCGCTTGTGGACCAAGTAAGTAGGTTTCAAACATCTTTATACCTTAGTCTTCAAATTTACCTACACATTCATTCAAACCTCTACTTATTTGTTCATCATTCTAAATAATAAAAAGTTAACCTGTATCCTTAGTTGTATCATTGGAGATATATTAGCATATTCTTAGATCATTTGGCATATCATGTATTATGTTATAGTATTAAATTTTAAGATAAGTTAAAATTTCACAATAAAAAAATTAAATAATATATAAATGAGAAATATATATAAATTTTTAATTTTTAAATTTTAAATAAAATAAAAAAATTATATTCCCTTATATAATTAATGATTATTACTTATTAATAAAAATTTCTTCATATTAATCCCTCTGAATTATGAATTTTGTAATAAAAAAAAAAGATAATACCATATTTATTATTGGATGTATAGGATATTTTTGTATAATTTATTTATACATGTCAAGTACTCAAACTTGAATATCTATGCTTACTATGAAAATATGCTATTTTAATTGGTTTGGTTGAAAGAATATAGACAGTGTCATAAAAACTAGTTTTGTTTTGTAATGTGAAAATAGTGTGAATCCAAAAATAAATAAGTTTTTAGATTAAATCAACTGTTGAACCTCGTATATTGGCGTTGTAATGGTAAGGAAGAATATAAATTTATTTCTCTTCAAGACACTGATAATGTTGAAGGAAAAGATTGACATTTTTTTTCCTGCATGGAGAAGAGGACGAGTAGCTACGATTCATAAGACTCACTACAAAGATGTAACGTTAGAGTTCACAACGTTTAAAACACTACATTTTTAATAAAAGTAGGGACTCAAAATTTACTCACCTTCTATTTCCTTTTAATTTTTTTTATATGTTATTTATAAATTTTAGAATTATATTCCTTATTTTTATATCAATTATATTCTGATTTTTAAATTTTTTAAAAATTAAAATTTTTATTTTTAAGGATATTTTCTTAAATTGGGAAATCCGATAAATTAATCTAATCTATTCTACTAATTTAGATTGGGTTTTCTTTATGATTAATTACAACACTCAATTTTATTATATAGGTGTAAAAAATTATTTTATTAGGTAGGTCAATTTTTTTATAAGCTTAATTATATTTATAGTAAAATTTAAAGTGATTTTCATCTTTTAAGTTTAAAATCAGTTAATTTATTTTTTCAAAATGAAAAAATATATATTTAATTAGTAAATATTAAATTTAAAAGATTAAAACGATAATTTTAAAGTTATATTTAATTTTTACAATTTAGTATTTAAAGATAAACTAAATTTTATTAAATTTAAAAGATTATAATATTTTTTTAATTTAAATATTAAAAAATATTTATCCCAAATTTTAAAATAAAAAACATAATTAAACTTTTATCATAATACTTTTTATATTGAACAAAGTTATGCTTATGAGTATAAAAAAAATTAAAATCTTAATAAATGTTACTCGTTAGTTATTAAATACAATAAATCATAAATAAGAATTTTTTTATCAAAATATTATAATTAAATTTAAATAAAAATTAAAAAAAATCTCTGATTTATTTTTTATGTAAAATGATTAAGTGTATTTATGGTTAATTACAATATATATGTGTACTTAAAAAATATATTTACAAATCAATAAATAATATATTACCTGACTATTAAATTAGTAGTAATAGTCTTAAATAAAAAATTTGTCCCTTTTAAATTTTTATTCGCGATTTTAGTTTTTTATTTCATGTGGTTTTTATCCTTCAATTTTAAAAATGTATAATATCCCTTCAATTATAATTTTTTATACATTTAATTTCTTTTATTTTAATTCAATTAAACACTAAATATAGCATAATATTCATTTAATGTACAGTAAAAACATAATTAATTAATTACAATGTAAAAATAAAAATAAAACTTTATAAAATTTAAGATATGATGAAAATTAACGATATTCTAAAATCTCGGGACTAAAGTAATGAAAAAAAAAGTAGGAGCACCAAAATAGTAGATTAGAGATCAAAATTATCATTTAAGAGATTACTACACTATAGTTAAAATAGTTTAATTTAAACAATGTACAAATTTTATCATTTAAATCCTTTCAACTTATTTAAATTGCTCAACTTTAAAATTAATTAAATTTAATCTTTTTTTTCTTATTTTGAATCTCCAAATTATATTTTTAATTAAACTTATGATAATGCAATAAAACATAAAAAAAAATATTTATAAAAAGATATACCGAGAGAAGCATATTAATCAACCAAGTTAGACCAATTAGTAATTTATGATTTATTTAACACAAAATAATTTGAAAGTAAAAATTTAGTAAAATACATTTAAATATAATTTTGGTCTCTCAATCTATAATAAAGACACTTATTATCCATATTTTAAAAGTTTCCCAATTCTGGTTCATAATAATTTAATTAAATACAATATTAATTTTATAAGAATTAAATAATCTTATATTTTTTAAGAACACTTATTTATCTAAAATATAAAATTTTAAAATATTAATGTTTTTATAATCTTATTTTAAAGAGTATTACATCAATCAATTCTGGTATTAGTTAGCATCGTTTTATTTTTAATAAAAAATAAATAGAGATGAATATACCTATATCTCTTACATATGTCATTGTCTTTATATTTGTTGTGGTTAAATTTAAATCTCCATTCACCAAGATATTTTAGTTTTGTATTTAATTCGGATTTTGTGTAAGTAATTTAGAAAAAAAAAATTGATGAGAATGCAATCTAATGTGTAAGGTTTAAAAAAATGATTATTGAGAAACCTTCTTTCCTATTTTTTTTATTGTGATAGAAGAAAGAAAATTAGTTATGAAATAAAAATCTAATCTTCTAGTTTCTAGGTCATTAATTTTTTTATTTATATTTTCAAAATATTTCAACCTTTTATCAACCAATCTGGTATAAATAAAGTTAGTAATATTTCAATAAAATTACTATGAAATGTGATGGTCAACTTTCACATCTATAGAAAATAATAAATGTTGAATATATAAAATCATTAATTACGAGACTTAAAACTACGAAAGTTTATGACCCTTTGTTTTTATTCTCATTCCTTTAAATAAATTAAATTGAATTTATTATCTCAACTTTCATTTGGTAAAAAAATTTAAGAACTTTTCATTAATATGTTGATGGAAGTGAAATAGAATTGTATAAATTATTAATAAGAGTTGCATGTTGGTTTAAAAGAAAGTAAATTTAAGTAATAAATAATATAATTAAAAAAAAAAACAATGAATGAGGAATATGAGAAAATGAAACAAAAGTTAAAATAAATAAAAACTACTTAAACTATATATATCATGTAAATGATTATTAACATCTATTAAAAATTTAAACTAAAATAATAAATTTTAATCTTGTAGAAACCAGATTTATTTAATATCTTTTTATAATTTAGATTAAAATAATATATTTTTTAGAAGATTTATTTTAAAATATTTTTTATTCATTTTACTTGTATAATTAAAATACAAATTTATGAAGATCTGACTGTAATTTACTTTAGAAAAAAATAAGAATTGGAACTTTAAATTGTTTTTTATAGAAAAAAAAAAAAGAAATTTACGACAAATTATGTTATTGAGTGTAATTTTTTATTTTTAATGCAGTAACGGTTTTGAACCTTAGTATGTGACTTATCATTTAGTAGCACAAATTTAATAAAAATGTTATTGTTATGACATCTTAGTTTTATTTATTAAAAAATGAATATAAACATGATATTTTTATTAAAAACATTGAAAGATTTAAAAAAATAAATTAAATAAATTTTACGAAATTTAACTTGAATTGTAAACGGCACAATACTTCAGGTGAAGTGAGGTTGGAATAAAAAGAAAATGTGGATAAACTGTCACAACTGATCCTAAAACAGTGTAGTAAGAGTTAATTGGGGAAATGAAGTGGAAGATTATGTAATAAACTGATTAACAAACAGTTTTTGAGATCTATAAAAGGATAACAGACAAAAACTACTTTCAAACAAGTACCAGTTTCCCTTTCTGTTCTTGTTGGGCGTCAAACACTAATTGCTAATTTTGGATTTCAACCAAAACAAAATATTTACATTGTGCTTCTGCAGATAAGAAAATAAATTGAACTTAATATTGAAAATTTGAGGATATTCCATTCATTTTTAAATCCTACCCCTCTTTTTCTCTCTCATTTTATATTTTTTCCAAACTAAACCTGAATCACAAAGAGGCTCAAAGAGAAATTTCAGATTTGCCATGAAATTTCATTTTTCATCGTTGCATGCTACTTTTGTCTTCCGCACCTCTCCTTCCAACTGTACACTAACCAATATTATTCCCTAAAATAAAATAAAAAAGGAAAACAGCTTCCTTTTTTGTTTTTGCTCCTTCATCATCATCATCATAATCCATAAACCTCGTTTTCTGAACACTAATTACGTCATAATTAGGAATCAACCCTGCTAATCCCAATTCGCTTCACCGACACGTTCCTAAACCCATCCACACCCTGAAAACACATCCCATTCTGCTGCTCCATGTAACTCCGAACCTCCTTCCTTATCATCTCATGCATCACCGCCATAAACTCCGCACTCAAATTCAACGCTCCCAATCCAACTTCCACCGCCGGAGTCGCCACGGCCGTCACCGGCACCACCGGGACGGGATTTGCTTGCACCGTCGTCGCTCGATTCGAGGTTTCCGATGACTCCACGCCGGGAAGAGACAGCGACAGCGAAGTGGTTGGACCGTCGTCGCATGACGACGCCGTTTCGACCACCGGTCGAACCGCCACGGGCCGGAACACGTGCGATGGGGAGACTACGCCGGGGGCGCTGGTCTCGCTCACATCGGATCCGGAGGGGCTACCCGGGGGCAGCGCCGCGCCGGCGCTGAAGGAGCGCTTGAGCGGCTGCGGGCTGAAACCGGCAGCGGTGGCGGCGGGATCGTCGGAGATCATGATGGAGGCGCACTTGCGCTTTAGGGTCGAGTTCCAGTGGTTCTTGATGGCGTTATCGGTGCGGCCCGAGAGAAGGCGGGCTATGGTGGCCCACTTGTTGCCGAAGCGGGCATGGGCCCGGATTATCGTGTCATCCTCCTCGGGAGTGAAGGCCCGGTGCTCGACCTGGGGCGACAGCTGGTTGCACCATCGGAGCCTGCAGGATTTCCCAGAGCGGCCCGGGATTGACTTGCTGATGAGCGTCCAGTTTCTGGGCCCGTGCCTCTCCACCAGCTTCTGCAAGGCATCATCCTCTTCGGGGCTCCATGGACCCTTGATCCGGTCCATGTCCTTTCGGCTTAAGGCCATCATGATATTACTCTGCAATTTCTTGATGAAGGGAATGAGGAAGGGTTTCTCTGGTTGAGTTATTGTGGTGGAGCATTGGGTCGTTAGAGCATGCTTGCGTTTTCTTATATCTGTGAGTGATAGGGGGTGGGGCAACCGGTTTAGTGGGTTCGGCTTTTACGGGTTTCAGCGTCGGTTGTTGTTCTCATGGTACCGGTTGTACCTGGGAAGCGGTTGCCTCTGGAGTTGGGATACAGCTGTAATTGGACACGCGTCACTTCTAAGGTTGTTCCC
This sequence comes from Macrotyloma uniflorum, assembly GCA_016859785.1. Lineage (NCBI taxonomy): Eukaryota > Viridiplantae > Streptophyta > Magnoliopsida > Fabales > Fabaceae > Macrotyloma > Macrotyloma uniflorum. The sequence continues at coordinate 3,173,720 of BDMB01000003.1, forward strand.
TTTACACAAGTCATCTCTACTTCCTCTCCTCATTTATCCTTTCAAATTCTCCTTTTTATTTTAACTGAAAAATTATATAAATATTATGGGTCTTGTTCCTCATCTCCATCCGTAAAAATTAATTAATTAATAAATAAATAATTTAACAGTACACGTTCAAAATTGAAAATTATTTTTGTTTATATTTATGTTTTTAGTAATTTTTAACTACTCTCCTCCTGACCCTTTATGCCTTCATGCAAAACAGCGCGTCCACTGCACACGCAACGCTCCACTCAATTATAGCCTCCAATTTTGAAACTCACTTTTGACTTCTTTTTTTTTTCCTGTACGAATTTTGTTTTTTTTAATCATGGATAAAATTTGGGATTATTTAAGATGAACAGAATTTGGAGAATTTTGTTTTTTTAATTATTAATATTAAATTTTTGTTTTAGTTAATAATTTTGTTAATATTAAGTTTGATTATGTAAAAGATGAAATAAAATATAAAGTTGAAAGATGAAAAATAAAGTGTTTGAAAAATTGTTCTGGTTTGGGAGGAGATGAATTTGGGTGGGAGAAAAGAAACGTGAATTTGAGGCATTTGGGGTGAGGCGGGATGTGGACGTGAATAGAATAGAACAGTTGTGGAAGTTAATTAATGTGGACAAAAAAAACGCCGAGAACCAGAAATCTGAAAATTAAAATAATAATAATAATAATAAAGAAAAAAATATTTAAAAAGAAAAAAGATAGAAGAAAAAAACGGAAAGAAGAAAAAAAGAGAGATAACGATGATAACGGTTGGATGATGATGGCAGAGAGGTTCCTTGCTTGCTTGAGTTTGACTGAGGACTATTCCAGGCTGTAGAGCATTTCGTGTGGGATATTTTTTTTTTTCAAGTTTGGTCCTTTTCGTAGGGAAAAAAATAGGGGGTAAGGTCCCACTGCATGCTGAGGTGGCAGAAAACGACAAGATCGATCGCCGAATAGGAGCGCGAATCATTACTGCTTTCCTGTCAGTCCAGCCTGTATTCTTTACCTGCCACCATCGTCTTCCTCCACATACACCTGTCGGTCACTTCCTCTCATCTTCCTAATCAATGATCCTCATTACTCATACTAATATACTATTACTATTAGGCACCTCTTCTAAAACACGAATTATTTAGTGTTTATGTGTCATGTGTTGTGTCAGTTATAAAAAATAAAAGGACCATACTATTAGGAGTATTTAATAATTAATTAATAAGCATAAAGTGAGGGATTAGGGGATGTATAATTAAAGCAAGGTATAGGGAAAGGGCGAGAGAGAAAGTTGTCGGGTAGGATGGGGGTATGGTACTCACTATTCAAATGCCAAAGATATGATCCAACAGATCCGTATCCAACCCCTTTCTGATACTTGTACCTCCTACCCACTGCCCCTGTCTCCATGCACTATATTTTTTTTCATTTTCCATCTTCTTTATCTTTATCACAATACCATATACTATACTCTTTTTTCTTTCTTTATTTTCATATCAACCAACTCTCATCTTATTATAATCTCATTCTAAATCCAGATACCATCTACACATTCTGACATAACTCTTATAAATAAGTTATTCAATTTAGCAAGTATAATTATAATTAAACGTATACCAAACTGTTGTGTCGATATGCAATGTATGCAATAATCACCCTATTATTTATAAACCTTATTAACAATATGTCTGTTGCTGCTGCTTTATCTCCAAAACCAGGATTTGTAGAATACTAAAAAATTAGTTTATTGTCTCCAAAATATTCCAACTGTTTTTACAGAAGAAATAGAAAAAAAAATATAGTAGAAAGAGATAGAAGGAGAATGAGTAGTAGTGGACAGCAAAATGAAAGTGATGTGAATAATTACTACTACAGTAAGCATAATTTTGAAATGGCATTTGGCAGCTGTATTGAGTGAAGGAAAACCGTGAAGAGAGTAATGGTTGATGAGATGGGTTTTTCAAAAGAAGTTTTTGGCTGGCGTAGCATTTCCCAAAACAAGGAAAGGGATACGGAGAATTGTACTTTTGCACTATCCAAACGGTTGGGCCGAGACAGCTGTAATGTTAATTATTAAGAGACACTGTGATTCACCTTTTCAACAAATAAATAACTACTTGTACTTATTAACATCTCCTCATAACCGCTTAAAATACAGTTAACTAACTCTATTTTTTTTTTCTCCATAATTTTGAATATTACTACATTAAAAATTAATTTAATATTATTTAAATCATTTTATAAGTTTTTAAGATTATTAAAAAAAATTAAACTACTTTTTTTATTAAAAAATATATTTTTTTAAATTGTTCTATATATTTTTTAAAAAAATCAAAACTCATCTATAATACATGTATACTAATGAAACAATAAATTCTATAGAAAAAATCATATATTATTTTAATATAATAGAGAAAAAAAAACACTTAATTAATTTTTTATGAAAATTAAATTTAAAATACTATATACCATATTTAATATGATTCATTAATTTGTTTTAATAATTTAAAATGGTAACATCAGTAATTTTATATTTTAAAAAATATTTAATATATTTTTTTTTAATTTAAATATTCATTATTTAATAATTTATTTCATTATTTAATTTGTATAATTTTTAATACTTGATATTTTTTAAGATATGTTGAAAAGAATAAGAACAGTGAATCACGTGAGTAAGTGGGTTGGTCACGTGAGGAGAAGTCGGGCTGAAAGTAGACACACGTGGCATTTGCTCCCCTGGAAGCGGCAACAAAAACTTAGGTGGAGTAGTAAATTACAAAGGTGTCCCAATGGCGGTGCGTTGCGTTTTAATGAAATGAGTGGAGTCCAAAACCGTTGAATCTGGCTATGTGCTGTCGATTCATGGGTGTCTTGGTTTTAGTGGAAAACAAATCGGTCTAATACCGGACGATGATGAAGTACGGAAGGTGAATAATTTCATTTCCTCTCTCCCACATCACGTGATGCATTCTCAATGTTCCTCACTTATCTACCTCATGCTTCTTTATAATTTTTATTTATTTTATTTACTGAAAAAGTAAACAAATATAGATTCTAATTTATTTATTTTATTTTATTTTATTAATTAAAAAATAAAATATTTTTTTTATTATTAATTTTTAGTTTTTAATTTATTTTTACATCTTTTTAATTATATATGAGATAAATATTTTTAATGATTTTCTTATTTAAATGCACGGTGTTTGAGATTTTTCTTCTTTTGGTACACACGCAAGTAACTAAATACAGAAATGAAAAAAAGAATTTTTCATAATGGATATATGTGTATCACATCTGCATAAACACAGGAAATTGAAAACAATATTATATCACTCTTTATAATTAAAATCACATAATAAATATTATTTTTAAATAAAAATTATAATAAAATTTTATAATATTTTTAAAATATATTGATTATATTTTAAATTTATATTATATCAGTATATTTTGATAAATTAGTGAAAAATTAATATTAAGACACTAATAAATAAAATAGAAGGACATCTTTAGTTAAAACATTAATTAAGATTCTACTTGAAAATTTGTCTTAATAATAAAAAATAACAAGAAAAAAAATAAATATACTTTTTTTTAAAATAAGCTAAATATAATTTTTTTTATAAATTAATTAATAAGTTAATTTTAACTTAAGAGATATTTTTTTTTCTATAATACTTATAAAAATAAATGAAACTCTTATTATGTAAGTAACAATATATAAGTTATTTTTATACTTAAAAGAAAAATATATTATTTTTTTATTTTTTTTAAAATTATCTTTAAAATTATTATTATTTTTAAATAAGGTTTCTAAATTTTTTTTTAATTAGATCCTCAAATTTCTATTTTTTTAAATTGTCATTTCAAAAAATTGATTGTATAAGTCAATTGTGAAATTTTGTAACAATGTAATGTTATATGTTGTTGTGAAGTTTATAAATGTATTAAGTTTTATTATTATAAGGTTTATTTATTATTGCATAATATTGCACAGTTGCTTTTATTTCTCCAAATATGTTTTTTAATATATTTAATTATTAAAAAAATAAATGTAACTTAAAGAGATTTAGAATAAAAATACTTAAATTAAATAACTTAGATAATAATATTGAGTTCAGAACTTTTATAGAAAAAATAGTAGTGTTTAGAGTAGAATATTTAATTGAAGTTTAAATTTAGGGAACTAAATAGTGGAAATTATTAGAAAAAATTTAAAATTAAATAAGTAACTAAATCATTTAATAAAATCTAACTATAATTAAACCTACATCCAACTAATATTAATAAAATTTTGAAATAGTCATTCAAAGTATTTTATCCAACCTATTTTTATAAATTATAAGAAAAAACTGTTACAAATTATTTTATGAATCTTTTAAATTTGTATATTTAAATTGATAATTTAGTGATGAATTCATAGATATGATAATTGGATAATAATTTAAATTATATAAATTAAGATATTATGCGATGAAAAATTAATAAAAATATTTGTTAATTGTTTTTAAAAGATAATTAGTTAAAATTATTTTAATATATTAAAGTTAAATTATTATTGATTATGAGAATATATAAGATAATTATGAGATAATATTAATTATGTAAGATATGTGATTATTAAATATATATATTATATGTTAATCTCGAATATTTAAAGTTTATATAATATTTTTAAAATATAATATAGTTAATATGTAAATTGTTTTGAATGTTTCATCAAATTTTAAAATAGTTGAGATATTATTTTTATTTATTATTTGTTTACCTTTTCTTGTATATTTTATTTTGTTTGACTATTATAGTATTATTTTAATTGTTTTTTATATTTAATTATAATATTTATTTATTTTATAAAATGGATAAAATGACTATATTTATACATTTTAAAGATTGAAGGATCGAATAAATCAATTAAAAATATAAAGAAAAAATATTGAAATCAAATTATATTTAAACTTTAAATTTTTTAATTTTAGTCCTAAAACGTTATGATAACTAAACCATTTCATCCCTAAATTAAAAAAATAGAAAAATATTATTTTTAAATGGATTGGTAGTTCAACGGATCATCATAATAAATTCATTGTGAAAGAACAAAGTATTAGTAAAATAAAATTAATTCGAACTTACTCAAATTTATAGGTCAAGTTTGTAAATTTGAGTTCAATTTACAATTCTAAATAAAAATAATAAAACTGGAGAGACTAAAATTAGTAAAAAAAGTATTTGTTAAAATTTTATTTACATTTATTCAAACAAAATTAAAATTACAATATAATTATAAATTAATTTTTTAAATTTTATATATCATTTATGATGGAATAAAAGTGTAAGGGAATCTAAATTTATCGTTAAAAGAGTAAGATCAATTATAAGTACGTGGTATTTCAAATTAAGAGAGCAATATATTTTTCTTGTAAATTTTCTTTATCAACCAAAAAAACAATAAGAAATTATATATTTGTATTTTTTATCTAACAGTATATAATTCTTTACCTATTTATGTAAGTTACGTTTTAAATTTTTAGTTATTTTAAATTTGATTCTTATAAAAAGATAAATTATTATTTATACAATAATTTTTCATAATATTTATATCTTTAGTCATAATTTAATATTAAATAAACTATTTTATAATTTTCATAAATTAAATAATAATTTAACATATTTAAATAATAAATATATAACTCATAAAAAATATTAATATATTAAAATTAGTAAAAAAAAAAAATATTAACAGTTTTTTTTTTTTAAAAAAAGAAGAAACTAAATTCAAATTTATAAAAAAATAATAATATGTTTGTATGAAAACAAATTCATAGTTCATATAACTATCAAATATTATTTCTCAAGAGTTATTCTTAACTTAAGGAGTTAAAATATTAAGAAATAAAAAGAAAATTAACAATTAAAATAAGTTGAAAATGATTTACCCTTTATATTATTATTAGATATAAGAAAATGTGATATTAATAAACAAAATTGTGATTTATTTGAGGTGAATTATGAAGTGAGGGGTATCTGACTTAGGAACAAAGCAGGTTGTTTTTATGTGCGCAGAAGAGGCTTGGTTTTCCGTAGCCAAAACTGTTGCTGTTTCCTTTGGAACCGTCAATGCTAAACTGATAAAAGCGATGGGTCACACTTGCCAGCTATATCGCATTATGTTTTTACTCTTTTTTTCCATTTTCCTTATTATTATTTTAAATTGTGCTTGGGGATTCGTGAAAATAGTTGATGATTCACTGATTCATTCATATCCCAATCCCATGATTCTCGCTGTTGTAAAGCCACCCTTGCGCACCGTTTCGTTTGGGGTGGTCTCCACTCTACTACTCTCATATTTACATATTTACGACGTTGCTTTTCCACTTTTCTCCTCCTTAAGGACTAAGACTGTGAGAGACCTCTTTTTCACCCATTTATTTCCCCTTTTCCTTTTATTAATTCATTCTTTCTTTTCCCAAACAAATTCAATTCCTCAGGTGATTCTCAAATTCATTCATTCATCACCCTCTTACTTCCCCAACTTTGTTCCCAAAAAAGGGAGTGCTTTAGCAAGAAGAAGAAGAAGAACCTTTGTTTTGGTATGTCTGCACTTTTGCAAAATGTGTTGAAATATCTAACATAACATAACTTGAAATTTGTTGAGCGGAGAAAGAAAAAAAGAATGCATATGATTTTGGTTAAAGTTTATAAGGTATATTGACTTTATTCCCTTTGATTAATTTAATAATTGATAAGTTAGGTGAGATGTGACAGTGGTTTAGTTTAAGACCAATGGTGCATAATATATAAGCAAAAGTAACGGAACAAACTGCACACAGCTTCAACACTTTAAATTAATTTATTATGGTGGAAACAAATTATTGAGAAGTGTTGGAGGAAGCCGTGTTCTATTTTAAAACTGCATTCTCCCAACACAGTGTTAATAAAAATAAGGACATTGGAATCCTTTCGATTAATACAAGACATGAGAGATAGAGGACTTTGATTTTCTCCACCCACCCAATCTCTCCATCACTTTTATTTCTTCCATCTTTTCTTTTCTTTTCTTTTCTTTCTTTTTCATCCTTCTCTCTATCCATTTTTCTCCTCTCCTACTTTTTGTTTCTTTATTTCCAGCTACCTACTAATAATACATCTCACTTAATTCTTTTCCTTTTCTTCACTTTTACTACCTCTTTTTTTTCTCTCTAATTCTTTAACAATTTTAATCACAATTCTTTTTTCTTAATACACCTTTTCCAAAATATGTTTTTTCATTCATAATCTCTCAACCGCTTAGTCAAACTCTTCAACTTCAAGTTTTATAAACAAAACAAAAAAACAACCTAGTTGTGAGAGGAGATTTTACAGTAACATTTTCACAGCAAAATTAGTTAACGACAAAATCAATAAATATTTCGAACTGACGTGGAATTTTTAATTGTCAAATTTAAAATATTACGTGAATCGTGTTTATATATATAAAAAAAAGATAAACAGACTTTAAGTGAAAATTAAAAATAATAATAGTTTTATTATTTAAACATGAAAAATGATTCTTATATCTGTATTCTTTTAGTACACGTCTCAATAAATCCGACGATTTTTTCGTTACCATATATTTGGATTTTAGTATTTTCTTTGACTGATGATGAAGTTGTTTTCTTTTATGTGAATATTTGAAAATTATAGATCTCCATGAAAATTGGCTCCACCGTTTTTATTACTTTTTTTTTTTTCAATTTTTGTCCTATATTAATCATAGAAAATTGTATTCCACTCACAATATAAGTTTTAATGTATGAGAATAGGTGTCGTTGAAAAATCTGAGAAAGGAGACAACATAGTTACCCCTATCAAGGTTTGTGATAAGGATGGATGCGCGCTTTTCTATTTCAAACAGTGGTTTAATTATATTTTTAATCATTAAAATTTTAAAAAATAATATAAGTTTAATTTTTGAAATATCGAATTATAAAAATTAATTTTTAAAATATGGTATATTTAAAAAATAAAAGGAAAAAAAACGTGGTAAATGTTAATGATTAATTAGAGGTAGGTAGGTGGTACGTATTGGTATATATTGTGATCTAATAATGCGAATGGTCGTATGGGACATTGGGCATGAGATTGAGAAATATCGCTTTCTTAAAGTTAATATGATAGTGCCCCCAAAGCATCTTTTTAGGACAGTTTTCCCCCACGATTTTCTCATGTAAAGAGAAAGTGAGATCAAACACCACAACTCCACAATATATATCTATCATTTTATTACAATTTTCTGATATTATTCAAATTTTCAAACTTTCTTTCTTTTGGTTCTAAAACATTTATTGGAAAAAATAATGAAACTGATAAACCCTTTTATCTTGTTGTTATGTAAATATTATGTATTTATATAATGAGATGATGTTTATCTATACTTAATGTTGTTGGTTGTGATAGTACTGTCAACCCCTTTACGGAAATTAGTCGACATTATTTCTTCGATGTTCCGCAATTTTGTTATCCCTTAAAGCATAAAGATTAATAGATATTTCACAAGTCCAAGGTGTATTTTTAAAAATTAAAAAGGGAACAAAACAGAAACTAAAATATAAAGCTAAATTACCAAATGGATTTGATGTTGCCACTGTAGAAAAAAATTCAAAATAATCTCATTTCAGTTACGTACTTTGAATGATAACATGTTACATTTGGTTTGTAAGAAATAAAATGATGAATTTCTTGATCCATCTTATATAAGGGTTTGTTATTATAATAATTAAAAAATTAAATTAAATTAAAAAGTAATAATCAATTATATATATTGTTGTAATTGAATTTTTGTTTTTTTTTATCTTCGTTTAAATATAAAATATAATAGAATAAACAAATTAAATGGGTAAAGAAAAAGATAAAATCATACCTATAATGAAAAAAAAAAAAAAGAATATTCAGAAACATAAATTAAATTACACATGTAAGAATTAGTTAGAATAAATGAAAATGAATTAATTATCATTTATTTTTTTAAGTGGATAAATGAAGAAAGAAAATTAATTATATAAGGCAAAACGAAAATTGAAGAATGAAACAGTTATATGAATGACTAAAAATAATCAAATTTAGAATTAATTATATACATTATTAATAAATATTCTGTATCAAATCTTTAATATAATGTGTTTTGGTTTCTCATTCAATAAAGGAAGATTCATTGTGGAAACTAAAACAACTTTGTAATTAGACATGAATTTCAAATCAATTTACACATGTAAACATACCAATAACCAATACAAAAATACTCACTTTTATATAATTTAATTTTACATTCATAGCTTTTAATTGATATAGAGAATTGAGGATAATGAATGTAATAAGCACTTATTTAATTTTATTGAGGTGAATTGTTAATGTTATAGAAAATATGTGATTTTTTTTCTTAAAAACCCGCTTAAATTAATTTTTACTTCCACCAAAAATTGTTTCTCTATTAATCAAACAAACTTCAAATCACTCTGATCCTGCACTAAATATTATTCAGAAAAAATATACAATTCTTTTAATACAACTTAGTTTTATATTTTTTTTACTTTTTTTTTTTTTTAATAAATTCATGCTATATTCTCACTCCTTAAACCAAAACAAATTCCACACTAAAAACTTGTAGATACTGATTCATCTGATTGGGTTAACTACGGTTATTCAGCATGTTTTCGGGCCAGCCCAGCATCTACGTAGGTTTAGAAATATTTTATGATTATTTTTCTAAAAAAATCAATAAAAATAACTTAGTGAAAATATTATGCAATATAACTCTTAATTGCAAAGATTACAATTTCTAACTACTTTTACTTCAAAAATTCAATCTCTTTATAATATTTTTCTCAAATATGATTTTCCTACTATTTTAATTATACAGTTTTTGTTTATTTATTAGTTTGATATTAGTATTTAATAAAAAGTACATTAGAATGTCACATCAGCATATAGATATATTGAAGTGATCATGTAAATAAAGCGTTATATCATCATTTTCATTGAAGGTTGAATATCAAATTAATGAAAAAAATAAACAAAATTACATAATTAAAATAGTAGAAAATCAATCTGGTAAAAAAAAAAAGGAATTGTAATCATATAATAATAATAATAATAATATCCTTCAAAATTAAGCTAAATTTAAATTAAAGTTATATTTCTTGGATGATTTTATGATTTTTTTTCTTTAGAAGTTGCTCTTGGATGATTTTATATTTAACACATGTTGTATGTTTATAAAAGCCCTGATATATTTGGATTAACGAAGAAGGAAAAGGAAAATTTCTTAAAATTATTGATAAAAAGGGACAGAAATTATATATAATATCATAAATATTTTTTTATTATTTTTCAGTTAAAAATAAAAGTTAACAAAAACTTTGATATATTTTAAAATTTTAAAATTATTAATCCAAAAAGAAATGAGTTGGATTTAGGATATTTCTATAATTTTTTTTCTAAACTCAATTCAGTTTTTTTTTTTTTTAATTATGTTGTATTAAATTAGGTCATAAAATTTTAAAAATATTTATTTTCATTAAAATTTTATTTTTAATTTATTTTATTTTAAAAATATTTTTTAAAAATTATTCTTTATTATTTAATATTTGAATAGTTAAATATTAAATATATATATATATATATATATATATTTTTAATTAATTAAATAATTGAATAAATTAAATAATAATAATTAATGTATATTTTAATATTATTTAATAATTTTAATTAGATTAGATTAAATTGATTTTAGATTTCTATATTAAAAATTTGTCATTTAAATAGAGATTGATTCACAAATTAGATTTGACTCAATTTTTTTAAATTCGATCGGGAATTATTCAACCCAATAAATATTCTTATAAAATTTACATAATATAATTTTTTTTTCTTTTTAATTAAAGCACTACATCAGTAATTTGCATAATAAAAGTTGACATTAAAGTTCGGCATCTGTTACCGAGTTACTATTTCATTTTTTTTAAATACATAAATATTTTTATAATGCATGTGAGTTTCATCCTATCCAAAAATATTTTCTACGTGTTTTTTCCTAAAACAGTTAGTTGCTTCTTATTTCATGTAGAGCTTTTATAGAATTATATTTGGTAAAATTTTCCTTAAAATAAATCCGGTCAAATACTATCATAACAGGATAGATTTTCTCTTACAAAAATACTGAATTCCTTCATTTTTTTTTTCAATATCATTTACCATATAATTACTATTTTTTTATTAATATCATTAATAAATAATTTAAGAAGCGTTAGATCTTTATCATTCTTATTCCTTTTTTTTATTGTATTTTTTCAATAATTAGTAAAATAATACATTAATATTTTACACGTACTCGGCTTATATTTTGGCAAGAGATTGTATAATGCAATCAAAACTTTCAACTAGTCTATTTTTTTTTAAATATATCAATAATAAACACTCTTTGAAATTTATGTACAAGTATAAGAATAAGTAAAACACATAGACATTGTTTAAAAATGGTATCTGGAAGGCATTAAGTTGATGGAATAATATGAAATTTGATGGTTATAGTGGAGCCGAACCATCCCCATCTAAGGTGGTAGGGTTGAGTGGAGGGTCATTTTCCTTCGTTTTCTGTACATTAGTTGGTCATTATAGATCATATATTTATATAACCGAAGCTGTTAACACAAACCACAAAACATTCATAGAAAAGTAAGTCATAACTATTTAGATAAGATTCAAGTTAGAATAATATGATTACCATGCCTCCTCTTTTCCAAACAAATCCTATCTCAACTCTTCTACCAGTTTATTCACCACTTCATTTCAACAATTTTACTTATTTTTAACAAAAGGTACCACTAATCTAGATTTCTCTTCTAATACTTAGGTTTCTTTCAAGAATATACGTGGACTGCGTACAATTCAACCCAGCCAATTAAACTTAAATTGAATTTTTTTAAAGTATCCAATTAAAGATGAGTTATATAATGGGTTTATGATATTAAACTTGATTAATTCAATTTTATAATATAATAAAAGTATTAATTATTCAATAATTTTTGCGTATTGTACGTAAGATACAGTGAGTACTGAACAATAATTAAAATTTAAAATAATAAGAAAACTCTAAACTCTCTTTCTCGTTCACTCTCTAATAGATCTTAAATTTTGTTAATTTTTATTTTTTTATTTCTCTATATAAATTTTTTTTATGTCTTATCATACTGGGTTAGTAAATATTTTATATCACCGACTTGTTATAAGTAAATATCAAAGTAAAGTAAGTGTTATAAGTATGGTACTTGCTTATGAAAAAAAATTTAAATATTTTTTATATTAAGAGTTAAAGAGGTTGATTTTTTTTTAATTGCTCAATTTGAAGATTCAACCTTACCCAATCTTAAGGTAAATCCAACTTAACCCAATTAGGGTTAAAAGCTACATTAATTTTAATATAAATCAAAATAATTAGAGCATTCATGAATAATTAAGAATTATGATTAGAAAAAAAAATATTCATGTAAAAATATTATTTATTAGAATTTAATCATAATAGTTAATTTAACTTTTATAGTACTTTAACACTATTTTTCACTTAAAGTTGTAAAAAATTAAAGTGAAAATAAGAAATTTATAAAAGTGTGGGAAAATTGTTTTTGTTAGATTTACTTACATGAAAACGTAGAATACAAATGATGTTCAAATCAAAATCGATCATGGATACGGTGAAAATCACGTTAAAATTGAGTTTCACAAACAATAAATAAAAATTGAAAAGTCCAATATCAGATTTTTTTTTGTTACTCATGCTACTTAATTTTCACATTAATTTGACCACATTTATAATCATTGCTTGTTTGAATATTAGTTGGATTTCATAGTTTTCATGTGAGTAAATCTAATAAGACAAATTTCATATCTTAAATCGATCAACGCTAAAATTCTATTTTAATTTTGGAAAGATAGCTAGTTTAAAATACTAAAATAAACACAATTAAAAATATAACATTTAAAAAAAAAAATAATAAAAAATTCGTTCACTTTAAAAATAAGAATGAAATATTTATTCTTGATTTTTATGTAATTAAAATTGTATATAATTGAATTAGAAAAAATGATAAAAATGAAGAAAAATGTTTGAGTATTTTTGAAGAAATATGGTTTTGATTTTGCTTGGTCGACCCAGCAATCCCTGGTATTAAGGAAGCGTAAAAGGATATGGCAACAACCGATTGAAGGCGGGGAAGGAAGTAATGCTTTCAAAATTTCAACGTTGAGTAATTGGACAGTTGTTGATGTGGCGTGCAAAGTCGAGTGTGAATGCGAACATAAACTTTCGGCTCTTTCTAGTTTTCTTGTTTTGTTTTGTTTTGTTTGGAATGTAGGGTAGGGTCTAATTCAAATGCCTCTTCTTTAGGTTGACTTGGTTTTGTTTCTTTCTAGCTCCCCTATAGCTACCCCTCAATTACTTCCCTACATCTCCATTTTATCACCACACTTTTTTTTTATTATTTTAATAATTCAACTCTTCTTTCTCCTCTCTCTCTTCATTACTGCAAGTTTAGACGTGTTCAATTTTCGTTATCCCGTATGTGAAACGTTTCCAATTATGATTTACCGAATCTACTTCAACTTCATAATAAATTTACTTACGACAACTCTAATCCACTTTAGATCACTCTCACATGTAACACTTCTCCATCCATTGCAGAGTAATTCAATAAATAATGGCTTGCTTAATGGAGCAATTTTTTTTTTTTTAGTCTCACTTGTACTTTAATATCACATGAAATGCTTTTAAAAGTAGATTGTGGAATCTGTTTTAAAAAAATTAGAGTTGTTGTACCAGAGACTAATAAAAATAATATGATTTTTGAAAAGGTAAAAAATATTTTAAATATTGTGTGTAATAAATCAAATGATGCATGTTAAAGATATCTTTAATTCTTTGATTATTAATATATTACTCATTAATAATTTATTTTGATTATAAATAAAAATTATTAATAATTATAAAATACCCACATATATAGATATTATGGTTAATAAGTATGGAATGAAAATATTCATTTTCAGATTTTACTACAAATACTCTATATATATATTCACCTCAGTACAAGGATGTTTACATAATATCATTGTTATTCCCATGTTATTTTACTAGTATTATTATATATTTTCAAGGGATAAGTTGACGGGTACGGAGATGCACGTGGCTGTGACCAGTTATGAGTTATGTGGTGGGGAAGAGAAATCTATTACATATTTGTTTTTTGAATGTATAATAATTAATGTGGTGTAAAACAAATATTATGCGTGGTTTGGTATAAGTACTTGTAGAACTAAAACTCTCAAGTAACATTTATTATAACACTACATTCACTTCCAAAACAAGAAAATAAACATATATTGGAAGGTGATGTAGGTTCGGGTGGTATGAAGTTTGTGAAAATATAAAAATGACGTGTTGTTTCTTAATATGAAGATAGATGCAGAAGAAATTTTTTTTCTGACTTAATTGAACTCTTGGTTGTGGGTCAAGTCTAGAATTTTAATGGTTGTAGAGTCTTTTGCAGAATGGTATATGGATCCCTCGTTATCTTCTTTATATGTTAAATAATCAACTTGGTGATTATTTATTAACCAATCTAATTTTTAAAAAATAATTATCTAATTAACTATTTAACTTTCTGCACACTATTTTTACTCAATTATATTTTATAATTATTTCTTTAATTATATTTTATAAGTTTTGTTGTTTCTAATACCATTTTTTATTATATATATATATATATATATATATATTTTTGTCATTATCGATTATAGAATATATTTATTATTTAAATACTTAACTCCCAAACTTATACATTAATAATGATTTTGAAGGCAAAAAAGAATAAATTTAACAATAGTTTTAAATTTTAATTTTAATAAAAATATAAAAGACGAGAATTTATCTAATTTAAAATTCTAACGGGTGAGAATTGTTTTTTTTTTTCAAGAATTTTTCTACAGTACATTTGAATTTAGGGGAAGATAAAAAATGTGTGAAAAATAATAAAAAGAAGATAAAAAACTTAAAAAGAGAAAAATTTTAAAGAAAAGAGAAAGTTTAAATAAATGAAGGAGATGAGTCTTCATTTATCATATATATATATATATATTTATTTATTTTTATTTTTTTTTAAACTTAGATAGTACATCTTTCACTTATTCAAATTATCTATTTTTTTTTCGAATTCTTACACAATTCATTGCTATTTATTTGTTTGTTACCGTGATCATGAATTGATAAAAGTAATTTTGATGATTATAAAAAAAAGATGGCCACTTTTTTCATGCCAAATCCTTTTTTAAATAGATTTCTTAATTTTTAGGACTTATTGAATATCTGCAATTAAGTGAAATCCTGTATAATAATATTTCATGTGACTCTATATTAATAGTATAAGAATATCATTAACATCGTAGTTGATAAAATTGAAGGTACCAAAAAACAAAATTATTCTTTATTTGTTTGGTGCAAAATCAATCAATCAATCAATTTTTGCTTTAACTAAGAAATTCACTCAACTATCTCAATTCAACCCACAACATCTCATTATTTTATATTTTATTCTTTATCTTAATTTCAATTTAGTAAATTTGAACGTCAATTGTTGTGTGAAAAATATTATCAAAATGAATTATTTATAGACTAAAGATATAATCCTTAATATTGTTTATAAGTTATAACATTGACGTATTCCTTATAACGTAATGTATAATTTAAACTCCTTTTAAATTTTAATCTACAATTAGATCTACCTCTCTTTTTTTTAGTCTTCAAATAAAAAAATGTAATACTTTTTTAATCCTTCATTATTTTTTACATTGTTTTACATTTGAATCAGTTAAATTGTTTTACATTATTTTATAATTAAAATTTTATAAGAATTAAAATTACGTATTAAATTTAAATTTATTTATATTTTTACGCTTTTAAGAATTCTTATCTATTTTTGTAATATGATTATTTAGTGTTTTTTTTATCACATATTATTACAAGTGATGATATATAAAATATAGATTTAGTTGAGAAGTTGTTAAAATAATATAATAATATTATATTGGAGAGGCAGTTATGAAAGCATAATTTTTGGTATTATTATTGATGATAAGGACTGGTAACTGTTGTTAAGTTTGTGATTTTACTATATTCCTTCGACTGTATATGATTTCTTTGTTCCACTAAGCTTGACCCTGTAAAAAACGTTTCCTTCTTACACTTTTGGAATCTTAATTAATGGTCCAACCTTGAAGATAAGATGATTAGATTTATTCATTTTATTCAGATTAATTAAGCCTAAACATAAGTTGGAATCTGCCCAATCAATTAACAGTAACGTCACATATGCCCCACAAAAAATATTCATAATTATCACTTATTTCTTTCAGACTTTGATAATTTCATATAAAGAGTATTTCATAGATGGATAAAATGTAGTTAGTTTTAGTAGTATAGATCAATATGTAGTCATAAATAAATATTAATTATTATAAAATTAATTAAAATATAAATTAAGTTATTTAAACCGTGCTTTAGTTATGTTTATGATTAGTTTCGCACTACTTCTCATTTATGAGAAAATATTCAAATCAATCAAAATAATTTTCTAGTTTTATAATTTAAAAACAAAATAGAATAATTTGAATAAAAAATAAGTTGGTCAATCTTAATTCATTTAATTTGAAATATATATACAGAAGGGAAACAGAAATAATAATTATATATAAAAAAATAATATAAAGAACGAGGTGAAATATTTTTACATAAAAAATATTAAAAAATTTGAATATCCTTATATTATCTTTATATATAAAAAAATTACTTATTCTTTAATTTTTATTTTAGAAGGAAACATATATATATATATATATATATATATATATTACTTTGAAAATGAAAAATTAAGTTTATTAATTAGTTTAAATAATACCTTCTTATTCAAACCAACCTTATATTATCAATTAGTGTTGAAAAATATTTGGGAAATAATTGGGTTGATTATGTCTAAGGATGTACCATCTGTTTTCAAATCATAAATAATACCAAAAACAAAATTTATTAGATTGATTCAACTTAAATTAAAGTTAATAAACATTAAAATAACTAAATTGATTTGATTTAATATTTTGATTTCAATAAATAATGATTTTAGCATAGGAAGACATCTTTAAATAATAATATTTAAAAAATGTCTTAGATTATAATATTAAGTCATGTTTAAATATGAAAATATAATAAATAATCAAATTTTAATAATTTTAATTTGATATTTTTTATTTTAAAAACTAATATTAAAATAGTTTTCAATTTTATTATTTACTCAATTACATATTATAGAATGAAACTAACTCGATTAACAACTTAATTTTCTATATTTATTCACACTATCAGTGTTTGGGTTGACTTACAACTCCTCAAACCAAGTTGAACTTAACTCTTCACACACAAGATTGTCTTCACTCATTATGTCTTACCAATTTCGGAAAAATATTGTGTATCTAATTGTTTATGATAAACTGGAGAATATCATAAGAGATTTAATCTATGATTTTTGTGTGATGTTTTTTTTATGATGGTGTATAAAGAGCCTCTGTATACGTCCATTCATTTGTTTACTTTTGACAGTAAAAAGAATTTAGACAATAATATAGATATCCTTAATTTATATATTTCAATATTATTAATAATTGTACCATAAAATATCTTAACTCATAAATAAATAAATAAATGTATAAATAAAATGTTATAAAATGATAAATATGATTAAATTATTTGCGAGTTAAATTTAAAGTTTAAATTTTTTCAATTTTTTTATTTAAGTTGTTTTGATTCTGAACTGTTAATTTTTGTTGTTTGAACCAAAAACACTATAATTTATTCCTTTTGAACCATAATGAATAAGGTCTAATTCGATTGCTAATTTGATAAATAGTTTATATTTTGTTTAAATGTTTGTCTACTGGGTGAGTTTGAATGTTTTTTTACTCAACACATCTTTACTTGAAAAAAATTTATTCATTTTAAGAAAAAAAAAAGAAGAGAAAATAAGAAAATATGTCAGTTACTCTTTGTTTTTATAATTCTTGTTTTAATAAATTAACTATTTAGCCGTGTAAAATAATCTTAGAAAACAAAGAATGTGAAGTAAGGAAAAGAGTGTGAGTGATTTAAAAACTTGAAAAATATGATATCCACTTATATCTTCATTTTTTTAATCAAGTCAGTTCACGTAATTCAAATGTTTTTTTTTTTCCAAGTATTTCACATTACTATTATTACAGGCCCAGTAAGGCTGAACGATCTAATGGATAGGAGCTTCTTCTTTTATTCGGAGGCCCAAATAGTTTATTAAGCAGTAGAACTTCTTTCGGTAAAAGACTGACACGTGTTTAATTAAGATAAAGAAAAAAGAAAAAAGAAAAAATGTATGAATGATGAATGTAGTGGTGGGGTTTCCGCTGCCACCGGTAATTGTATATCGGCGAAACAGAATTCCTATCTCGAGAGCAAAGTCGATTGAATCATCATCACCCATGGATCAGCCTAAGCACGTGGTTGTTTGCGGCGGCGGAGTCATAGGAGTTTGCACTGCTTACTTTCTGGCGGCGAAGGGAGCCGCCGTCACACTCATCGAGATGTCCGACGTGGCATGCGCCGCTTCTGGAAAAGCCGGTGGATTCCTCGCCTACGATTGGTGCGACGGTGGACCATTGGAGGAACTGGCTCACGTGAGCTTCAATCTCCACCGTTCACTCTCCGAAGAATTAGACGGGCCCCGATCGTACGGTTACAGAGCCCTGACCACTCTGAGCGTCACCGTAAAGGAAACCGAGGGGGGCTCTTCTGCTTCAAGCTTGCCCTCTTGGATCGACGGGCCAGCTCGTAGTCCTAAAACCATTGGAACCCCTGAAACGACGGCGCAGGTGCACCCGCAGCTTTTCACTCGCACGCTCATTGAAAGAGCTGTGGAGAAGTACGGGGTGAAGGTGGAGATTACGAAATTGGAACGGTTAGAAGTGGAAGAAGGACGAGTTGGATCAGTGGTGGTGGAAGGAGGGCGAGTGTTGGAGGCGGACGCTGTGGTGTTGGCACTGGGCCCTTGGTCCAGTAAGTTGGTTTTACTATCATCGGTGTTTAGAGTTTATGGGCTGAAGGCCCATAGCATTGTATTGGAGCCCAGAGAAGGCAGTGCCATAACCCCGCATGCTCTCTTTCTCAGTTATTATTGTTCCAAACGAGGAGGAGCTCTTGACCCCGAAGTGTACCCTCGGCCCACAGGTAAATGTTAATGTTTTTGATTTGGATGATATAAGTTGGAAAAGTGAGAGTTGTTGTGTTTTGTTTTCAGGGGAGGTGTATGTGTGTGGGATGTCAAAGGAGGAAGAGGTACCTGATGATCCTGCGGAGATAAGAGGAAACCCTGAATCGATTGCGATGCTTAAGAGGGTGGCTAAGACTGTGTCAAGCCATCTTGGGGAAGGAGAGGCAGGTGTGAAGGCAGAGCAAGCATGCTTCTTGCCTTGCACTGATGATGGGTTACCCGTCATAGGAGAGGTTCCAGGGGTGAAGGGCTGCTACGTTGCAACAGGCCACAATTGTTGGGGTATTCTCAATGCTCCTGCCACTGGAGCTGCTCTTGCTCAGCTTCTTCTTCATGGACATTCCACCATTGTTGATCTTAACCCCTTTAGTCCCGCCAGATTCCTTCTGCGTACAAAGCCTTAGACTCTCTTACAAGATTTGCTACTTTTTAATCTACTTCCATGTCCTGATCATTTTATCATCAAATCTTGTTGTAACTTCAAATAAAACAATGAAAATCATCTGTAAAGTATCATTATTTCATAAAAGTTTCTCTTTTACATATTTATTTATTGTGTTTAATATAAATTGTTGAATATTATAAATGAACGAACTTCAATTTTATCACATTTCATACATGTGAATAATTTCATTATTTATAACGAATATAAAGAAAAAAAAATAGTTGAGGTAATATTTGTATGAATAGAGTTATGTTCCTATAAATGTAACCTTTTTCTTTTTAATGAAAACGTGTATTCATACACTATTTCAATATGATTTTTTTTATTAACTAAAATCATGTATTCATACATGGTTTTTAAGAAAATACATTATTTATTAACTGAAGTCGGACATTAAAATAAATTTCGTTAAAATTTGTAGGATTTCTACTCAACAAGTTATACCCTTACACATAACTTACCGATATTGATAATTTTAAAAAGAAAAATTCTATATCAATAAATAATAAAGCAAATTATACCAAATTAGTGAAAAACCTATTCCTTGAAAATTAGCGAATGAATTAATAGAGAGAACAATTACAACACACGACATTGAATCGAATACAAAAACCTATTAGTCAATGATAAGTACACTTTTTTTTTTTTCTCTTTCTACAGAAGAAGCAGAGTGTGGCAAATCATGATTTAGACGCTATAATAGTATAAGGAGGAAGAAGGGGAGGATGAGATCTTTTCAAGAACTTGTAGCACCTCTTTCATTGGAGGCCTTTTGAGTGGAACACTAGACACACAACTATACCCTAGCTTGAAGTAGGCCAACAAAGCCTCCTCTCTACCCTCCAAGTCGGCCCGGATAGCCATATCAACCATACGCAAGGCCCGGTTCTTATCCTCCATCAAAACGCCAGGCCCTTGGCCCATATCATCCAAAACCACGATCTTCCCCGTTAGCAGCTCAAGAAAAATGACCCCGAAAGAGTACACGTCCCACTTCGGGTGAGGCTTGAGGTTCCTGAGGGACTCGGGAGCATGGTAAGGAGACAAGCCCATAATGGAGCTGGGGCTGGGGCTTGGGCTAGGGCTGGGCCCATAAGTAATATCTTGGAAACTGTCCCTGGAGGCCGTGGATCTCTTGCTCCCAAAAATGCGCGCGGATCCGCCAGGCTTATAACTGGTGTCACCCGTCACTATCCTCTCAAGGCCGAAGTCTCCAATCTTGGGCTCCATGTCATTGGCGAGTAGAATATTGCTAGGCTTCAAGTTTCCATGCACGTGTTTCTTCTCGTGGAGATAAGTCAGGCCACGTGCCACCCCTTTCGCTATCTTCAGCCTGATTTCCCACGGTAAATGACTCGGCGATGAGCCCACCTTCCCTGATAACATTCCAAGCACACAATTTTTTACTTTATCATCGTAACACTAGCATTGACATTGACCAAAGTTGGTGCACCAAATACGTTAAAAACACAAACAGTTAACACATAATGGGTGTTTCCAATCTGGGGAACGGCTATAGCTATCAGCTATCAGCTATCTATCAGAAACAAAAGATGCTGCATTGATGTGAATGTGCAGAGAACATGAATGAGGGAAAATGAAATGACTTACTGTAACGAACATTGGCAAGGCATCCGTTTGGAACGAAGTCATAGATGATGAGCTTCTCATCGTGTCCCCAATAGAAGCCACGAACGCGAACCAGATTAGGGTGGACCAGTTTAGCAATAAGTCGAACCTGGTTCTGGAAGTCCTTGAACCGCTCCACACCGCTCTCCCCGATTCTCCGAACCGCCAAGGACATGCCATCTTCGAGTACAGCCTTGTACATTATGCTTGACCCCGTGGCACCCAATATGTACACAGAGGCCTTCAGCAGCGTTTCCAGTTCTAGCTGTCTTTCACCATCCACAGTCACAAGAGTCCCCGTTTTGTCCTCCTGTTGAGGACCCTTTTGCTTCTGCCCCTCGTTTTTCCCACCCTCCACCTCACTCTCAGAACTGCTTCCTGTCTCCGAACACTCTTCCTCTTCCGCTCTTTTCCTCAAACATGACCATCTCATAAACCCTCTAGACTCCGACGAACTCTCGCTCCCACTCCTCATAACCACTTCCTTCTTCTCCGCACCCTTCTTTTTCTTCAACCGGTACACCTGCACGAATATCATTCCCAAGATCCCTATCCCAACCACGTCTCCCACCACTATTCCAATTATCGTTCCTCGTTTCAGACCACTCCCTTTTTTCCCCTTCGCCGCCGCCGAAGAATCAAACGTCTTCGGCATTGCCGCGATTGCTGGAGGAGATATAGGAGCAGACACTTTCGGTTTAGAGGACGACGAAGAAGGAACAGGACACACGTTCTTGGTCACTTCTCCACACAGGTTAAGGTTTCCGGAGAACGATTTCCAATTCTGATTCAAAAACACTAGGGAGTCGGGCACTTTCCCGGTGAGGTTGTTGAACGAGAGATCAACGGTGGCGTTCCCCGGAATGTTTGCCGCGAACTCCGTTGGAATTTCGCCGAAAAACCTATTGTGGGAGATGTTTAAGTAACGCATGGCATCTCCGCCGAAATCCGCGGGAAGAGTCCCGTTGAACAAGTTTGACGACAGATCCAAAACCTGCAACGTTCTTAACCCGCTGGGAAGAAAGCCGAACAAGTAATTGTTCTTGAAGGAAGCCAGAGTTAGGTTGTGCATGTCGGAGAAACCGTGAGGCAATTTTCCCGCCAAAGCATTGTCGGAGAGGTTAAGGTAGTAGAGATTCCGAAGCTGCGCTAAGGACTCCGGAACCTCCCCTGTTATTAAATTGTTAGACAGGTTGAGGAAGCGGAGCTCGGAGGCTTGGGAGAGAGAAGAAGGAAGAGAGCCGTTGAGGGAGTTGTTGGAAAGGTCTAGAAGTTGAAGGTGCTGAATGGAACCCAGATCGGAAGGAATTGAACCTAAAAGCTGAGAATTGGGAAGCGACAATGATGTGACGCGGTACTCGGAATCGTTTGTTGCTGCTACGGTGGAACAAGAAACGCCGTTCCACGAACACGGTGTGTCATCACTGTAGTTCCAGTTTGCAAGAACGTAAAGTGGGTCGTTCAACACAGCGTACTTGAAAGAAAGCAACAGTACCCCGTCTCTACTTAGGCCACAACACTGGTTAACAGTGAGGAGCAGAAGCAATGAAATTATGAGAGCTTCAGAGAAGAGACTCATGATTTTACACAGTAATCCCACATTGCTAACGGAGGGAGAAAGAGGAGGGAAAGGGGTAACGCTGATTTATTGCGATGGGACAGAAGGCCATGTGGATCGATGGAATATAAAAAAATGGTCGAAGGACATGAACAGCTCACCAAAAACTGAACCTCTTACAAATATGCTTTGTGCAGCTACACTCCTATGATTTATGGTTGAACTCGAAATAGTTAATTGCTTAATTACTCCCTTCTCTTCTCTCTCTTCCTAGTACTCTACTTGTAAAGCGATGCGTGTGTATAGCATCTTTTTCTACTACTACTAGACATGCAGGTGCAGTTGGAAATTTTGTTATTTGTAAACTCTTTCTGGGTGATTGACTTCACAAGTCACCCAATTATCGAATCCCTGTGTTAATATAATTATGTCTTCGTCTATTTATTATTAAATGTTACTCTTAATTCAAAGCTTTTTACCAATAAAAAACTTGGCTACTTTATTCTGCCTAAATGGACAAGCTGTCATTTGTTTTTTTCTTCTTTATTGTTGTTTTAGTTAAGGAATGAGAGAAATGAAAAACAATAAAATCCTACGGGAAATCAAATGGATACCATTATTTTCACCTTCGCGAGGAAAGACTGGAAGAGAACCAATGGAAAATGTTTTTGAAAAGAGAAACAGAAATAAGAACAGCACCTTTCTTATATGTAATAATTTATGTATCGAAAAAACATATAGATATGTTTCATGCCATTATTGAAGGTCCCAAAACATAATTCTACTATCCCGTCGTAACGTCGTCGTCATTAGATTAATTAATTAAAGTGAAAAAAGGAAAAAAAAAAATTGATCTCAATTCAATGTCCCCCAACTTTAAATTTGACTGGCGGTCACGAATAATAGGTGCGTGTCATGGCATGTATGAAATGAACGAACGAACGAACTTATGAAGGACCATTCCGCATTGAATTTCATTACCGCGAGAACGAGAAGATATGGACCCATTAATTAGCGAGGGGGACAATAAATACATAGTACCTTATCAAATCATCGTGGGAACGGTCTTGTTTTTTCCTTATTGTTGTCTGATGAACCATAATCCATAACCATGATGAAGATTGCTCATAAATAATTCTACAGTACAACTTAATCAAAATAAAATTATATTCTAGAGTACCACAAGTCTGTGGAAAAGCCATCGTTCTTTTGACGGTGGACAAAAAATCAAACGGACCCCCATTTCTGTCTTTATACATCTTTTATGAAACAATGGCAGATACTGTAGATTCGCGATTAGATTATTTGCAATTGCAAGGTAGCACCAATCTGAATTTTAGGTGACAATTTTGGTTTCAGACATAAGGAACTAAACGTTGATGATGATCAGGTTTCAGATCACACATGGGAACGCATTATCACCTAAACTGTAATCTTGTTCTTTATTAGCTTGGCTCCAGCATTTTTTAACATTTGTTGGCAGCTTTACTGTTCTCTTATTTAAAAATCCAAAAAGATACCAAAGTAGACAATTGATTACCCTTTTAAAAATTGATCAAACCCAAGATTCAAAAGGTCTTGTACCTGCTTTATAAGGTGGAAAATTCACTTGGAAAACATGATCCAGACTAAAGTGTGTGGGACTTTTACTTTCTGGCCCTATTAATAGTAAAAGCTCCTTTAATCCTTTTTCATTAAGATCAACCCTTTTATTCTTTGCTAAGGATAAAAGGTTAAAAGGGCACTTAAAGCATATACATTTTGCTTTTCTTTAATACATATTCTACTTCCATATAGAAAAAAGATGCAAGGAGCTACTAGAAAGGAGAAGCTTGGGGCCATGGCAGATCACCAAAGAAATTGCTTCAAGAAAGATTAGACTATGGACGCTCGATAGATGAACTAAGCTGCACCAAACCGGGGGTAATTACGAATTTTCTTGGTGCATGTTAACTAAAACAAGCACTCATTATACTCCACTAAACTATGAAAATAACGTGTACATATATGCTTATGCTCAACCAACCCCATCCAAGAGGGATTTTAAAGAAAAGATTAGTAAACAGTATTACTAATTTACCAACTCCATACTAGTATTGATCGTCTGTCACATTCCTTGATTTTGTTTTTTTTTTCATTCAAGACATTTGTAGGTGATCTCAAACTTTGTGAAAAGATTCTGCACCCTATGCCTTTAAGTTGGTGTACAATGATTAAGGGCCAAAAAGAAATTTGACTATTCATTGAGTGAATATAACACTTTTTACTGATCAGTGGCGCCTAGCAACATAATGTTTGTTTTTACCTTTTCTTCATCAACATTGAGCAAAACAAGATGCTGTTGTGTTGTTCCTTTGAACTCACTAGTCTTTTATTTACATCTTTGCTTCCCCCAACGAACGGATCATGTTTCTTCCTTCTCAAATAAGTTAACTCGTTGAACTTTAAACTCCTTGACATTTTGCTCAGTTGATCAGCAACCAAGTATTTTTAACAGATAATGTACAGAGAGAGAATGAAGATTAATTAGTTGAATTGGCCCAGGTGAACGAAAATCAATGAAGAAAGTAAGGTTTAAAAGCTTGTCAACAAAGCTAAAAGGATTGGTTGAAGCAATACTGAAGAGATGGTTTCAGCAGTTAAGCTTGGGTAAGCGGAGTCGACCACGTGAAAGGGAAAGCATGGCATGACCGAGTCCAAAGTCTAACAAATATTAAACAATTTGTGGCATTCAACACTTGGATTCAAATCCTCAGTGGCTGCTTCTACACACCAGGCTGACCTAGGTTTGTTTCTCACTGGCAATTTGTCTTGTGCTTTTCTTTAACATTAATTCAGAATTTTACAACTTGATTCACACATGCATGCACAATCTAAGTTAGGAATATATGCACATATTTTTTTACTTCAGTACAAGTTAAATCGAGGATACAGGTTTTAGATATGGGGATGAAAAAAATTGATTCCAAATTATTATATGGTTTGCAGATCTTGTACTTTGATTTTGAAAAATTTTATGGTTAGTGCCAATGGCCTACTAATTATATAATAATAATAATTAATTGTAACTCCCAGAATTCCGACACAGATGCTTGCAGAAGAAGCTTTCACATGGTCGACTTCGCCAAGCATTAGAACAACATTCACGACATCGTCACTTCATTGATCACCACGTGGCATCGTGCAATTTGTCTATTATAATTTGGGGTTTATTCTGTTAATTACATGGACAATTATTATTAGTATTTGTAAAGAGTCAAGAATCAATATGCTCCAGATTCGGGAATGAATGATACTGAAAATTGTAATACCTGTCGTTAAACACTTCCTCTGTTTGGTCTGTTTTTTTTTTCCTTCTTATAAAATCAGAATTCAAACATAGAGTTTAACGTTGGTAGATATGTATCTTTCGAGTTTAGCTCGATGTTTCTTTTAACATAAAATCTGACTTTAAATTTTGAGGTTGAAGATTGTGTATTCTCTTAATTTAAGTTAGTTCCCAAACTTAATATCCTCTATTATGGAATTTGATTATGATTAGTCTTAATAGATAGTAATGTTCTTTCATTATTAATATTTATAATTTAATCTTTTTCTCTCATTATTTTTATCATTTTAGTATTTTTCTTTACCAAACATCATTCATAATATTTTTTTTTAATAAAATGTCAATTGGTAACGGTATGCTTAATAAAAAAATATTAATATAATTTTTAATTTTATAAATGAAAAAAAAAACATGAAATAATAAAACCAGATATGCAATGATTGATGAAATCCAAATAATCATGGAAGATATAGAAAAATAAATAATTATACCTCAAAATTTTATTTACCCGGAGAAAATAATTACAAGAAAAAAAAAATATTTATTCAAATGCTTCGTTAAGGAGGTGGACTTAAGTTTTAAGAAAACTTTTTCCTAAAACAATAATGGTTCTTATTATTTAAGAATACAATGTAGTTTCGTATAGACTTAATATTATCGATAAAATATTTGAAATCAAAGTACAAAGATAAGTAGTGAATTTTGTGTCTTTTCTAAAAATAGTATCTGTATTTTTTTATAATTTTTTAATAGAAATTGTTAGAAAAATTGACAAAATTAAAGTCAAACAAGTGAAGTGTAAATTTATATCTTAGACGGATTTTAGAATGAATTAGATTTTATAATATTTTCTATGAAAGATTAAAAAATTTATAATAAATGTTATGCAAC
Organism: Macrotyloma uniflorum; assembly: GCA_016859785.1. NCBI lineage: Eukaryota > Viridiplantae > Streptophyta > Magnoliopsida > Fabales > Fabaceae > Macrotyloma > Macrotyloma uniflorum. The sequence continues at coordinate 3,200,953 of BDMB01000003.1, forward strand.
TACTACTGATCCTGTATCCTCTTATTATATTTAAAGACATAATGTTGACAAAAGAATCAAAACGAATAAAAGTAATTAGTGTACTGCAGTCGATTATGACCCATAAGTAAATTATTATCAAAATTGAAATGCAGCTAGAATTTTCTATTTCTTTAGTTGGTGTCTTAAATCAACCCAGTCATCAATTTGTAATTACTTCAAGATATCTAACATCTGATTAGTATGATTTAATAAACCATTAATAGAAAACGTATATGTAGATTTGAAGATTAAACTGAAAATATAATTTTCTTAAAATCTATAAACTAATTACAGAAAGCATAGACCAAAGTTACAGATCAGAAATTAGAAAGAAACAAAATTACAATAACTTCAATTTAATTTATCAAGCATTTGATTTTTTTTATTAACACTACATAATAACTTTTTGATACATAAAGAGATATTCGATTTCAACATACATTAAAATTGTATCTTATATAATAGTGGACCATTTGACAGGATAAAACTTGTATATAATAAAAAAGAATATTAAATAGTATTAAATTATAAAAAAATTACTAAGCCTAATATGATTTATTAGATTAATAAAATATAAATATAAACAAGTCAAAGATTAATTGTATGACACTATGGAATAATTTGATATTTTGATTTTGTAGAGAAGTGAAGGTTTAGGTGAGACTAGAAATGGTTGCTGGGCCTATGCTAAATGGTAGGTTCATGTGTAAAGATGCTATCTTGGTCCAAAATCTTAAGGTTACCAATCACAAACCATGGAACATTATGGGATGTTCTATGAATATTAGAAGAAGGTTTCAACAAATTTCGATTTCAACGTTAAATTGCAACGTGCATGGAATTTTACTCAAGTGCTGACTCATCTTTTAACTTTGGGACTTAAAACCAAAGGTTCAATTCATCTATCACTAACATATTCTAATGACGCAAATCTGATGAATAAGAATCTAATTTACATTATCTTACTATTTTTCTATCTGCTACTTTTTAGAAAATTTGTTTTATTTATACGATCATTTAAATTTTAAAATAATACTAATTATTGATTGTAATTATATCACTATTAAAATGAGAATTAGTAATATATAAAATATCAAAATAATAAAGAAAACAATAGGAGAACACAAATTAAAATATTTAAATAGAAAAATAATGGATTATAATTTTATCTTTTTGTAGAAAAACTAGTGTTTGTTTTTATGTATTTTTTTTCTTGTTCTTTTGTTATCTATCTGTACTTCATAGTCCTAATTAATGTTAGTATCTTCCCATTATTTATCCATTACTACTATTTATTATTCATTCTTCCTCTCTTTTAATTTATTTTGTGAAAATCTTTAAATTTCTTTAAATCCTGCAAATATAGTAATACGTAGTATATATATCAGTTATTGTTGTTTTATATATACATATGACGGAAGATGATTAATTCAGAAACTCTAGATTGGTATGTGGACTTTAAGTCAAGATAATAAGAAAATATATGTCCTAAATTATAGAAGCATTTTCTCTTCATATAACATGTTGATAACCACGCGCATGAGAAATTGATATAATTCTTATTAATACAAAGAGACTAAATAAATGTGGGAGAAAAAGATTTGTTGTGTTTTTTTTTATGTAATCTAGTTTTTAGCAGGATGAATGTTTAAAGAAAAATTCAATCTAATATAGAGTTGTAAGATTGCATACTTGGAACTCATTTCAAGATTTAACTTTTCTTTTGAATATTCTTATCTTATTATCTAATGATAATTTGTTATACGGTTCTAATTTGGAAGTAATTAAGTTAGTTTATTCTAAATTTTGATATTTTATGTTGTTTCTTTTATATTTGCTTAGAATAATATATAGACCTTTTAACACTCTTCAACCTTCATCAGAAATGAGTTCGATTGTTTATGTTTGAAATGATGATTAATGTCATTCACTAGCATAATGTGATTATGGCCCATAATTATATTTAAATATAATAAATAATTTAGTTTCATCTTTTACTTAAAATCTCAAATTTAAACCAAATTATATGATTTTAAAATAATTGTCAAAAAAATTAATTAATTTTCAATTCTTTAATCAGATTCAACATCTTACTAAATATAAGAAATCTGTGAATATCAAATAAAGGGTAGTCTTGAATGAGAAAAAAAAAACATTTAATGCTCAACAGTTAACACCCTTTTCATGATGATCTGAAAAATATTTATGAGGGAAGCATCCAAAGTGCTCTATCCAATACCAAGGGAATGATTCTGCCACCGGTTCGAGGTTGGAACGTCAAAGTCAAGACAATGGTTTTCTAAGAAAGGAGGACTTGGAAACAGAGAAAACCACTCTAAGACGCAAGTAATAACAAAATGAAGAAACAAAACATAAAAATCTTTTATTGATGTGACATATATTTATAAAGGATGTACCAGCTACAAAATAATTTGCAAGTGGGATAATTAGTTGCTAAGTGTTATGTTGCAAATAATTATCCCAACATAATTTGCAAGAGTTATTTTTGAAACCAAAAGTTTTATATGAGATTTTAGAACAACGCAAAAATCTTTTCTGATCATCCTGTCTCGCTTCTCTCTCCCAGTGTTCACTGTAAATGGTCATAATTCTGTAAACCAAACTTTTGCAATGACTATAATTGCCTAGTTCATTCTTGTGGTTTTCGGATGTGTTACGAATCCAAGAAGACACAGAAATTTGAAGTAGAATGCACCAGCTGATGGCAATTGACATATGTTACAAACTTACAATCACTACTGAGACAAAAATAGTCTTTGTTAAAGCTTGTTAGTTAGTTCTACACCGTGTCTGAACAAATGTTAGGGCAATTGATGGAATTGACCAACAAATGTAATAAGCTTGGCTAGCTTATTTCTACAAGTTTATTGGAGAGTTTATTAAAAAAGTGTCTTTCATAAGATCAAATAAATTCTTCCATGTGCTCCCTTTATGAATTGTGGTGAGAGAGAATTTCAAAAAACAAATGAGTCTGAAACAGGCTTTAATGCGAAGTCTGTTAAGTGCTACAATGTCAGCTTCTGGGTGTGTCATGTGGGAGGATAGGACAAGATACAACTTGTGATTCATGGGCCTCAATCCTCTATATCAGGGATGCAGTTGTTGCGTAATTTTGAGTATTTGAGCTTTGCTAGTAGTGCGGTATTTGCAGATTTATGACAAAGTAATCATATAGGTTCATGAGAAAAATTATGACCGCATATTTTGCAATAGTTACAAGTAGACTACTCTGATGATCTGTTTTCTAGCCAATGTTTATGAAGATTTGACCAATGTGGAGACATTATTTTCATAATACTTATCTTTGGGTTAGTAATGATAGAGATACAAGAACTCTTGAAGCCAGAGATGGGCTCCATAGGTTGCTGGATGAAGTCAGTTTGCTAACTTCATCATTCATCTGCAATCTGGTATGTTCCCATGTGGATGCATGCAAATGCAATATCCATCTGAGTGGTCCAATTTTCAAACTTGCATGATTAGCTTTTCGACTTAAAATGAAACAATGCCGTTGCAATCATCTTGATATGCATATTCATTGTAGCATTGAATTTATAGATGTTACATTACCGTTGAACATCAGATAAAATGGGTTTAGATTCATTCGGTCTGGCATTGATGGTAAACCATACTTAATCCCAAGACATTATTCATTTAAGCCATGGGCCAGAACCCACCAAAAACATATGAAGAATATCTTAATTCGAAATTTAGTTCAACAAGCCAATCCAAATAGAGGTCCAAAGACTCGTAAGCTTTACATCCTTCCTTACAAATTGTTGAGGTGAGGACAAAGTGGCATGAACTTTTAGGTTATTCATTAGGTTGGTCCATGTATACGGGTAGCTAGCTTCTGCCCCATTTGATATAGTTGGGTTAGGTTCTTTCTATTGTTCCGGAGGCCCACATTTTAAAACAATATCTCTTAACATTCCCTGTTATGTATTTTTGTCAAAGTACTGTTACGTTTTTTATATATAGTTTTAATCAAAGTTAAACTCATTAAATGAAATGTCAAACTAAATTTGGATGATAATGCAAGATTGTGTTAAACGGAGTTATGTCTAAATTAAAATACTTCTTATCTACTGATAGTTTAATACCCGATAAATCTCAGAAAATCTCACTGTGCAAGTTCTTCCTTAAGCCTATCACTGTATGTCGTACAAAACAAGGTACAGGATAAGGAAGCAAAGCTGTGACTAGTGAATAATGTGGAGTAAACCTCCATATTAGTCCATGAGATTATAAGTACGAGTCGTTTTAATCATTTTGTAAAACTCTTATTTAGGCCTTTGTAAAGTAAAGAACTAAAATGATGCTTTGTAAAGTTGTCAGTTGGGGACTAAAATGATTGATGCTTACAGCTTAATGACTAACGTAGGAGTTTGCTTGACTAATGTTACTCTGATTGTAAAAGTAACTTGGACATCTTAAATTAATGATGTCAAGACATAAAGGTCTAGTCGACCACAATAGCATTTCAAATTTGATAGAAAATGTAGGACATGCCTTTAACATAACCTGTGTTGTTGTGACAAATAGTGATAAAATTATAATGGTGCTTAACTAGGATTTTGACTACTCAAGAAGAGAATAGACAAGAAAGCAAATGATACGTGGAGAGGCAGGGTCCACTCTGCTCAATTACGAGTTACATGACTATGGGGAGGAAACTTCACCAAGGCAGCATCTGTTCTTTCAAAGGAGTTGTTGGGTGTCTTAAACAGAACCATTTTTTATATGTATTTAACCAGCAGTAGTACATTAGGATGACCAAGACAAGTTTTCGCGAAATTTCTAGCTGTTCCTACTTTCTGAACTTCCCTGTTTCTGTTCACACCAATGCAGAAACAGAAGTACTAGTCTTGTTGACATTTTGTCCCTAAATGTATAGAAAACAAACTTCTATAGTTGTTACTCAACCACTACTCACTTTTCTCCTCTGTTATATCACATGTGAACTATTCTGCCGCTTCTTAAATAATCTCTATCTTTAACTTGTGCATTATGTTTTAATCTTATGTTTAACCATTGTTATATCTAATTATATAATATTGTTATCAACAAAACCTTGTTTTCGACTTTTAGTTTTGTAACTTCTGCATTAGGTTGACGTGATACCCTCCAAGTCTATAACCATGTAGGTTTTGATAAGTTACTGCGTAACTGAACAACACAACAGTTTTCAGTATACATGTCCTTGCCCTATTCGTGCCTTGGTCGATTTGGCCCAACAATAAAAAAATGAATTTGGCATTTCAGACCCTAATAATTAAGCCAATGTAATGCATGAATGCTAAAACATAATTGGTTTGCTAGAATTTGGCTTTTTCTACGAAAATAACAAGGCAAATAATAACCACGTGCATGGGGAGCATCCTCAGCTTGTCTGTAGTATTGATGCTTGGTAGCTACTTCAGATATCATCGTGCACGTTACCTGTCTCTTGGTTGTGTACCTACGACTATCGTTTCACTGAGTATAGTCGTATATTCATTGATTCATACATTGATCCCCCATACACGCACACTAAGGTGCAAACAAGTTATTTACTATAGAGATGAGCTATCAAGTTATGCGCTCTCTCTCTTGTCCTTGTGAGAGTAAAACAGTATATTACAGTATTGTTGTTTTTACTAGGCTTTTGGGTTGGTGAGTAAATAGGTGGAAAAGACTTATTTTGCCAAAACTAGGAAAAATGTTGGCTAAACAACCATGGAACCAATTAATCAAGACAACGTAACTTTAGCTAGTACCTCTTATAAAGAATTGAGAAAGCGCCCTAAAGTAACAACCAAATTTGACTCTCAAGCGGACTCATCATATCACCCAGAATTATTGTTTGGCAGGAATATAGCTGTCACTTTGAAAACCCCTCATGCTGTGGACTATTGCAAACCATCATAACAAGGACATCATGCATCTGCAACATATAGCGAACCATAACCAACTCATGGTGACAAAAGCAAAGGAACAGGACCACAGTAGAAACAAAGTAACCTCCCCAAATCAGAGGTTTACCAATTTATGGGCAGTCATTTTCAGAAAATGCGTCCACTGGTGACCGGTCTTTGCACTTTTTCCCTTTGATCTTTTTTGGGTACTTGGTGGTCTTCAGTGAGTCCAGAAACCCATTTTCTCTTGTTCCCAATGGCAACCTACGTTGTCAACATTGCTCAATTATTCACTTTCCAAACACAATGTTGAAACAAGAGTCCTAAAGGTTCAAACTTCAGAGTGAAATCATCCTTTCAGAAAAGAAGAGTTCTCTCCAATCACCCACCATTTATTTTTGTTGTGGTCACGTCAAGTACCGCATCTGCTTGAAAACTCATTTTTAAATCTTTATTTCCATGTACATCCTATTCTGATGCGTTCTGTTTTGACCATTACACTTGATAATGACAAGGAATACGGCAAGCGGTAATGAAAGCCCATCTCTAGACAGATTAACAGAAAGAAGATATTCATTATAGTTTTCTCTTGCTAAGAATAGAAGATTGGTTTTATCATACGGACATGCATCTTCAAATAATTACTACTGCAAATATTGCAATAAATTATTTGTACCTAGACACCGAAAGTGACTATGGGGGTCAAAGTATAGGAAAACAGATTCTGGTAAACGGTGATGGTTCCAGTGTTCCTTTGTTTTAGAGGATTTTGATGTCCCTTTTTACTTGATCAATGTACTTTGTTAAGTGGTCCTATATTAAAAAAAAAAAAAAATATTCCGGTCCCGATGTATTATGTGCTTAACTAAGGGACACCGCAATGCTAGAAAGTCAAATATTCAAATTTATTGTCATTCCGGTAATGTGTGAGATATGACTATAATACGACAATTGAGCATCCATACTACCTACAATTTTTTTCTCCGCGAGGATTATCAAATGCATGGTTATATATCTACAATTTCTAGAATGCAGAACCGAGATAACTAAAATATTGGCAATAGTTTTTGAATGAATGATGAGACCAAAATAGTAAGGAATTAGGGTGACTCGACAAAGCCAATTATCACTGCACCGCTTTAACAGCACAATGTTATGAAATTAAGCTAGTCACCAAAATCTTGCGACTAAAATTACAGTTAAGTTCTTCAATTCACCCATATAACGGAAAATGATGCTAATATCTAATGACAAAAAGATGGCCAGACTTGCATTAGAGAAACAATTTGGGGTTGGCCAGAAAAGTAAATATGTATGTTTTTGGAAAGATGGGTTCCATATCAGTGAGAGTACCTTGTCCCCCTTTGGAAGAGTAACAGAATGATATGCATTGGTAAAAGAATTTCCGAGCATCTCCTAAACCTAGTGGGGCAACATATGGAACAGAATACATTTCACACATCTTTGATTAACAGTTAGCAATCTCCATACGCAGTTCTTAATCCTGCATAAACAGGGGATAGATCGGTAGAATGACAGATAATAAGCAAACTTGATAGTGCTTTTGGACAAATATCATGCGTAATGAGTAAAAAGTGCACTGAAAATATAATATAACTCACAGGTAGAACTACAAGTTTATAACTTGTATTTCTACTCAGTATCAGATACCTTATCCACCTCAAACGACAAAGTGGAGAGGAAATCTAAGTCTCTGCCTCATTAATTTTTCAAATTTTGGCTAGAAATGTCTATAACTAAGAACATAATTTAGTTGCATTTGGACAACATAACTGCCAGATTTATGTGAAAGAAAGCTACCACATTGGAAGTAAATACTGAGATCATTATTAACGAGGGCTATTAAGAACATCAATTGACACACGACTAACAGAAGGCAATCGCATTTGCTGGTCCTGAGCTCTTCTCTTAAACAGTGGCTCCAGTGAGTGTGAGACTGATGATGACAATGCCCATGAATCACTTGAGCTATCACAACTGAAAGATGAATCAAGGATACCACCTGGGCTACTTGGTTCAGATAGATGCTTGCGTTTCTGGTGAAGGCTGTAAATGCCTTCATTGCGACCTAATAGTTTCTGCATGAGCTTGTAGCACTGGTTCACTTGTTCCTGTAAGATAGCCACCAACATTTTCCAATTACCCACCAAATCAATAACAAATTCAAATATTTAACAAATAAGGACAAGGCAGACACAGAACCAATGAAGTTAAAGAGACAAACCTCGTTAATCTTTAGTAAACCCAGAAGCTGATCAATGTAGGTGGTGGCGTTGAATGATTCAATCTCTTTAATAACATGGATCATGGTAGCAGCAGCCAATGTAGAAGGAAGATAACTCATAGCCCTTGAATCTGACAACAATCATGACATTCCGTATACAGATATCAGCAATAGTAATGGCATGACTCCAATTGGCTTAACATGAATATCTAGTGTCTCATGAATTAGCATTTAAAATCCGTACTAGAAATTTTTGCTATATACCTGCAGTAACATTGAGAAGAACCCGCTCACAACGCCATAGAAACTCCCAATGCAAGCGACTCTTTAAACCAAGCCTTCTGACAATGTGTTCAAAGAAAGAAATTGGAGTCACAGGATGCATCCTCCATTTAAGAGTTGACAACACCAGAATCTCCATTCTCTGAATAGTCTTAGCCTCAAACACATACTTTGCTTCCTCCACCTAAAACACACATACACACCAAAGAAAGGCAAGTGCATAAGAAACAAATCAAGTCATATCAACAAACACCTAGGGTTCATCTTAAAGTCAAAGCATACTTGAAGGTCCAAAAGAAGCGGCACATGGGTCTCTTCCGTCTTTGCAGCAAGGGACAAACAAGCAACCGCAGTGAGTTGTGTCATCCACGGCTTGTCCCTCTGAACCCTCAAGCGGGGGATGAACCGATCAAAGTAGTTGATGGCAAGAACAGTAGTCAAAGCAGAAAAACCATAATGTCCACAAACTTTTGAAATCCAGTTCACAGCCTCCACCCGACACCCTTCTAAGTGCCCATCAACAATGGCACTAAGAGAACAGAAATGGGTCTCTCCCTCTTTTGAGATTAACGACACAAGCTCTTCATCTTCCCAGAAGAGATCATTCTCAAGCAAAGCCAAAGGCAAAGATTGGGACTTTCTCTCAGATGGGAGATCGTTGTTGGTCTCACACTCAGCAGGACCGTTGGCATCGAAATCTTCCTCAAAGGTGTCCCGCTCTTCGCACAGAAGGGCATCGAGGATGGAGGGAGAGTGGTTGTTGTGTGCATCGTCTCCGAGAGCCATTCTCTTCAAAGAAAGAATTTCTTCATTGTAAGTAAGAGAAGGAGTGCAGGGCCATTTTGAAGTCTCTGGTGTGTTTCTTTCTTTGTTTCTCTCACTATAGTGAGTTCAATGAGATAAAATGAGAGAGGGAGAGAGAGACTAATGCAGTAATCAAACAAAGGGTTTTATCTGAGAAGCACTTCACGCTTGTCCTTTTCTTTCCCCTTTTTTCTCCTTTTATTCTCGGTATTTTCTTCAACATACCTTCTTATTTTAATATTTATATGGAAGGACGAGCAAGACAGCCTGTTGTTTCGCGCGCAGAAAAACAGCGGCAAGATAATTATCACCTTCTATTTTGAATTTGAATTATGGGTTGTATCCTATCAACATTTCTCTTCACCATTTCATCACTTTCATTTTCATATTTGTTCACATCTCTTATTACTTTTCAATATACATTATTACTTCACCAAATACTATATCAAAATTTCCATACGTGTAAACTAATATGTGAATAATTTGAAAATTTTCCAATGATTTTCCTGTTAATTTAATTTATATATATATATATATATATAATATGCATACATGTCTTACATAATTTAATAAAATTAATTATTTTATTATTATAAATTATTAATATATAAAATAAATTTAAAATAATATGATTTTATGGTAAAATGATTAATATCTAAAATAAAATTCCTAATAACAATATAAAATCATAAATATCACAATTTTATAATAAATTTGAAGATTAAGTAAATTTTTTATCTTTCATTTTTTATTTTAAATGATCAATTCAATTATTTAGTTGTTTTAAAATATATTGTCTTAATTTTTTTTATACTTAAATAATTATGATGTTTTTTTTATTTTAATAGAATGAATAAAATATTAAATATGATTTTAGTTATTATTTATACTTAAATATGATATTTAATAATATTTATTTATTACTTTAAAATTAATAAAAATATTAAATTTATATAATTTTGAAAATTAAAATACTGAATTGATCAATAACACAAAAACTACAGATAATTTAAAAAAAACAGAAATTAAAAATATATTTAAACTTAATACTAATATATATATATATTAAAAATAATAAATAATCATTTTAAAAAAATATCAATTCGAACAATCACATCACTGAATTTTTTTTATTTATTCAGTCAGAGTCAAAGTAAATCAACATAGAATCAAATACATTTTTAAATTTATTCTAAATCCAGCTTGATTTTGGTCAATCAATCAATTTGTTCTAAGTTTCATAATTATTATTTAGACGAATTATATAAATAAATTGAGATTAGTTAAATTAATAATAGTAATTTCTTTTTTTTTTTAATTTGGAATTTTAGTAGGATGTAACATGAGTTTAGGGTTTGTGTTTTACTTTAATCCATAAAATCCAGATTGAGATAGATTGACTTAAAAAACGGTGAAATACTTTATTTGAGTATATCCCACTTGATTGTGGGTTAACTAATCGACCAATCATCTTTATTTAAATAAATTGTTAAAATTAATGAGTATAAAAATGAAAAAAAAATATGCATTACAATTATAAATTCTCAAAAAATTCTTAAAATAAATAATTAAATCATACAAAATAATCTAAATCTTTAATTTAATTCAACATATATGATCAAATTAAACATAATATCATTAGCTAGTTTTAAATTTAAAAAAAAACGGCATAAATAAAATCTAATGTTATTCATCTATTTTAATAAATTATTATAAATATATTATATTAAAATTATAAAATATAAAAAATAATAATTAAATAAGTTGGCAGGTTAATTTATCAAAACTCTTTTTAACTATGTAAATTATATTAATTAATGTTAAATAAAACATTAGATTGACATTTTATTATGTCAAACCATTTTATAATCTATTGTCAAAATTTATAATAGATTTATTGTCAAATTTACATTTTTATTATCTTTAATTATTTTATTAATTTAGTATAGTTTAACTATTTTGTTTCTAAAAATAAATTAACCTAATTCAATTGAATTTATAATAACTTGAATTAATTTTAAATTTGAAGGATTTAAATATTTTGAAATATAAAAACAGTTTGATTCTAAGTCTAGTTAGATGAAAAGATTTTGAATGATGTAATCAATTTTAGAGTTAACTAGGATAATTACTTGTTAATAATATAAATTATGCACGAATATATTTTTTTTTTTTAAAGATTGCATAGGATTCTCAAAATCTATAATAATTTGGTTAAACAAATTTATTGAGAATAAAATGTTTATTAAAGTGAAATAAATTAAATTTTTAAGATTATGATAAATTAGAAATAGTTATGAAATTTTGAATGACTTGTTATTTTTTATATATCATCTAAATGTTCATTTAGATGTTTAAATGATATATAAAAAATTTTAATTTTATAAATTTTTTTAATAAATATTCAATTAAATAATGATATCACTCAATCAATCCATTATCATTGGCGAAAATTTTTAGTGCAGAGAATTGATACAACTTTTATTTATTAAAATTGTTGTAAAAAATATTAGCGAATAATTTTTTTCAATTGATATCTCATTGTCTATGTGTTAAACAACTTGAGATAATGGAATTAATTTTTAAAGAATGTTGGATAAACATATGTTTAAAAATGATGAATTGTCAAATTATGAAATAGTTTATGTTAATCGATGTAATGTGAGTATAATACTTATCAAAGAAGTATTATTTTGTGAAAATAAATAATGTGTGTATTTAGTTGGCAAGATACCTTACTGGATATCTAAAATTATATAAATAAAATATCAAATGACAAGAATTGAAAAAGGTTAATTTTAACCTATTTGAAGTATGTATGCACTAATAAAATATGAGTATTAAGAATTCATTATCGTATAAAAATCTACTTTATTTAATATTATTGTTTTGAGACTACATGGAGATTAAAATACAAAAATATATATCAATAAATGATAAATATAGGTACATAAGTTTTAAATTCAATAAAGAATCTTTTCAAAACCATCAAATTTCAATTGTATAAGAATAATATAAAAGAGTGTAGTTTTATTGGTAATAGTGAGTTATGAAGTCAAGTAGTGAAATATATAATTATAATGAAATAATAATTTTTCTTGATGTAATAAAATAATTATATTCAAAATATAAATGTATTTATGAGTTTTAACATATTTATAGATATATTAATTTATCTTTTATGTTTGTATATCAATAATTATGATTATCTATCTTTATTTATAAATGATATCACAAAAGTTAATCAATAAAAAAAATTCTATAAAAAAATATATTTTTTTAAAATAATATATATATATATATATATCAAGAATAAAATTTAGAAATTTGTGATCTTATTTTATATATATATATATATTATATAATATAAGAATTAAGATAAATTATTGTTATAAATAATAAAAAAAAGCAATGATAAAAAATAAATTTATTTTTTTAGTAAACAATTCTTCTTATATATTAGATTCAAATATTGGATTTTGTTATATGTTAGATGGTTACAATTAATATTATTTTATGTTTGAAAATTTAATCGGAATATATGTTAAAAAACTGTAATTATATACAAATTTATAAATTACAAACTTAATATTAGTGCAAGACCTAATGTAAGTATAATTTGGATGGAGTAAATCAGTTTGAAAAAAAAATTATCATCTAATTCAGTAGTTTTTAAAAAATATAATTAAAATTTTTTAGTTCATTAGATTAATCTCTGTTATAAAATTTTAGGATTAATTTTTTCAATAATATATTTTTTTTCATCCACAAGACTCAAACCCGAGTATCACTCGCACCAATTATTTGATGGTTTACAATGTTGATATTCCTTCTAATAAATTTCTTATTTTAACACTTTTTTTCTGAATAGAAGAAAATACTTAGTTTTAGACATTTTATATTTGACTACTAAACACATTTAATAAGATGGAGGAAAAACAGTTTCAATTGCAAGTCTATAAGATGAAATGTTTTGATAAAAAGCTTAACAATATTTTGAAATAAGTGAAAGAAATATATAAAAGTCAAATTGGTAAAATAGCTTTTATTTTAATTTTTTTTTATAAATTAACATGTAAATATATGTAAAGAAAAATAAACAATTTGAAATGAGAATGGGAAGGTTGGAATATTTTAAAATAAAATTGTAAGAAAGTTAGTTAGGTAATTGGAAAAGGTTAAATTAATAAATTAATTTTAGTAAAATAAATTAATTGGAAAATTAAGAGATTGAAAAAAAAAAAAATCTTACTTGTAAGCATGAGTTAATGTTTTAATTTTTAATACTTCAACTGATAATAACATTTTTTTTAATATATTATCAATATATCTTTTATATTTCCTTCATTTCAAAATAATTAATGTTTTAAGTGTTTTTTTACTAGATTATGAAAAATAATAAATAATTTATTTAATAAGTGAAACAGTTTTCTAAATTATCTTCTCTTGGTTGTTGAAAAATTTATATGCACATTTTCCAAAAACCCGTTATATTCTTATATTGACTGTTTTCTTTGATAAGAATGTAATATTCATTTGAAATCTAAAAACAAGACTGTTAAACAACGAATTCTCGATAACATATTAATTTAAAAAGGATTATTTTAATTCAATTTACCTTTTCATGTCAAAAAATTTATTATTTGTTATGTGAACGAATTTTATAAATTGATTTATTTAAATATTATCTTAATTTTAATTATCAAAATTAAATACTTAAACATTTTTACTGTCGAGATTTGTCAACTTTATAAAAGTAACAGTGGAGGATAAATTAGGAAAACCACAATTAACGTATATTTTAATATTTTATCTTTTTCAAGACACAAAAATACATATTTAAATTTTTACTTTTATAATATGTTAAACATAATATATACGTTTTGTTCAACATCTTTTTATTTGCAGTCTCTTAATTTAATAATTTTTTTCATAAGATTAAAAATATTGAATTAACTGGTATATTTTTTATTTTATTTTTATTTTACACTTAAAATATCTCCTAACTTAATTGAAAAAGGTTCTTTTAAAAAGTAAAAAAAAAAAATAAAATATTGAAATAAATATTGTTCCCGTTCTCAAAATATTTCCCATAAACACATGTATCATCACTTTTCATGACACGTACAAAACGTGGACCAATAAAGGTTAGTGTCTGGTCAAACAGATCCTTTTTTTTGGCACGTTATTATTATGAATTACTATTTTATTTTTATTTTCAATTAAAATAGAATGTTGTGGCCATTACGTCAGATCCACCCTCCCCCTAAATTTCATACTTTTGAAATAATAGTAATTACTGTATCATATCATTACTAATATTTATATTTATTATTTTTTATATAAAAAACAAATCTTAATTTAAAAGAACTATATCATGTAGATGGAATTCAATAGCAAATATTTAACTTTTTTAAAAAAAAATATATATTTAAAATGTGTAAGAACTATTTATTTAACATAATACATTAACATCTCTTTTTATATACAATTACTTAACAACCTATAAGTAAGTTATTATTATTATTATATTATAAATAGGTTGTCAAATAAATAATATATATATGTATAATATTGTGAAAATATCATTGTTTATTCTTAACTTAAACAGTCAACCACACCATTTCATTTTAGCTAACTTCTAATTTTTCATTGATAAAAAATATTTAATTCCATGATTATTGTTAAGTATATAAATTTTTGATAATTTATAATGTTTTTTTAAACATATATATTGACATAATATTTTGTTAGTATAATTCAGTTTAAACAGCAATACTGGATTTAGATCTTTAAGGTTTATTTGGTAGAAAAAAAAGAAAAGAAAAGTAATATTAATGAAAATAAGAAAGATAAATAAATATAAATGAAACGTCATGTAGAAAAAGAGTTTAATAGAAATAAGAAAATATAATAAACAAATGAAAATATAATAAACCTCGCTCCTTTAATTTATTTTTCTCAGTCAAACTCATTTAACTTCTAAAATTTGTGTTATTTTTTCCTTGAGAAAGGATGGTTAGAGTTAATTTATTATCGTAAATGGAAGGGCATGTTACGCAGTTGTCTGGGTCTGAGTATCGGAAACGACAGAAACAGTATCGATCCATATGATAAAAAAGAAAAGAACAAGACAGAAAAGAAAGGGAAAGGGCATGCATCGAAACCACAAGAGTCTTAAACCCCCCCATTCTCTTTTTTATATCTCTCCGTTACTTTTTTATAATTGTTGCCGTCTTGTCTGCGAGGAACATACGTTGTACGTCTTCTTTTCTGTCTCCAATTCCCATTCCTGTCTTTGGTTTGCTCATTAACCCAACAACGATTGTATTCTTGTAGCATCCATTAAATACTCACCCTGCAACACGATACTCAGCATTACTAGTGCCACCAACTACGTACGTGTCTTTGCAACCCTATTAAATTTAATCAACCACAACAATATCTCTCTCTGCATTCTTCCCTCTCCTTTTCCATTTCATCCTCTCTTCCTTTAAGGCGATAGGTGCCCTTCTTTAGTTTTGGTAGATGCATGTTAAATTATCTCACCAATAATCAACTTTCTTATACAATCCCACTCCTAATCGTATTTCTCCTCCTTCCCCACGTGAATTTTTCAGAAAATCTCCTACTCATCATTCTTATACGTACACATGCATCTCACTCATTCCCACTTCTTGGTTCTTAGCCACAATTAATAATCACTGCTTAATCAAGTGAAAAAAAAACCAAGATAAAAAGTAAAAATTTACCTGCTAGAATTCAAATAGTCCTTTAGGGTCATGCTGCATAACTTAATTAACTCAATTAGTTCAATCATTTATCTCTAGCGTCCACACAACCATAATGAAACATCATTGTCCTTTTGGTTTTACATGAATCAAGGGTGTCCTATGTCATATGAGCAATTAATTATGTCCATTGTTAGCATCACACAATATATTAGTCCACGTGCCAAGCATAAGATTTCATGTATGCATAACAGTATAAGAGCCCCACTGGTTTCGTTACTTTGTTCTCCTTTACCACCGCTTCGTTTCGAAAATTTTTCTTTTGGAGATGAGGTTGTTGTAGTGGACAAAGCTATGCAATTCATTGTCCTGCTTGTATATAAAAAGTTCATTGGCTTCTATGTGACTAAACAACTTTTACTATGCAGGCTGATTAACCAACAAAAAGTAGCCATAAGGGTCTATCAATCTAAGCTATATATTAATGAGGATGCTCTTTGTTCGTATCTCTGCCATGCCAGTGCCATAACATCGAAGCCTCACAGTTAGTACACACAGAATTTTTTTCCTGTATTTGTAAATAGTGTTTATGACCAAGAGTTCTCGTTATGTTATAAATCAGAGCTATATATCTACTGTCCATTCAGACTCGGGAGATTAAGTAATCGTACACACATAACTGATGCCTATAATTTATGTTTAATTAAAATGTCACCATAACAATTTTTGTTTTTTAGTTCACAAAAGTAGTTGAACTGAAAAATATCTCAAATAGTATGGAGTAGGACGTGGATGACATGCTCACAGTAACACAATTTATGCTAGAAAAGTATGACAACAATTAATTAGGGAGTTGAATTACAGCAAATTTTTTTATGAGATGTTTGAACTCTGCTTTGAAAAATATCTAGAAATGACAAATGAGAGCAATTGGTTGTTACCGTTGTATGACAAATCTAACACTACACATTTCCTTGTTATTTTATTATTATAATAATCGTATATTTTTCCTTCTTTTTCTATTAACAATTTCTCTTAATTTATAACGAAAAGGGACAAAAGCACTTATTTTTTTTGGGTAAGCACAATGATCCTGGTTTGAATAATTATCCAGTGCTTCTTTTTAACTATTTGATAGTGTTGCACGATAAAGGGTCTGAATTGCCAGCAAGAAAGAGATAAAACTTGCATTTCTTTGCCTAGAGAAGAGATCTGTGTGGATTTTTTTTTTCACCTTTCCTTTCTTCTTTCTAAATGTGAGGCTCCTATATTTCTTCTACCACCTGCTTTCTCTTCTTTTCTTTCTGCACTTTCACGGCTCAAGCTGCGAGGCACACACAGAGAGAGAAAGCACTAAGCAGTGTAATCCAGCAAAACTAAACTTTGAAATAAAGATGAGAATATAGTTCCCTCTGGTGTGCTTTTCATTGTGAAGAGTTTGGTAAGTTTCATATTTTTTATTTTAATTTTTTTAAACTTGGTTAAAAAACTGTGACACTTTAATAAATCAATGTTAAAAGTCATGGCCCAATTTGCTAAAAACAAACACTGAGAAACAAAAATACAGGTTGTGTCTGCATTAACCTAATTAGAAGTCAACTAATCTTTATTTAAGAGATCATCAATTGCTGTGCCATAGTATTATTTTAGTGTTAATCCACCTCGCTTAGATCTAATAGCCTGTACACTTGTATTCCATTTATAGCCTTCAGACATTGACCTCAATGCTAATTCTTCCACAGCAATTTGCATATAAAATTGACCTCGAGAAGTTGTTGTCATGTCCTCCCTTCCTCTTCCCCTGATTATGGCATACAACTTTTTTTGGACCATAACCCGTGACTCATTCTAAAGAAGAAGAAGGCAAAAAGAAAAAGGTTAATTTGAGATTATGGACCATTTATATTTCCCTACAAAGAGAGAAAGGCTAATAGGGTCAAGGCCAATTAATTTTCAGCAAATGGCATATTGAACAGTAAAAATAATCAATGTCAGTATGGGAAAATTGCCCTTTTCAAGACAATCCTATAGGCCAGGTTTGGCACTAAAGTCTGAGCAATTTGAGAATTTATATTGATGAAAGTTTCGAACCCAGTTAAAGTTAAGAGGGGAAGGTAATCAAATATTGAGATGAATAGAGAACCATGAAGGTGTCATAAACTAACTATCCGTACATCTTGCTCCCAAAGGAAGTGGAGATCACAAAGTTGAGTCTATAAGCAATTTAATTACTGGTTCAATACCAGAAATATGACTTGTGTGCTTTGATTAACATCTACAAACTTAATTTTGAATCATTTATGTTTTACATTATATGAAAATTAAGATTGAAGTACTGTAATTTATGTTTTTAAAAGTTTCATCTAAAAACAAACTTGTAATAAAAATTGTTTGAAGTGACTAATGCAGAACATTTTCTTCTTTTAATCACATATGCTTTTAATAGTAACTTAATTGTAAGAAATTCTTATCAAATACATAAAGCACGAGTACAATAAACATGAATATGGGTAGGATAAACTTTATAGGAAAGATACTCTTGCTTGGATGTTTTACACTCCTTATTCTTCCTTTAGGCCAACCACAGTAGTAAAGCCTAAGATATTCAGTACAACATAAATCTGCAATGTTATATTTACTGTCTTCTTCAGTGTCCTGTTTTTTCACCAACATGATTTACATTTAGTTATGTTATTTATATAAATAATGTATGTATTTATCTCTTTAATACATTAATCATCTCATTTTATATTTCTCTATCTATCTTTTATTGATATAATTTTTCTGAAAAAAAAAACAGAAGTCAGAGTATCTTCTTATTAATTATCTGCGACAAATTTATAGTATTCAATCTATTTCTACCAACATTAAACATTGTGTTAAGAGGAGTGTGTTCTTAACACTTCTCAGACTCATCTATTTGACATGTCTATTTTTCACCTATAAAATTTGAAGTGATTAGTACATGAAAAGATTTGATATTTGCGTATTTAGAAAGTGAAAATGTAAATGAAAAGTATTGGAAGGGAAAGAATGGTTGGAAAGAAATGAAATTTGATGAGATATGAATAGAAAGACATAAGATCTGGAGGGACTTATGATATGTGGGTAGTGGCATGAGTGACTTGACCTTGAGTAATGAGCCAATTGGAAATGATAATGTGAAAGGGATGATTAGGCATGGGAGAGCAAAAACTCCACGTACGAGTTCTCTTGCTGTAGGATGAAAATCAAATAGCAATAAGTGGCCATTATTTTCCTCCCACTGGCAACGTGTTGTCGCAATAGCTGCTTGTAGATATTGCACTAAGAATAAAACACGCCCACAACTTAACATATAACCACTGCTAAGGATGCTGCATCCTTTTGCCTTCCACCTAAGCCACATTATAGTAATTGTAAACCCATTAAAAGTGCTCTCAATCATAGCTTTGACTTAATGCAAAGGCCAAAAAGCAAATGAGACATATCTACAATTTGACTAGTAGCATCAAGTTCACTAGGCCACCCCATGCATGTTTCACATATAATTGGCTTCACTTGCAAGTGGGACACCCACACTCCATTTTTTTCACCCTTACACATGCATCAGTACATATCAGTCATGAATTTTTATTACTAGTGAGAATTTGAGTGCCACAGAACATATCAGTTTGTTATAACATGACAAACTAGGGTTTGAAGGTCTCTTTGGAGTTGTTCAAATTTAGTAGGTTGAAATTTGAGATGGGTTGGCTGAGTTAGTTGGTCACATATTCACACATTGAGTCAAAAGTTTCTTTGAGACTGTGATATAGTTCGTAATTAATCATCAGAACTTTTAACAACAGAACATAAATGACACTCCTCCAATTTCCATGGGAACAGGAATACAAAGTAAGAAGTTGCTAACAAAATACAACAATTCGTAGCAGATATTGAGAGCCAACTAATGTGTCAAAAGTCTTAATAACTGTTCTAATCTAGGACAAGAAAGTCTATTTGGGAAGATGATCCACAGGTGCATTTGGAGAACAGTAAGGTTTTTTAATCATAGTTCGTACATATGTGTATATTTTATTTAATAACTTCAAAACATAACATGTTCCAAATATAATCGGGACAGCTGAATAATAGAATTCAATAAGATTTATAATGGTTAATTAGTGTTAATTAAATTAAGGAAAAGACTATCTTTTACGAATTCATAGAAAACTTTTAATCACTTTCAAGATTTTGCTTTTTAATTTGATATGCAGCTGATAGCATTTAGACACATATACTGTTGTTATATTAACATCAAATTTGTAGAATTTGATTAAGACTATTATAGACACAAAGGTGTGATTCGAGTATTTAAGAAATTATATATTTAGAGTTTAAATTTATCATTAGTTAAATTAGAACAATCATTAAGATCAAATGATGAGCAGAATTATAATTGGTTCTGCAAATCAGAATCAAGTTATTTTTAAATCACCCACATTCAAAGTTCTACAATGAAGCAAACATGACCATCGATGCGCTTCTTCAGTTGGACAGTAGGAATCCAAAACCGACACATGTTCCCTAAGTGGCAAAGTGTCGAACGCAGTTAACCCATAGAGGCCCAAGATATGCAACTCTAAGCCCAACCATGGCCCCAACAAATATTGTTTATTTTGTCAAGCCAAGTCAAATTTTCCATTCCACGTTCATTATTTTGTCAAGCCCATAGAGGCGCGCGTTATGTATGTTTGGACGTTGCTGTTCGGCAAAGAGTTCGCCACCGCTTCGCAGCAACTCAACATGGAAGACAAGATAGAGACTGCTGACAAGAAGGTAAACTTCCTTCGTCAACTCTTCAAATTTGTTTGTTTGTTCTCCGTTCATTCCAACACCTTTGAATAAACTGTTCAACTTGTGCGTTTGCTGCTTTTAAGTTTCCTCAGATGTTTAGTATTTTGAATGTACTGCTGTGGAATCAATTGGATATTTTAGGTGGTGAATTTTGATGGCGATACTAGGTTGAATATTTTGACTTGATGAGTTGAAGCCCAAAGTGATTTCCTGATACTAGGTTTTCAACAATGTGATAAATGATAGCGGGGATTTAAATATCGTAGTATACACTCTTAGGTTAGCTAAAAAGCAGCTTAGAAAGAATTGCCTTGTATATACCCTTAGTTTTAGTTGTTTGTTTTCTGTCATAGTTTCATTGGTGATGAAAGGATTAGTCAATCATCATTGGACTAAATGCCTATACTTTAATATTTATTTAATAGATGAAAGACTATATTTTCTGTGAAATTAGTGAATCAGTTCATACAGAACTAAGATTAGTTTTAGACTCATGTTTGCCCAAAAAAATTGCAACCGTTTTGTTTGTCAGTGATGATAATAAAAACTAGTGATGTCGTCCGTAGTCATATAGATAAATAGATAAATTATAATAATTTCTGAGACTTTTAGATGTATATGTCTGCCAGTTTAAATGGATGATGAAACCTTGTGAGTGTTTGTTAGTGTTTTGTTTTCCCTTTTTTTTATTTGTCCTGTCCCAGCAAGATAACCACTGCTTCCATATGGGTAGGTGCTGGTTGATATTGTAAAATTCGTACAAAAAAGAGGCCTGAGGGATGAATTGGGCTGCTGGAAAGAATTCTTGAACTGTCATGACAAAAGGTTTGGGGCCAATTTGAGTGATCCATCAAAGTATTGGAAGGTAAATAACTTTTCAGTGCCCAATATGCACACATGCACACAAAAGATGTGAGTTTCATTTATTTATCCATTGTGCTATCATGACATCATGAGTCCCCCAGAGCAGCTACGTTTCAGCATCATCCAGGCTTGCACAAGAAAAATATAGAAACGTAGAAGAATAAACACAGAATTGACAAATATTGATCTTTGATATATAGTTTATCACAATTGTTGTCACAGGCTGTGTTGGGTTGTGAAGTTCGAGAAAAATTTGTTCTGCATAATTGTCTAGATGATGCGCTGGCAGCTATGAACCTCGTTCTTGCAAAGATCAAAGATGATGTAGATAAGGAATTTCCAATTTCATTGGTTCAAGAGCATGTAATCTGTCATATACATCTCCAGTATTACACTGTAGTTGTACTCATGGTGATTGGTGACTAAATTTCAAAACTATTATTGTTATATTGTTTTAGGATCCAAAAAGTGAGATTGCAAATATTTTTCTTACAAGATACCAACATTGAAACACTGCATAAAATTGTTCCTGGAGAATTCAAAACAGAACTGCAGGTATTGTGTCCTACTATCTCAATGTTCTGATGAAGAGGTTCATTTCTAATTATTTAAATAGTTTGAATCTCTTGAATTTGAAAACAATTAGGTTTGTCTCATGGTACTCTTGTTGGCAGTCTGCTACAGGGTTACATTTTGTGTTTGAGTTCTAATGCATCTGCTGCAGCCTTCCAGGAAAGGTCAAGGAAGACATTATTCTGCCTTAGCTGTTTTTAAAAATCCACAAGAGGCGGATGATGCCTGTGAAAATGTCGAAGGAAGCCAATTATAGGTACAGATATGATTACCGGAGTGCAATGTGCTACTTGATATAACTAAATTGCTTGTTGATTAGCTGAGCCATGAAATGCTTAAATGTGGATTTCACTCTCCACTATAATACCTGAACCCATCATTGATGACAAATTCAATAGATTGGATTCTTCTAAATTCAATAGAAATCTTTTAAAGGTAGACTTGTTGGGATTCTCCAGCCAAAATTGGATGGACTTGATAACTTTTCCTTCCATGCTTGTTCAACAAAAGGAGGATATTTTTTTGGACAAGTCTTCTGTTGAAGTTGTATATCACTTAAGCACATTTATTTACTGTGGGATTGCTGATCCATCTCATACTAATGATGTATGTTACTTTATATTAGGATAGGTATGGATGTCCACAGAAACTCGGAACATTTCGGCTAAAGTACAGGCATGTTCTGTCACTCTTTGTTCGGAAAATGGTAGGTGAACCAAATGACCGGATTCCATCTACTAAGAGGGCTTTACAAACGGATGAAGCAGTTGATGGTTCCAAGAAAGCAAAGATAGATAAAAATTTTTAAGAGATGCCCAACAGGCCTTATCAAGTGTGATAGTGATGTCCATTTACATGAGATTGAATCACTGAATCAACGATTAAAGCAAAGTAAATTGGAGATTGAATAATTGAGGAAACAGCTAACAAAAGGACTTTGAAATATCCATGCTGTATAAAATGGTATCCACCTTAAATAAGCGAAAGTTAAAATGTAGCCAGGAAATGAAATGATGGATTGTTTAGTGAAATGAAATTCAAGGGCATGCTCCTAAGCCAGGTCCTTAACAATTTATGGTAATTCCTAAAAACCGCTCGGGGGAACCCTGCAATTTTGAAGCATATAGTTGTTATGTTAATTGCTGAGGTTCCAAAACTTGTAGCCTGCCATTCCAAAATTGGAATTAAAATTTTGCGACCGAAGGATGAACAAGTGGACCGATGAATGTTTTTGTCCATAGCTAACGTTTTACTGCAATTATATATGTTCTATTCACATTCCTTCATGTGAAGTTTGCCATTGTGAGGAATAACTCATTTCATGTTGATAAATTTGTACTTGTAGCTTTTGATTTCGGCCGCATTTAGCTCTACAAGTAATAAATTGTTTGCGTTATTTTGCATGATGTTTAACTCTTGCATTTCAAAAGCTACGCTTTAAAGGTGTTGGGGATGCTTATGGTTGTAAAAAGGTGTGTATGACGCATTTAAAGTGTGTAATTCATCAAGAGAAAATAGGTATATATTTCATCATTGATGATAAATTCAATAGAATTATGTATATGCATGAAATGACTACAATTAATTTTTTTAATAGATGAGATTTGTAACGTGTATTTAGAAATAAATCACTTACCTTAAAATTGGATGACACATGTTCCAATATTATAGGAATTTATGAATCCTGGTGATGATGAATACTTTATATTAGTATCTTTGGTAAAAAAATATTAATTCAAATGTAAAAAGGGAGAAAGAAATATAATCCAAATATAAGTTAGTGTATGAAGTTGAATTTATCTAATGACTTTAGGGTCACATATTTTTCTTTTACACAATATCCAACACAATACCTGAAAGGATTTTAGGTATCGACGTCCATTAACGTATGCATATCCGATCTTTGAAAATTATTAATCCTGTTTTTTCACAAGTGAAATTTAGAACAAGTACATGTGAACAGATTCACTTTAGTTAAGAGTTTGAAACTAGAAGAACTAAAGAAATAAATAATAAATGCATAGGAGATCACTTTTGCTTTCTTCATTATTTTGTTTAGGAAATCCATCCCTTTAAGCTTTAAAACAGAAAAAAAAATCTGGATAACAAAGTATTTATGGACTTGACTATTTCCTTATCTAAAAGAAAAGAAAAATAAATTATATAACAAAATTTTCATACATTTTTTTAATAAATTTTATTTCAAATTTCAAAATGTCATCTTTCTTAGTTATATGGTGTGGTCACTTTAATTATGAAATAAATTATATTAAAAAAATGCCTATGTTTTACGGGTTTAGAATTTCTAAATATATTAATTATTATATTGGACGATAAATGATCTGTATCAATATTATTATTTGAAAAATATAATATTTTTTCTTAATTAAAAATTAATCATTTTTAAATATCTCGAGACATTATTTCATTAGTCTTTCTGGTAAATCAATTAATTTGAAATGTACTAATCATTTTACCCTTTTTTTTTTTTTTTTTTTCTATTATAGCAATCCTGTAATGCTAGTACAAATAACTTTTTATAGTAAGTAAATCAGTGAGTGAACATAAAACAAAACATTAATATTGAAGAGGAAGTAAGACTTCAGGATGTCATTAGTGTTGAAATTAGTAAACACAACACTACTTTATGTCTTCACAACCTTCTTAGTACTTTTTTTTTTTTTTTAATTTCATTTTTATTTTTGTTTTTAGTCTAGGATAATTATTACTTAAATCTTATAAAAATGAAGAAATATGACTTTATAAGCTTATAATGTAATTTATAAAATAAATTATCAATAGTCTCTGAGCTTCTAATGCTATAAAAACCTCTAATATGAACGTTTTGTTAATTTGACACAATAAAATTTGCAGTGAAATGATGGAAAATTTGGAGTAACAAAACAAGTACATTAGTTGTTGAATTTAATATATTAAACTAAAGTTTCATACAAGAATTGTATGAAAAATTAAAATTAGAAAATTAGGGTAAAATTTAGAGGAAAATTACATGAACTGTCACATGTACATGTCAATATATTATTTAATAAACTTTGAAACAATTTAAATAATAAGATGTGAGATGGGTGTATTGTACATTAGGTACTATTTATTAGTTTTGATATTTAGGCAATTAAATAGGAAACAAGTTAACATTTTTAAGACTAAATTCATAGTTTTAGTTTTTTACTTAGTTTATTTACACTTTTTTAAGTTTTTATGCTTTATGAAAGTTGGTCCACAATATTATTCTCTTAGCATGATTACAGGTTTAATAATTGTTTTAGTCTATAGTTTATGTTCTCTAATTTTTTTTCTTCAACTTTTACTTTTGTAATTTGTCTTTATATTTTTTTATTATTAAAATTAAAACTCCATTTCAAATTCCATCTAAATTTTTTTATTAAAAAGTTCGAAAACGTAGAGAATACTAAAATAAATATTTTTTTCCACAACATAATGAAAATTTGAATTTTTAATAGTATAGTTAAATTAGTTATATATTTTCTAATTATAGTAGTCTTTGTTAGTAAATTTTGTCGAAAATCTAATAAAAGCGTGACATGATATAAATTTGTATAATAAATAATAAAAATGATAAAACATTTAAAAAAATAAGAAAAGAAAAATATAGCTATATTCAATATATTTTATTTCTTATTTTTAATTTAAATATTTTATGCATAGACTAAAATACGACAGGATCAAATATGTGAATAAGCTTAAATAGATTTATAGTAATGATAATCAATAATTTTGAATTCAAACTTTATCGAATTCAAATGTTAAATATACCAATATAACATTGAAAAGGATAACTTTACTGCTTATTATAGGTAAGCTGAATCAAAATTGCATAATATCCCTAAAAAAAGTCTTTTTTTTTTTTGGTCTATAAGATCTATAAGATGAATTTAAAGTGAAAAAGAAATTGTGGATTGATTCGGACTGAAGAAGGCCAAGAGGGTTTAAGCGACAAATCGTTGAATTGAAGCTCGATTCCGCCCCTGAAACTGAAAGCGGAGCGGGTCCCATCCGGCGATGGACGTGGGCGGAGCATCACTTAGAGCCGCCATATCGCGGTGGGAGTTGGCGGTGTGGCGGCAGTACCAGCACGTCCTGGACAAGTGGACGCCGCACGTGGGGCGGCGGTGGGTGGGGTTGTTGGTGGTGGCGCTGGTGTACGCGCTGCGCGTGTACTTGGTGGAAGGGTTCTACTTAGTGTCGTACGGCTTGGGAATATACATCCTCAACCTTCTGATCGGGTTCCTCTCCCCTCAGGTGGACCCCGAGATTCTCGACGCTGAGGGCCCCACCCTCCCCACCTCCGCTAACGACGAGTTTCGCCCCTTCGTTCGCCGCCTCCCCGAGTTCAAGTTCTGGTACGCTATCTTCTTCAGTTTCGTCGATTCTAATTATTGTTAATTCAATTCACGATTATCATTAATCAATTGATTTTACTTCATTGGTCCCCCAACACAGCGCTTATTCTGATTGATCATAGTTACCTCAGAACCCTAATTTTGCGGCACAACAAAGCTTGTATTGTGTTCTGGGGGGGTTTTATTTGCCAGGTTACTGTTCTTGTGATATTTACAGGATTGTATGTGCTGCGAGTTTTTTTTTTTTTTTAAATAAAAAATAGTTGGCAACCGCAGTTGCAGCCGAAATGTCTGAATTTGTGGGTTCTCTGCACTTAGCAGCGATTGTCTACATTTTTATTTTGCAGAATTGAGGATTGTGATGAAATTGCAACTCTTGTTACGATCGCAATTTAAAACCTCTGCTGCATTTGTTTCATGGTGTAATTTTAGCATTCTCCGGAATTATATTTGTAAGAATGTTATACCTAAAAAGAATAAAATTTTATAGATAAAAAATTGAAAGAGAAAAATGAAAAAAAAAAAAAAGCAAGAATAAAGAGGAATGGAAATAGGTAGTTATAGTAGAAAATGAAATTCTATTCCTTTGTGATAACCTTCATATTTTTAGAAAATGAAAAAGAAAAATGTGAAACAAACTGTCATACTTTGTATAATAATTGTTGGTGTTTGCACAGACTGTGCGGTGTAGGGATGAGACTGGTGCTGCTGCTTTGTCGAGGTTGGGTAAAGGGGTGGTGAGTGGTGACCAGCAGAAATTTTGACACTCTAAGTCAATGAATCAATAGAATAATGACTAGTTAAGAGGAAGCATCAATAGAATAGTGACTAGTTAAGAGGAAGCAGCACTGGTCTCTCACTCCTATACCAGACTTGGTCAGTGCCACATGCTAGAGCAGAAAAGTTGGATTATCTGGAGGAGATTGTAATTATATGTCAAGGTGTTGAATTGCAGTTGCAGTCACACTTTCGTCTTGTTCTTGATATTAGGGAAAATTATAGAGAAATGCTACTGATGTGGGTGCAATTGCGGTGTGGCATTGTGTTGGGCACACCTCCAAAACCTTGAGGTTGTGGCCAAAATCACTGTTTGGACCATTTTCTAAAATCTTGTTTTGTGTGAAACTAAAAGAACAAACATGTTAAAGTAGCAAATAGATTGACCTGTCAGTTCTGACAAAAATCTGGATTTTCATAAAATAATCAATTGTTCAGAAATGCTCAGATTGCAAATCAGCATTGCATTTTATGCGTGACGGTTATGGGCTTCTCGTTGGGCCTTCTGCTTCTAAGTTATAGAAGTTCTTAGTTCACCTGTATCTTCATGCTTGTACCTTCAGGATTTTGACATGCAGATGTTGCTTCTGCTGAAGCTGCTTATGTTTCCTGTGTTAACAGGTACTCAATCACAAAGGCGTTTTGCATTGCATTTGTGATGACTTTCTTTAGTGCGTTTGATGTTCCAGTGTTCTGGCCAATACTCCTCTTCTACTGGGTGGTCCTATTCACGCTTACAATGAGGAAACAGATATCTCACATGATTAAATACAAATATTTACCCTTCTCATCTGGAAAACAAGTAAGTGAACATTTTCATTCAGCAAAATATCATCGTAAATGTTGTATGGCTTGGTACATTATTTTGTGTCTTTAACAGGATTACAGTTTTGGTTCTAATTGTAGAGATTTGGTTTTTTTATTTTGTTTAACTTGTAGCGCTATGATGGAAAGAAAGCATCACCTGAAAGCACAAGCCTTTCAGAGGGCTGAAATTTTCAGGTTAATTGAACTTTATTTGCTTAATTTAGGTAAAAAGATCAACATGTGGCTTGATATTATTTGCTGTATATATTTTTGACAGCTGGATCAATCTGAGGATGTGATGGAAGTTGAAGAAAGTTGCTTGAGTTCTGTGTGGACAACGGGATGTCCGATTCCCATTTGAGCAAATTGTTTAGACTTTTGGCTTACTGGATATTTTTACACCCTCGTAAAAGATTCAATTTAGGAAGTTATAATCTGGGGTTCGGGCGGGCTCTTTCTTTACTCAATTCCTTTTTCTTTATTTTGTATTTCTATATAGGTGGGCAAATGCCTTTTGTTTCTGAATTAGTAGTCAAATAACTAGTTTAGATAGCTTATGAAGAATGAAATGAAATGAAATCTCCTTATTTCATGCATTGCGGTTATACCGAATTATCTTTTTATATTGCGTATATATTTTTTAATTTTTTAATCAATGTGATTCTTGGGAAGTATAATTTCTAGAAATAAGCTTATTAATAGTAAAATTAAATAAAACAAGAAAGTAGAACGAATTAAAATTTTCATGTAAGTTAAAACTACCTTGTGCATCTCAACTTTTTTAAGTTAACTTCATTGATTTTTTTTCACAAGTACCTTAAGTTTCTTCAGGGTTTTTCATTCGAGTTAGAATTTGAACACCTATGGTTTCGCTGAAGGCTTGTGCGCCAGGCATTTTCATTTATGATTGTAAAATACAAAGCACCAGAAAAGTAATGAAGGCAAAGTAAATAATCAAGTTTCCCAAGTGTCATTGATGCAATTGACATGACACTGAATCTGGTTCAAGTCTCTGAGCTTTTTAATTGGTCACTGTAGGTATGCAATGTGCTGGTTGTGTCATACTGTATTGAAGGCACATATTTTTCTTATTCATGATTGCAATACATTTGTCATTTTAATCGTATACTTTAAAACTTATTGTCATAGATTTTAATGTTCATTTATGAGGCTAAATGTGACATCTTCCTTGCTGATTAATATAGTCTTTGGTTTTTTTACATTTTAGTGTTATCCCGGAAAAACATCTGCAGGAAATTTTAAAAGGTTGCAACCACAATAAAGTAGGTAGACCCCTGCTAGCTTAATTGTAGATCAGTGCCTTGAGTCGTCACGAGACCTTTTATTTATTTTTTTAAAAATTTCAGCTATTAAACTGAATATGAAATGTTCTTGGAAAGTCTTGCGCTTTTCTTGCGTTTCAATTGAAATTTTACATGGCACAACGATAAGCAATTAGGGGAGTAGCATCGTGATATTTTTCGACATCCTAGTGCTCTTAGTAATATCAAGCATTAATTTAGAGAATTTCTAACATTGGACTGAGTTTTTTATATTGAAGAATAATTGGACAAGGGTCATGGCAAACAGCTAATATCCATATAAGAAATATAATATAACTAGAACCTTAATATCCTTTAATATTCAAATGGAATAACAAGTGAAAACCGGTACAAATTGATAATCAGATCCAGTTTTAACCTGAAGAAATATATGTACAAGAATAGCCCAACAGGCATATTCAATAGCAGCATATAAGATAACAGAAACATCACTTTTGTTGCAACTTTAGAAGTCGTTCCTCTTCCCGATTCCAAGGATCCAACTCCAAAATAATGATCAACGTATTTCAGGCGCTGCTAATAGACGCCTCAGTGCTTTCATAAACTGAACTAGGAACTACGGAGTTTAGACCTTTCTTAACAGGGTAGGAAGCCTCCATTGCAATTCCACACTTGCCAGAGGAGGTTCTTTTCAAGTTGCGCTCCATCTTGAAATAGCCATCCTCACCCCATCCAGTGCCCCATGAGTTCCTCACCAGCCAGTAATCCACACCTTTTTCAGACCCATATCCAACAACAACCACACCATGATCTAACCTTGTTCCACACTTACCAGTAAAAACACCCTGGAAAAAATCATAAATTTTTAAGCATAACATATGACAGTTATACATTGTTTCATGTTGGGTAATAGTTTCTTGTTTCAAACTTCATAAAATTAAAAGTTTGCATAATGCTCACTACATTCTTAGGTTGCACAACCAACTTATAAACATAGTCTCAAATCAAAATCAATGTAGTAATCTTTGTGTAACATTTAAAGACTAGACTTACAGATTGATAAAGTTGCAAAGCCATGCTAGAGGCTTCAATAGCAACGCTTACGGGTTGATGAGCAACAGCTTTCTTTAAGGCATTCTCGTTATATGCTGGAACATCCTCGTAAGCATCAATTTGCACTACCTTGGCATTTCTCTGTAGCAGTATAAACCACTCAAATCATCAGAAACAAAACAATTATTGAGTCGAATATATGAAGCAAGGGTTTTGAAAGATTGGTATAGGGACCTTAGTTGGATCACACGTGCCATCAATGGCCTGGTATGGATAATCTTTGTCAGAGTCTATGCCACCATTATCAATGATGAACTGGAATGCGTAGTCCATGAGGCCACCATTGCATCCTTCATTGTAAGCTTTGTCACAGTCCACAAGTTCTTGTTCTGATAGGGACACAAACTTCCCTGTGACTATCTTATTTATAGATTCCACTGCAGCCACTGTTGAGAACGCCCAACAACTTCCTGCATCATTCAAGAAGAAATATATTAATAAACCCAATTTTAATACTCTGTTGAAAATTAACGATAATGTCCATCCATGATTTTTAAATATAAGTTTCTAGTATTTTTAATAAATAAATTAAAATAATTTCAATGACTAAGATCTTATCTGATAAATATGTCGCTAGAAAATATTTGAACAACCAATTCACTTATAAATATTTTTTTAAGGTACTCCTATAAATTTTTAACTCTTATAAAAAATATTAAATAAAAATAGTATTCAATGTCTTGAAAACATAAAATAAATTTAATATCTAGCTTATAGAATAACTACAAAAATAAATATAAATTCATTCATAAATAAATAAATAGAATCTAACAGCCTTGTTCCAACGCAAAGTCTTGAAACTTGCATAACATCAATTCTGGTATCAGTAAATATTTATTTCTTCAATTTACAATTTTTTTTTTTTTTTATAATCTACCTAAATTTCAAAATCAAACAAAACATTTTCTTTAATATGGAGATAGAGAAAGCTGTTATACCTAAGTTTAAAACGAATCCTTAACTGATAAGTAACCTTAACAAACGTTATCTTTACCAAATGAAAGGCGAAATTATAGGGAAAAAAAACTTACCACAACCTCCCTGATCTTTGATTGGAGCAACTGCACCTTTGGACCTCCAATCGACATGCACCGGCAACCGGTCGCGTGAGTGGTAGGCATACCGGTGACCGGTGTTCCGGGTTTTCATGACTCTACGTTTGGCATCAGTTTTGGCGCCCAAATACTTGGCACGATATTCCTCATTGGTGATATCAGCAAACTTGTTCAATCCAAGCGTGTATGTGTTGTTCTGAGCGTTGTGCTCTTGTATGAATCCCAAGTTGTCCTTGAACACTTGAAACCTCTTGTCCTTCTCCCCCAACCCATTGTACACCTTTTTGTGCTTCACCAACCACTCCTCGTACATGTCCATGACCTCGTTTTCGGAGTAATTGATGATGGACATGTCCGTAGCATATGACAAAGTGAAGGAAAGGAAGAGCAGCAAGGTGGGTATTATGGCCATTGAAGGCATGGTTGGTGTGTGGAAGAGGAGAGAAGGGTGAACAGGTTTTGGATTGAGACTAAGATCGAAGGTTGAATGGTTGTTGATGAAGAAGAATAGGGAGTGGTGAGTTTATATAGAGGGAAGAAAATTGTTTAATATTTGAAGAGGATTGAAGAAATAATAAGCAAGTTGTTCGATCTGTTTGCTATGGAAATGTCACGCAATAAAAGAGAACTGCCACACCACGTGCCCTCTGAAGATGAATGATTGAAAAACTGAAACTTTTTCCTTTCACTTTTGGCTTATTAATTAATTCATAATAGAGACACTTACTTGGAGCAAATTCATCTTTTATACTTTCAAACAATTTTTTATTTCATCAAAAATCATCAAACACTTCATTAGACTCAACCATAAACCATTTTCAATTCAAAAACTTCCATTTAATTCTAAGAACTATATCTAATAAATACAACTTAAGATAATTTACATTATATACTCATAAATTATATAAAATAAAAATAGTACCATTCTTTAAAATAGAAACACTCTTCCAACCCTCATTAACAAATTTTTTCTTTGCTCAATTTTAATTTATTCAATATTAAATAATAAAATAATATATTATAAGTCAAATATATACAGAAAAGTTTAAGTGTGTTAACTTGGACTAAATTAACTTTTTACTAAAGTAAATATGAATTGCTTTGATGTTCTTAAAATATTTTTTATACTTTTTAATTTAATGTTTGTACATTAAGAAGCGTTAAAAGTTATTACTAAAACATTATTTGATTTAATCAATCTTTTTATATGAATAAAGTAGTTTTAAATAGACCTGAAATATGAAATCTCAGTTATATTACTCAAAGTATAAAAAACTATGAAACTAAATTTTTTAGTAAGAAAAACTCCATGTTTTTGCTTTAATTCTTTAAACTAACACTGTCTTTTAATATATAAAAATATTTTGAATATTACTACAAAAGCAGCAAAATTCCTTTCTTCTTATGTCATTAAAGAATTTATCATTTTTCCATTATTTCGAGAGTGGAAGATGGTGGCAATGGCTCTGTTTTTTGCGGTCTTGAAATTAAAACATTGCCATGTCCAGTTTTCTTCGAAAAGAAGGATTCCATTTACTTTTCAGCGTGCATTTCAGGTGCACCATCACTACTTTTTCATTTCATGCTTTAAGATTGTTAAATCACACTTCTTTTTATGGTTTAGAATCGCTAAATTACACTTATAACATTTTTTTATTTGTAAATATTTTTTAAATACTTGTATTATAGTACATTTAAATTGTATTAAATAGAAGTAGTTAATCAAATAATAAACATCACACCTTAAAAAATGGACATTGCTTACTAAACTTTAAAAAAGAGAGTATACTTTCAAATTATTTAATATTTACATTATATAAAGTAATAGGAGAAATTGTTAGAGAAAGTAATGTTGATGAAAAATGGTATGTGTGAGAGAACCTTAGCAATGAAGGGAATGAATCCCTAACTTTTCTTTCATTTTGTTAAGCTCAATAAAAGAAAGTGAAAACCTTTTTACTTTGGGTTAGTTGGGGAGAGGAAGTGGTCTTTAGTTGTGTGTGGATAGAGTAAAGAATGGGAAGATAAAGGTTGTTGGTTTCAGTTGCATTGTATTGCAACATTTGAAAAATGAAAACACTTATGATTCCTGCACAATAATTCATCTGATATGATATGATTGATACCCACAAGTTGCATTTGGAGTGTGATTGCATTTGCATTTGCATGTGAGAGTTGCAACTCAGAAGGGTGGTATGGTATGGATGAGTATCAGAGTGAGATATATAACTTCTCAACTTGCAAGCATTTGGGAACTCATTCAATGGCATGGCTCCCCTGACTTTTCTAAATAAAAATCTCCCTTATCTTCAAAACAAATCTATGATACTAATATTTTATTTTAAACCATATCATTTAAATATTTGAAAGGTGTCATATTTTGTACAGTTTTTGAAAAATTATTGGTGCATATAGCACCATCTCATTCATTGAATTAGCCCTAAGTTAGTTCAGAATTTATTGGATGGATGTGGCAGGGATGTTTGTCTTTTCTTAAGGACATTTGCTCCCTTATTTTCTCATTGATACAATTCTTTTAAAGTTGTAATCCCCTTAATAAAACCCTTTCTTTTAACCTAATCTTTAAGTTTTATTTTACTCAGATTAGTGTAAAGGGTAATTAAAAATCCAGTCTTAAGTTTAGTTTTCTGGCTTGTGTCTAAATTGTGTCTTTATCAAAATATATCGATATACCTTCAATTTTATCTAATTATCAACAGAAATTTTGGGTGGACGGAAACTTTATTCAAAATCTAAAAAAGAAAGAGAAAAAAAAAAAGAGAGGATATTACAAGTAATATAACATAACAGAGAGAAAAATAAATGAATATAATATGTACTGATAAATACTTTATAGAGTGATGTTCATACACGTCACTCAATTGTGAAAGCACAAAAGAATGCAGAGTCATGTGGCTATAAAGAGTGGTCACTGTTATGTATTCATTCATGAAAGATGCATTGTAGAAGCTACTTTTGTTGTGAATTTGTTTTATAAGTTCTTGGAAAGCAAACTGCATCTCTAACCTTCGGTCCCAATATTTAATGAAGCTTTTTATTACTTGTTTATTTAGTCATAAACTTCATTTCTAGATAATCACTCACAGATAAATTTATTTTAGACTATCTTTTTCTCTCATTCAAAAGAAAACATGCTTAAAATGTTTTAGATTAAAATTTTATAAAAGAATATATATATATATATATATATATATATATTATTGGTAACTTTTTCGGTAAAGGTGGAGAAGTTACTCAGAACAACCTAATGTATAAATATAATTCGTCGCATTAGATTTTGTCTCCCTTACTTATTTATATACATACTATTAATTTGCAAATTCCATGACATTACGTTCTTATCAAGCATTTATTTCGATCTATCCTCTTTGATACTAACAATAATTGTGGAATATAATTTGTTAAGGATATCTCATGAATTTAAGAGAGTGTAATAATTGTTTTATACCTATCTACAATTAAACGATAAGATGATGTTAACAACATCAGTTGGTTTTCATCATCGATGTTCAAAAATAATATGTCGATTGGTTTATGAATATGAATATACATAAGAATAAAAAAAATAAATTAATTATGTATACCTTTTTTTTTTTTATAATTATTTCACGTGTTTACATATTATTATTTGATAGTTTAGCGTAGTTATTTAAAATTGATTGCAAGAAAAGGATAAGTCAAAAATAAATTGGAATTCAATGATGATTTCCGATTTTATGAAATGTAAAACGAAATCAGTTTTCACTTTTCTTTACTCTAAGAAATTAAGATTTACCGCGAATGCTAAAATCATTATTCGACATGTACAAGTTTTGTAGCTCTATTAGTAATGAAATCTACCTGTTGGGTAAAAAAGAAATTAAAAAATGTAAAAGAAAGTAAAGACAGGTGTTTTGGATATATTCCTACGGAGAAGATTTTCTATTGGATTGAAAAGATTGAAGAAAATTTATACAAGCTTCCTCCAATGAAGCAAATGCTACAGAACAAATTTGACATTGCCTTTCATGCGAGCAGAATATATATCACCCCAACAAAAGAAATAAGAAAAAACCCAATATAAAAAAAAATTGGTTAAATCAGACTCGAGTGCACGTAGGCTGTTCC
Source organism: Macrotyloma uniflorum (assembly GCA_016859785.1). Taxonomy (NCBI): domain Eukaryota; kingdom Viridiplantae; phylum Streptophyta; class Magnoliopsida; order Fabales; family Fabaceae; genus Macrotyloma; species Macrotyloma uniflorum. The sequence continues at coordinate 3,236,754 of BDMB01000003.1, forward strand.
ACCAAAATATGTATCCTATCCTGTAAGAGAACATGAGCTTCTCCGTTTGTTCAATCCAGATTCTTGTCAGCGAATACCAACAGTTTCGTATTCACAAGGCAGTATATTTCCAAAATGCATTTACTAACATCTCAGTTTTGCTCAGAATGTGTTGAGACTTTCACTCCTATTACTTTGGCGTCATGACTTCCCTTACTTCGACTGCGCCTGGGTCTAGATGTTCTGGTCTTTGTATAATGTTTAGTCGTATGTTCTTTTGTGCCAATTAGCTCTTTTTCATTGATTGGGGGCTGACGAGGAGCATCTGGCCATGGAGTGCGTTTTGATGGGACTGTGATGTCCATAGGAGGGTCAATTATCCATCTGCATGAAATTGCATGAAAGGGTCATGGAAATGCTCATATGCACAGAAAACATGATAATTCAAAGTTTTGAGAAGATATGAACTGATAGACGACTAAGGAAACTATTTCTACTCCTAAAATTAGGTACGAGAACTGAGGAAATAAATACTAAATACTGAAATATTTCATTGATTGTCTGATTTTCCTGAAAGATATAATCTTAAGGATAATAATCAACCATGTGTCAACATCATATTATTTTGAGATATAAAATAAAAACTGTTGGCCCATCCTATCATGAACCGAAGTATATTTCACCTAATATAATCTTTGGATCACTTAATTTTCCTTCTTTTGGGCCTTTGTTGGCCCATCCTATCATGAACCGAAGTATATTTGCTGGATGACACATTACACTTTACATGCATAGGGATCTGATTGAGATGAGCCCTGAAAATTTAGGGAAGGAATGATGACATGATGTTTCATGAAGTAATCTCACGATTTTCAGAGAAGATTTAAGGGAAGAAAAAAAAATGATGCCACAAAATTTGAGAAATGACTTCAGTTTCTGAGGGTATTAGCTGGTAGAAACAAACTACTACAGAAGCCAGAAAGCACAAGTAAAAGAAAACAGACACCAAGAAAAACACAGGAACGTACATATAATTATCTTTAAGAGAATTTTAGAAATTGATGTGAATATGGATAAGCAGAAATTAATTTCAAGAATATTGTATAAGAAGATTGACTAAAAGTGAAGATAAACATAAAAAGGAAGATGTTCTCAAAATTTTAGAAATAATGAAAACTATTGTTAATAGATTTCTTTCTTTCTTGTTAGATACAAGGGTAGGTGGGACGTTTGGTCACTCCTTCCCACACCCAAATCTCTCTATATAAAGAGAGCGCACATGTGAACTTTGGTCACAACTTTGAAAGAGTGAATTCATTTCGTTAGTATAGCCTAGAGTGCTTGGGGATAGGTGTGAGTAATTTCCTTCTAAGGAGTTTTTATCTTGAGTGGATTCTCAAATGCTGAACCCTCTCCCTTTGCTTATCTCCTTGTGAGTGGTACCTAGGAGTTCTCCAAGGTTCTTGAGTCTTTTCTTGGTTAGCTTCCAAGAGAAGCTTACATTCCTAAATGTAATCTTTGTCCCCTAACCTTTTCCATTTTTCCTCTCCTAAGTTCTTTGGTCTTGTTTCTATCCCTGCATGGCCAGCACCATCTTTGATCACCAAGAACTACTACAAACCACCAAAGAAACCACCACACCAACCTCCATCGAACTCGCCCAAGCCAAATGAACTCCATCATCATACCATAACCCAGGAACCCTAGTATATCTCCAGTGTCAAGAGATAGTTTGTCTTGTAGCTTTATTCCCAGCCAAACACCATTAAAGAAAAATCAACCCAGTTCAAGAAACTATCAAAACCCATCCTTAAGCCAACCCAATCGGTTCAAAGTGCTTTCCAAGCTTGCATGAGCACATCCCTCCAAAGAACCAAAGGATTCTGGTATGATGCTAAAGTGGACAGTCCATCAACTCCAAGATTCTTCCAAAGTCTCCATTAGAAATGAAACAAAAAGGAGATATTATACTCCACACATTTGAAAAATGACTTCAGTTTTTGAGGGACGTAGCAGGTTCAAATTTCAGAATTCAGACAACAAACCAGTCAATGAAAAATGAAAACCAAGAAAAACAGAGGAAGATAACAGAGTTAGAGATTGCACTAATGTGTGTGTGCCTGCCTGCCTGCGCACTTTGTGTTAAAAGATGTATACAGAAAGAAAACTATTCGTATATAATCTCACAATCATATATATATATGCCCTCCTAGAGAATGCTACTATTTTGTTGTACTAATCAAGTAAATTGTTTCAATGTAAATCGAAGGTAATCAAGAGAAGAGGACTCACCGAGTAGGGAATTTGCTGTCTGTGCGAGCTTCAACCCGCAGCCACCAAAGCAAAATATGGCGTCCACAACTCCCAAGTGGTTCTACAACAGAGGTGTCCCTGAGCAAAGACAGTGGACTTTCTATATCCTCATCAACCCTATCCAGCACTTCAAGATCCTTAATCCATTCTGGCCTATCATCAAGATCCCTCCAAAGCAACCTAGAATTCAACACAAACCCAGCCCACTCAAGCTTCCTCGGCAGTACAGGTGCCAGATCATCTACGTAAACAGCATTTTTTCCAGCATAGCGCAACGAATTAAAGGTATGCCACCCAACCAGATTATTGGTCGCATTGCAAGCTGGGCCTTGCACCGGTATTGGTGGGGCCTCCTCCTCACCCTGAAAGGAGGAAGATTCGTCTGCACCTCCTGAATGAACAAGAATTCCAACCGAAACTGAACCAATCCACTTCACACTTTGAATCTCATCAAACAGCTCCATGCTATGCATATTGCTATCATCCGCAAACATCACAATTCCATCCAGCCTCTCTTTTCTTACAGTCCTATTCCACCAAGAACAAATCAATCATACATTTACTTACAACAAACTAAATCTTCAAACACTCCAGTACAATTGCTTTTATCTTATTTTTTTGTCAAAAATCATAAGTATTCAGCACACAATAGACAATTTTCCTTGACCAGAACTATTATGGACAGTAAATTCCTTCTTGTAATTGTTTTTAATTGGTTTGCCTTTTAAGTGGAGCAATTACTTCTTAAGCGCCAGTTAGCGGGAAAACAGTATCTGACGAATTGAAAATTTAAGCATTGGAATGTCGATAAAGGAAAGCAGAAATGTTGACCTCAAAGCATGAAGGCGCATTCGAGCCTCCAATTTGTGTCTGTCGTCCCAAGATATCGGCATTCGGTGATTGAAGCCAACGTGGATGGTTCTGAGTCCTGACTTGGCGATAATGGAAGCAGTCTCATTGGTGACTCGTCCAGCCTCCACCACGATCCAAACGACATCGTAAGGCACGAGCATCAGCGAGTGCATCACGTTACTCAAGTGAAGCTTCTGGAAGGTGCGCACGTGCGTAGGCGTGACTGCAATAACGGTTTTCGCATTCTTCACTCCGTACAGCGCCCTCTGCTCCCTCTGAACTCTCTCGATTATTCGGTGCGCCTTCATCACCTCCTCGGGATTCGGGTGAGGCCACGGCCGGACTCGGATCCCATGCCGCCCAACCAGCACGCGGCTGCCGGCGGTTAGGTTCGCCGGACTCGCGACGGTTTCGATCGGCTTCGTGGCGAGGGAGGAATGCACGAAGAGTGGAGCGGATATTTGGCTGCCGCGGAACGCAGAGAGATTGGTGGAGGCAGTGGAGAAGAAGAACAGGAAGACGAGGCGGGAGAAGCGGAAACCGAGGACGACGCTGATGAGGCAGCAGGCGGCGTGGATGAGGAACCAGAAGGTGGTGAGCGCAGACTTACCGGAGGCTTCGCCGGAGGTGTCCAACGATCCTCTGAAGCTGTTGCTCCGGCGGTTGAGGTAGCTTTGCTGCCACGCCGAGAGCTTCATTCTCTCTCTAAGTCAAGAGAGAGAAAGTTAAGACGGTAGAAGACTGTGACGTGATAGAACTTGGTATTCAAAATGTTGAGTTGCTTTGAAGTTAGAATTAGAAAGAAAGAAAGAACGCAAATATGAGACAGTATTCAAAGAATGTTCAACGTTCAATTGAATCGAATCGATCGTTCAATTTCAGCTTTTCTTTTTCTTTATTTTATTTTATTATGGAGTATTTATTTCTTCTTGGGACACCAAATTACTGGGATTAAGAAGATGATGATTGGAGTATAGGTAGCAGCGACGGTTGAGAGTGGTGTGTATCAATTATGTTCTTAATTTCATTACTAAGATCCTTAACCTGGTGATTAGTATTTTATTTATTATTAATTAAATAATTAATATTCTCTAGTAATGTGTCTTAAATATATTGATTAAAAATAATTAAATATTACATTAAATACTTTATTAAATATTACCAATTATTTTAAAAGAAGAATATTGAATTTGTTATGGTAATTTGTTGTACACTTGGCTTGCTTTTGGGATTATAGTGTTATTGAACATATTAGAGAGGATTTATGTGATTTGTTTAGGTTAATTTAGAGGGATTATTAAGGAAAGAATGGTAGGTCCCATTAATTTAACTTTTTGCATATAGAAGATTTAAAAAGTTATGTTATAAACAAAATAACGAGTGTGGTGGTGAATTATATTTATAGTCTAAAACTCCAGGTCTTATAAACAAAATGGTAGGTCTATTTTTTTAATGAAATGTTAAATAAGTATATATAATAATATGTAAAGATAACCAATATTATACAAATTTATTAGATTATTATGGTTTCAACTAACTATTACATATTTTAAAATTTTAGTCATATATCCAAATTCAATAAGTGTGGGTGGAATTTTAATTATTTGTTAATGAATTATGAAAATTAAATGAATAAAATATATTAACTAAAAATAAGTAAAAAATATATTTCGCTTCTTAAAATTTGGAGCATTATTATAGTAATATATCGAATTAGAAAACAGAAAAATAAATATTAAATTGAATTTTATCAATCATGATTTTTTTTTTTTTAATATTTTCCAGTAATCATACCACTTCATCTCTAAGGACAAAAGTGATTAATTCAACCATTAGATTTATATTTTTTTTCTTTTTTTAATCTTTTTGTGTCTCATTCCCTTTTTCATTATCTCTCTTTCTTTATACTTCTTTTGCTCCATTTCTCTAACAAAGTTATTTCAATTTGAAATTAGGATTAGGGTAGTCTTCCATTTATTACATTTGATGTAAGATTTGGATATTTTCCAAAACATTCATAGCATGATAGGTATGACCCAAAAATATATATATTAGGATATTCTCTAATATTATATGAAAAATTGGATTTTTTATCTAAACTAATCTTAAAAGTTATCTCAAAAAGTGAGGATTCTCCATAATTATATACTCTATTTTGATATTATGTCTGGTGAATATAATACTTGAATTTTTTCCAAAATAAAGTCATTAGTATTTTGTTGTATAATAGGATCCTACTAACCAATATTTTTCATTCATCACATGAAACATTAACCTTTATGTGATGTCTTCTTATACTCACGTGATTTTGTAACATTGTACCATAATTAATACATACATAACACTCTCACTCAATAATCAACTGGTACTACTTATAGTTTATAAATTCTCTGATTATCCATCAAAATAAAGTTTTTTTTAAGGCCATAAAAAAATTATGGTTGATCATGAAATTTCGTTCACAATCTCAAATTTTAGTGCATTTTCCTTTTTCTTCATCATTGAAAGTTGTTACCAACTTAATCTAAACATAGTTTCACCATGTAGAAATGGGATGAGACCAGTTAAGTATTTCTCGTTTATATATGGATAGCTTAATAATGAAATCTGTTTTTTCTTTTTCTTCTTTCAAATGTAAATGTAAAATGAATTTTAAATTTACTCTTTCATTTTACAACACAGCTGATTATGCCATTAATATGCTTCTTATGGGCCTTTCTTGTCCACGATCCAAAATACAAAGAATGGACTTTTTTTTTTCAATTTACTGCAAAAAATAATTAAGAATGAAGGTCGTTTTTCTTCTTTATACTTGCTTCGGAAACGTTAGAAACATTATTTTAAACACTTTTATTTTCTAGTACTTTCTTACTGCAATTTTTTTTAATACCACAAATTCTGGTAAGTCTACTCTCTTATTTTTTTTAAATATAATATATTTTTTTAATTTTATCACAAAAAACCGGATGCAGGCACTAATAAATCGATTCCAAGTTTGATTCAATCAAATTCAAAAAGATATATTTAATTTATTTTAAATTTAAATTAAAAAATTTTAATTTAATTTAATTTAATAAATTTATATTTTAAACTCGATCTATTTTATTTGATTTAGATTGGATTTGAATTAATTTTCATACTAACCCCCTCCATAAATGATGTTTATCATAAAACCATCGCTAATTATTCAAACTAATATTTCATGTAAATTATCTAATATTAGTAGTTTAGGTCACAAATTTCTTCACTAACAAACATTATAATCTATTATTGCACTAAAAATACACGTAAAAATTAATTAAAGAAAAGGACATTGACAACAAATAAAAATCATGCATAAAATTTATATTATGTTTACGTTTTAAGTTAAATAATGACTTTTTAAAATTGAAAATTTGTAATATTCTATTAAATGAAACTTATTGTTTTATATTGTCATTTAGTTTATAAAGTTGATGATAATAAGAAACCGATCCAAAATTAAAATAAAATAAAAAACCAACTTGGCATTTTTTGTGGTTATGTCATTTTACGTGACGCGTGGGTATATATTTTTTATATAATTATAAAATTTATACTTTTCAATCCACGTTTTTTTTTTATAATTAAAATATTTTGTAATTCGTTGGCAAATATTTTAATTTTAATTTAACAATAAATTTGATTTAATATACTAAACTTATATAACTTATTATGTATACTGAAACATGATTAGATAATAATATAAAAAGTTATAAGAGCAAATACATTTATTGAAATAATAATAAAGAAGATAAACATGATCAATATCATATAAACGTGGTTCAATAACTTAAAAGTAAAATAGTAAAATATATTTATAAAATTTTGTATGAACATATTCTTTTGATAAAATTTTATTTATTATTTTAATTAACATGGTTTGGAAATAAAATATGTATATAGGTTTGAAAATTTGTATCAAAGTTTGAAAAATTGTAGTAGTAGTGTGAAAGAAAAGAAAACACGAGGAAGGAACAAAGGAGATAATTACAATTTTGCAACACTCCGTCCATATTCTGTCAATCGAAGGCAACATTGCGAAATGTAATGCAAATGCAGTCAAAACCGCCCCATTAACCCCTTCGTCTCAATTATAACCCGTGTCCCCACGCTGATGAAAAAGTCAACGTTCTCCACTAACTTAATTCATATACTTAACAAACTTTTTTAAATTAAGCATCCACCGCATTTCTTATTTTAGATCTCAATCTAAAGAAATCCTCCTATTATAATATTAAAATTTAATATGTTGGATGTGATAACTGATTTAGTGAAAAATATTGTGAAAAGAAGTTTTGATTATGTTATCAAACCATTATAAACTTGATGCAAGTTATATTAGATTTGTAATGCGTTTTAGTATATATTTTGAATTGGAATTGGTTATATGTTGCTTATTCTAAATTGAAAATTATATGGTTGCCATTTGTGGCATATGAAAATGATTCAGTGAGGTTGGATGTTAAGAAAAAAAAAATTGTTTTTTATTTTATTTTCATAAATTTTATATATTTTTACTTAAACGGTGAAAAAATAATATCTGATTGTAATGGTTTGTCAAATAATAATAATTAAAATGGTATAATTTTTGTTTAAGAAAAAGTTGTTTTGAAAAAAAATAATTTAGAAGAAAAAGATTATTTTCCTGTAATTTTCACTATCAGTGAAAAATAATGTCGATATAATTTTTTTTAGATAAAATTTATCGATATAAAAAAATAATTGGTCATAACAATGTATTATTATATGAGAAATCAAATTTAATCTCTAAATTTAATATAATAATTAATATTTTTTAAAAACATTAAATATATAATGTAAAATAATTTATTATATGAAATAATATTATTTATAAATGTATTATGGATTAATAAAATTGTAATTATAATACTTATATTATTTTTGAGTTAATAACTTATTTCTTTTTCTTTCTCTATAATAGGATAAAAAATATTTTAACTTGATATAATTGATATATATATATATATATATTTTTTCTTAATAAAAATCGAAGTTTTGTAATAAATATAAATAATATATTATATTAATATAGTCTATAAAAATTATTATATCACTCAATTTTTTAATAACAATTTTTAAGATTATTATATATTATAATTTATAATGAAAAAAATATTTTTATATTTTTTTTGTTGATAAAATCATATTCAAATTTTGTAATAAACGATTTTAGATTTTATTATAAATATATGTATAAATTATTTGTGAACCTTAAGAACTCCTACCTAAAAGGTATGAAACCTATCTCAATACAAATATTGGTATTCAAATTGAGTTAAATAATTAATTTATTATAATTATAAATTATTATATATTGAATTTCATAATAATTTTTTAAAAATATTTAAAATATAATATTTATTACATTTTAAATTTAATAGTGATAATAATAATAATTTTTTTAGAAATAATATTTATAATAATTTATAAATAATTAATAATGTAAAAAAAAATCCATTAACAATACATAAATATCAATTCTTCTTGGGTAGCCCTTTTACTACTTTGTACGATTAAATATTGAATAAATTTTTATTTTCTAAACATTAATTATTTATATATATATATATATATTCACATGTTGGATTTTAGAAAGATGTACAGTTATTTAAAATTTACATTTTATGAATACAAAACAGAAATGAATAAATAATTGGAACGCATAAATAATAAAGACGTTTCCTCCCGTTGGATGGGAGTTTGTGACCACCAGAATAGTTTTGGTGTTGAAAATTATCCAATTAAAAGAAAAAAAACTGATAAAAAAAATCGATTTTTAAAGTCAAAATTTCATTAAATTTTTAATTTTAGTTTTTCAACCGAACAATTTAATTTAAATTTTAAATACAAATTTAAAATAATTTATTATATTCAAATATTACCTATATAAAGTTAATTAAAAATTAATAAATATACATAAATAAATGAAGATTATTTGATTATTTAATAATATTATAAAGAGAATATTTATTTATTTATTTTAAGACTTAACATATTTCTATTTATATTATTTATATATTATTAAACATAATTTTAAATTTCAAGTATAGTTGTTAATTATGATATTATATAAGTTATTTATATTTGAGTGATTTTGTAATGAAAAAAAAGACCGTGAGAAGCTAAGTGGTGTGGGATGACACCAAGATTTGACGGAAACAGGTAACGTGACAGTGGAGTCAGCAAGTGGACCAAACCAGCCGAATCCTATAGCACCCAATTTGACCACACCCATATACGTATACCATTACCACTTCCATTACCCACCCTCCTCCAATTCTTCCATTCTCTTTCTCTTTCTCTTTCTCTTTCTCTTTCTCTTTGTCAACCAACACCTTCTTTCTTAATTCCTCCTTTCCCATGGTGTAGTCGCCACAACTATGGCCGTGGAGCTCATGACGGGTTACACAACCAACACTTTCACAACCAAAGCCGAGGAAAATGCCGTCCAAGAAGCCGCCTCCGGTTTAGAGAGCGTCGAGAAGCTCATCAGACTCCTCTCTCAGACCCCCCAACAATACAACTCCTCCAATGAAATCGCCATGGACTGCAAGGCCGTCGCTGACGTCGCAGTTTCCAAGTTCAGAAACGTCATTTCGCTCCTCGGCCCAACCCCAACCGGCCATGCCCGCTTCCGCAGAGCCCCTCTCCCTCCTCCTCCTCCTCCTTCCACACAACCCTCCCAACCTCCCGTCTTCCACGCCACCCCTTTGCACCACATCCCACCCACCCTCCACCAAATCCCCAAAACAGACACCACCCTCAACGACCCCTCTTCCAAAACCATTCATTTCTCCTACCCCTCCCCCGCCACTTCCTTCATCTCCTCCCTCACCGCCGACGCCCACACCAAACAACCCTCCTCCTCCTCGCCACCCCCGCCTGCCCCAGGGACTTTCCACATCACCTCTCTCTCCCACGTCTCGTCCGCCGGGAAGCCTCCCCTCTCATCCTCCTCCTCCTTCAAGAGGAAGTGCAGCTCTGAGAACTTGGCTTCTGGAAAGTGCGGTAGCTCCTCTAGCCGCTGTCATTGCTCCAAAAAGAGGTATCTCAACAACTATACCTTTTCCTTCAAAATTACCCCTTTTTCATAACTAAATTTAGACTCGCTGAAATTTTGAATTTTTCGAAACTAATTTTATATTCTCGTTTAGAAATAAATGCAATTTAGTTTTAGATGTTTTGTTCTCACACCATTTCGGTTTCGTGTCGCAGTAGGAAGATGAGGCTGAAGAGGGTTGTGAGAGTACCAGCTATAAGCTTGAAGATGGCTGATATTCCACCTGATGATTATTCTTGGAGGAAGTATGGACAGAAACCAATTAAAGGATCTCCTCATCCAAGGTACTCCATCTATTATGTCTATTGGTAAATTCGTAGTTTGTACCAGTATGTGCTAGGTAGGTGCTAAGTGCTACATAACACACTAAGATAAACATGAAAGTTGACTCTTCAATTTCAAAATTTAAAGTGGACCCGATTTATTTGTTTCCTTTTTTATGCTGGTTGTGAGGACCTAGTTTGAATCTGAGGAGTGAGGGGTGCTGAGAATTTCTTCAAAATTAATTGCAGGGGTTATTACAAATGCAGTAGCGTTAGAGGGTGTCCAGCACGCAAGCATGTGGAGCGAGCTTTGGATGATCCAGCTATGCTGGTTGTAACATACGAGGGGGAACACAATCACACTCTCTCTGCGGCTGATGCTACTAACCTTATTCTAGAATCATCTTGAAGGTCGTATCCAATTATCTTTTTCCCGTTACCAGGTGTATCGGAAACGCAAGCATTAATCAAGTTTACAAGATTTCAACGGGGTAATTATGGGGTGTTGAATTGCAGCTTTACTCTGGGCAGATCATTAATCTCGGAAAAAATAGTGGGTGTTCCGTTTCCCTGTACAATATTATTGGATTCTTTTCACTTTTTTGTTATTCTGATGAAGGCTGAAACATTGTGGATCCGTTGCATCATTAAAAGAAAATTGTAAGGAGATGGTGGGTTTGGTAACGGATTTGAATCTAAAAGTTAGAAAGGAAGTGGGTTTTGGTTTTATTGTTTTTTAGCTTTGCTTTTTCCTGAATGTGGTTTACTTTATGTTTGGTGCTTATCTTGGATACTCATGATTTCTCAACTTTTGATGAGATGGGTTTGAATGCTGAAGGGGTTTTTGTTTGAAATTTTTGAAAGAGAAAAGTGAAAAAAAGCAATGAAAGTGACCTAGTCAAAGAATTGGACAGAAGAGGAGGGACATGTCGTGTATAAGACGGTTGACTAAGGAAGAGAGAGAAAGAGGGGGGGTTGGGACGGCTAAAGGAGTGAATGGAATTGTTAAGAGAGAAAGGGTAGTGTGGGAATTGGGTTTGGATGCATTGAAGAGAGGTTGGATGGTGTAGAATGGGTCTTGTGGGAAAACCGATGTGAAAGTCAAAATGGGTGGGTGTGGAATTGATAAGTTCTAGCACTGAGAAGGGTCCTACCTTGTTACCAATTTTGTTCTTTTCCTAGCTTTGCCTTTGCCTTAACGTCAACTTTGTTCCGCTCATAGGGTCCCCCTTCGCTCATTCATCATTATCGATTTCATTATTCACACACATGTGCCTCCCTCAATCATCCCCTTAAAATACCATTCTTCTCTCTTCTTCCTTCTTTTTCTTCCATTTCCTAATTATTTTATCATCCAAATCTAACTCCATTTCTCATATTAATCAATACACCTATTTCACCATTTTTATTTACTACCCCAATAAATTCCATAAAGACACGTAACACACGTTACTTCTTCCAAAAGAGAAGTCGTATATGTTAACTCAAAGTCTTATCAAACCTGTCAACACTTTAAATTGTCGCTTATGTATTATTTATAGTTTCCTACATAATTGGGCTGCTGAAATTTCTGAATTGAGTAGAGTTTTATTTAGATCATTCATTTTGAGAAGGGGTTAAATTGAAAATACAAACTTCAAGTCTTTTCAGATATAGGTAGGTCAAAACTAATATATAATCCACTAGTCATTATTTTATAGATGAATATTAGAGTTGTTTGCTGTGGACTTAAGGGAGTAGAATATTAATTGAAAAATATTAGAATATTTAAAATTAAAATTTGTGGAAATAATACTCCTATAATGTATTGTTCTTGACGAAAAGTAAAAAATGAAAATTGACTTTAATCAGTGGAGTGAGGTTTTTGAAATGAATATGTCAAACTTTTCTTATATAATATTAGACTTTTTTTGAAACAAAGATGTTGACCTGAAAAGATTTTCCAATCTTAAAATATATATTCGATGTAAGTAATAATATGTATTGATAAGATATTTGCATAATATTAACATAATAAGGTATAACTTTTTATAATTATAAGAATCAAAATCGAGGTTTCGTTTTTATTATGTGAACATGTTGTTAGGTAAGTCTTAAACTAATAATAGTCTTTTAAAATTATTGTAAAATATGTATAAAATAACAATTTGATATTTATGAAATCTAGACAAAAATAATTTTAGATTGCTTCTGTTTCTTTCTTCAAACTTCCTATTCCTGGAGCTAGAATTCATATGAAGACAAACTTCCTACATTATTATTACAGATTGACGCGCTTGATAAGAAAAAATTGGGTGTACAGAGCCAAAAAAATCTTTCATGTGTTTACACAATGGACAGATTTTAAAGATGATATATAATAATCAAACTTCTACAAGGACTTGTTCAGATCAGATTGAAGAAGGAAAAGAAAAAAAAAACACTACATCAACTGAAGCTGTAGTGAGCCAATTTGTAGGTTCTACAAATGACAACTAGTGTCAGGGAATAAAGTGTTGTCTACTATTGCCTTGTTGTGAGCCAATTTCCTCAAAAACCAATGAACAATGTGAGAATTGCTTTTAGAAGTTAGAACAATTTTACTTTATAATTAAATGACAAAAAAATATACAGTTCACAGTTCTGTTTAATAATATAATATTATTATTATATTATATAAGAGCTTGTCAATTGAGTGTATTATTGTAATCCAATTATTAATGTAAAATTTTCCTAAAAAGTTATACAAAAATGATTACTTCCAAATGTTGGATCTTTGATCTAAATTGTTTTGATATTTAGTTTGTCATTATTGTAAATTTTGATAATCACCTTTACCTTTAATTAATTATACTTGATTGTTTAATTTAGATTGAAGAATAGATTTAAAAGATTAAAAAAAAAAGAAAAAAAAAGATTGAGATGATTATTTTTTTCAATCTCTCATTTCATCTCTACACATATCCCAATAACTCTTTTTTTTTTTTTTTCCCTTTTCAATCTTTAGTAAAAGCAAATTGTTTAAAAGTAAATGTACCACGTAAATTGGTTCCAACAAAATTTTATAAAAAAATTGAAAAAGTCTAGGATAATTTATATAATTTTTTTTAATTCATTAAAATATTTTTTTAGCGGAAAAACATGAAGAAGCAATCAAAAATCAATTGTGAAACATGTTGGTCTATATTTTTTGAAGTCATTATGAAACAGTGAACCATGTCATACATAGTAGTCTAAACCCTTAACACAAGCAATACAATAGTAACAGAAATAGTATAACTTAGTAACCCTAGGTAAAAAATGAACAGATCTAAGAAACATTGTTTCATAGTCAATGTTTCCACCAACCTTTGGTCTCATGCTTATGTGTGATTGAGAGAGAGTCAAACCGATGATAACAAAGACTGAATGGGATTAAAATGTGAAAACAATTCATGGTGTGAGACTAGAGCAATGTTACTAGAATTGTTTTTGTTTATTATGGTTGTTTACTTCTTTTGAAAACGTGTTTTTAGTTTAAAAAATTCAGAAAATGTTCCACCAAAATGCAGAACTTTCAACGGACCTTTAATTGTTTATGACTTATGACTCATCCATTGCTAGTGGACACTCTTCAACAGTTCCTAAGGTGATGCATATTGTATACTAATTTAAACCTACATGCCTCACTTATTTTTCGCTTTCAACTTTTAAATATGATATCAGTCATGTTACTAATAGAGTTCTTCTATAACCTTTAAAAAATGCAATTAAGTTTCAGATATTAGTGGGTAGCAACTGCAAGTTAATTATAGTTTAAGAAAGTTGTAGCAGATACTGAAAAAAATTAGACAATGAGAAATAATGTTTTCAAATATTGATAGATAAAAGCTCTTCATTCTATTTTATTCTATTAGTATTAAGTAACATACCACTCTCATATGTTGAACTCACTGCACTTGATTTCATTGAAACTAAAATTACATCACCAGAACTGTTGTTTTATTTTATATGTACATGACCAATTAAAATATTGTAATAATTTTTTTAAATATCTTATTATATTTATAATAGTTTTCATTTTTTAAAATTATTAAAAATAGTTAATTCTTATGCTTTATAATACTTTTATTTTATACATTATATTATTATTGTATTGTGTGTTAAAATTTTAAAGCATATTTATTCACCTATAATACTTGCTAGTAAAAAGATTGAACATACAATTAGATATCTTGGACATGTTAATAAATATTTATTTTGTTTATTTGTAAAAGAGGAGTGCATTTAGGGAGTAGTTTGCAATTATTTGACTCGGGGGAGTAAAAGAAGAAAAAGAAAAAGAAATAGGCGCTATTATTCGAGGCGTGGAGCATGAACGTGATTGGATGGGATCGGAAAACCCATCTATGTTGATGAAACCTAAACCCTACTCCTTTCTCCTTCTCAACCGATATTTTTGTGCGGAATCTGGTTCTCTCATGGCCCAAACCCCACCTTGTCTCGATGCAGAACAACCACACGACGACCAACACCAGCACCACTTGGGCTTTCCGCCCCGGACTCTAAGCGGAGAGGCTCGGGTGGAACGGGCGTGGGATCATTGGGCCAAGTTGGGCCGACCCAGATTCATCGTTGCCCCCATGGTTGACAACTCGGAGTTGCCGTTTCGAATGCTGTGCCGCAAGTACGGTGCCCAGGGCGCCTACACCCCCATGCTCCATTCCCGCATCTTCTCCGAGACCGAAAAGTACAGGAACGAAGAATTCACCACTTGCAAGGTATTATAATACCTAACAATTACAATCACCTTTTTTCTAGTTCTGTTAATACTATTGTTGTTGCTTTCTTCTGACTTCTTGGAGCAATTGCAGGAGGATCGACCGCTCTTTGTTCAATTCTGTGCCAACGATCCCCATGTGTTGTTGGAAGCTGCACGCAAGGTTGAGCCTCATTGCGATTATGTTGATATTAATCTTGGGTAATGTATATTTACAATGTCTTTCCTCCAAATCTGCTTCATTTCAGTACCTTCTGTGTTTCCCAGTTGTGCCATAGTTTATAGGAATGGGAGGAAATGAAAAGGAATGAATGGTTGTTCATGAACCCCTTCTATATTTTTTTTTTTTTTTGCATTTAATAGAAGTCTAGCACATTTCATGGGAGTGTAATTTTTAAAAGTTTAAAGGAGAGGACAGTGTAGTTCAATCATTTTCAGTAAGTTGCTCAAGTTTATGATTGTATTTACTGTACTAGGAATTCTTATGTGTTCTTTTTGGGAGACAGACAGTAGTAAGGTTTGAGAGAACCGGAACCTCTCGAATTCCTCTGACCTTTCAAAATTCTTGTATTCTTCTAGTTTAGCTTATTCCTACACTGGGCTCTGGCTCAAATCCTTGCTTCCTTCTGAATAAAATTGTTCTTGCCAGTTAATATATTAAAAATGTTATTTAAGTGTGTGATAGGGACCGTCCACATAGCTAGGATGGTATACGATTAAAAATACGAAATTTTTTCTTATTCCAAGCATATTTAGCCATTTTTATCAGTCATCACTACACTTGGATTTTACCTTTTTGATAAAATTTTGGTGTATTTATTTTATGTGATTTTGTAGGTGTCCTCAGCGCATTGCTAAACGGGGAAACTATGGTGCCTTTTTGATGGATAACCTTCCTCTTGTGAAATCTCTAGTGGAAAAATTAGCTGTAAACCTCCAGGTTCCTGTTTCATGCAAGATTAGACTCTTTCCCAATTTAGAAGACACTTTGGAGTATGCTAGGATGCTTGAAGAGGCTGGTTGTATGCTTTTAGCTGTTCATGGCAGGACCAGAGATGAGAAGGATGGGAAGAAATTTCGAGCAGACTGGAAAGCTATCGGGGCTGTAAAAAATGCAGTCAGGATCCCAGTCCTTGCAAATGGGAACATACGGCATATGGATGATGTTAGAGACTGCCTGGAAGAGACTGGGGTTGAAGGAGTGCTTTCTGCTGAGACCCTGCTTGAAAATCCTGCTCTCTTTGCTGGATTTCGAACTGCTGAATGGGTGTCTGAAAGTGAAGGAACCAATGTGGATGGAAAACTGGACCAGGCAGATCTGCTAATAGAGTATTTAAAACTTTGTGAAAAGTACCCTGTGTCATGGAGAATGATTCGATCTCATGTTCATAAATTGTTGGGAGACTGGTTCAGCCTTCAGCCTCACATCAGGGAGGAGCTAAACAAGCAATCTAAACTGACTTTTGAATTTCTTTATGACATGGTAGACCGACTTAGGGGTACCGGTACAAGAATTCCACTTTACAAAGAGACCCGAGTGGAACTTACAGCAGACAGTCAATAAGATTGACACAGCTGCAGACTAATATTTGGAGCACAAAGTTAAGCCAAAACGTCAATGAAACATCTCCTGTAATAGAGTTGGTAAGGCCAGGAAATGCTAGCATAATTGCACATGATATAGATACAATTTTGTAGCGATTAGAAGTGAGAATAGTTCAAATTTCTAATCTCGTTTTTGTGTTGTATTTGTGTTCATTCTTATGGCAAATTGCCAAATGGCATTGTTGTACCCTATTAAAACGCTGATGCTTGTCAGAGCGGATTAATTTGTTATTGTCTTGTACGTTTCATAAGCAGGATTTGATTTGTGCTTTTAACCGCATCAACGATCTGATAACAAAATCTCTTGTTAGACTTAAAATAGTTGTTTGATAATATGGTAGGTTTTATGACAACCGAGTATATATGGGTTCACAAGTCCTAGTCCTTTTTAACTCGGGACATAAATTTTGAGAATGAAGACATTGGTAAATAATAAGTCTGATTTTTACTTCAAATATTACAGTATCCCCAGTCGTAGATAGACAAGCAACCTAGAAGCTTGCTAGACAAGATCAAGATGGCTGACTTATTTGCACGCCAGAACAAGAAAAACAAGGTTACTCAAGGACAAAAATTCTTGAGGACCTTGCTAACTAAATGCTCTCCATATACTGGTCTTCCGAACTTCTTGTTGCCATTTGCCCTCGATTTATGTGTCTCCAGCGGCTCTACCGTAGTATCGAAGTTTGTCTGTTCATCCAGCTGAGGATAAGCAACGAAACAATCAAAAGAAAAGGATGAAACATAAATATAAAATGTGGCTAACCTCGTAAAAGTATACTACGCTGACTCTGTATTTTGAGTTGTTGTTTATCACCCGATGCAAAGTTGACTCGTACAAACCATTGGAGTATATCTGCAGTTCTCTTCCACACTTAATGAGATTATCTACCAAATATCAGATTGTATTTCTAAGATGAAGAGATTGAGTATAATATACCTTTAGCATGTCACCAATGTTGCATACAAATGACCCAGGAATTGGAGGTGCTGATATCCATTCGCCAGATTGGTTTCTCACCTTCAACAATTTCACAGCATAAACACGGTGGGTAATTTGCCTCAAGGCATTTAGTTGCATCTCTTTCTTTTCAAGTTACAGTGTCAGGGCCATAAGATTATTGAAGGATAAAATAGAGAACGCAAATTTAAGTGAATAGGTATGGGTTGAAAGAACCAAACACTACAGAAAAACTTCAATTTATTCTAGAAATATTGTCGAACGGAGGAAATGGGACACCGATAAATCTTCTCTGAAGCTACTGGCCACAGACAGACTTAAAATTGTATGGAAGCCCCCAAATTTGAAAAAACTATTAGGTGTCCTCAATCAATCTGACTAATTAAATATCATTAACTATTTTATTTTAAATTTAAAAAAATTAAATATATGATAATAAACACTAAACCCAAGTATAACCACATATTACATTCAATCTAAAATCTTAAGGTATTATATTTATTTGTCCTTTTTACTTATATATTACTTAATTTTATTTAATGTAATATAAAATAAGTGGTGGTTCAAGTAATAATTTCTCCCAAATATGTTTATAACAGTATGGTACAAGATTGATTGCGGTGAGAATAGAGATAAAATCAATAACCGCATGCGATAAATGAGGAGTTCGAGTATCTTAAAATAGAAAAAGGACATAAATAAGTGCATACCTGAAGTGCGTCTATATCGTCATCTTGGTTAAGCAATGTCAATAAACCTGTTAAAAAAACATCTAAAATCACTGACAATGACCACACAGATGTTCTAGACTTATCATTTTGTAAAGGTATATATATATATACCGTAATCAGTGTGAGCTCCACTGGGTTTATTTTGATCAAAGAATTGGAGAAGAAAAAGCAACAAAGGAAAAGGCATCAGCAATGTAAGGCCAAGGAATTAAAAGTAGGCAACATTTGAAGACACCAAATGCAGCATTTCATTACCATCCAATGTCATTTTTAAGAACGCGTGTTCCATTTTCAGATGATACACCTGGGTATCCAATGAGCCGCATTACCCAAAATGGATCCCCAGCTCTTTGACCTTCAAATTCATCCGGTGATCCACCTAATGCTAAAGCAATTCCACGCATGATTTTTCTTGCAAGGTCTGCTCTAACAAAGGAACTATATGAGGAAACACAAATTTCTCTGTATGAACTCACATGATGGACAAAAAAAAGTGGAGGAGGAAAATGCATGCCTGTGCAGAGACTAATATACTCCTCCATAAGAACTTTCAATGTTGGAGGATTTTGTGGCCTGCATGGTGAACCCAAAAAATGGAAGAGCGTCAAAAGATACACATCAGTAGCGAATGATATAAGCATTATCTTGTAACTGAAACTCTTCTTTCTGAATGCTAATACTCCAAAGTCAAACTCCCTTGTGCAGTAAATCAAATGCTAGAGTACCAGAGCCAGATCAGAGAGAGCATCAATCATGCTAAAGTATCCATATTCCATGAATCCAATTCAATGAATCTTCCTATTTAATGAGAAGTTCGGGATTAAAAGCATATATATGATTGTTCTCGAGCTAATATTTAGCTAAATATTGAAGGGTGTTTGTGGAGGAATACAGCAATAATAAACAGAAAAACCCTATTTCCAAGTACCACTGGTTGCTTCCTTCCATAACTTTGCCAAGATCTCCATACATGCCCTTGGACACTTCTCTATACAACTGTTAAAGGAAATTAAAGGGATCATTTTTTGTTTGAAAGAATCACAAGAAGCAAAATGAATTCTAGGATCTGCTACGCTAGGCTCCAACCAGAGAAAGAAAATGAAATATTGAGGAAATTGGATCATGAACAATGTTAAATACTTAGTGTGATCCATGAGCTATATTAGACAAGAGTTATATGTGTGAGGTTGCCACTTTTAGCTAAATAAATTTATACTTGACTCTAAATTGCTCGAAGATGAACCTAATGTCAATGATAATTGATAAAGTAGTCATTTCAATGTGTGCTGACAGTTCTGTGACGTATATAAAAAAGAACAGCAACTAGAAAGAAAGACACTTAGTTTTATGTTAAGAATCTAGCTAGACTTACATCAATAGCTTCGTGCATGTCAGGTACACCTTTGGTTATATTTTCTCCGATCCTTTGATAACCTCTGCATCAGACACCAGGCTGCTATCAGTAGAAATTGGATGCATAAACCTGATGATGATCTGAACTGAAACTTATATTCAAAGTAGATCGATGTAAACCAAGCAAACCTATATCCAGCAGCCGAAGTCATTTTGATTTTTGCCTTTTCTTCATATGGAAGTTCAAAGAATCTGCGAGTTACATCTCTAACTTCTTTAAGGAGAGTCTCAGGAACACCGTGTCCTTTCTGTCAATCAAGGACAGCAGGATTTGAATATTAAACACAAAATGAAGTACAATAAATGATTTTACATTGCAGTTTGCTTTATGAGGTTTCTTTGCATCAACTACTTTTGTCCATAATTTCAGTAGTCACAACCTGACTGCAGGGATATAAATGGAGATGAAAAATTCATGGATTGATTTTCTATGCAATTTTACTAGTACCATAAACCGATTCATGAATTTTTCATCTCAATAGTAAACAGACTCTAGAGAAATGAGAGAGTAGTCAATTATTTAGTTGAATTAAAGAATTCTATTCAAACCAAAGCCTGTTGTAGCAATAGTTAGTATGCGATATCAAAGGTATATTCATTTACTGTGACTCATTGTTTTCTTTTATCATTCCAATCTTCAAGAAATATTACCCATCTGCCCTACCCTAGTAACTGGAAGCATTATTTTTATATATACTAGGAATCTATATGAAATTCAAAACATCATATTGTCAGAATAAGCTGCGGTGGACCCACTAATTCTGTATCATAATAAAGATTAACCCCTTCTTTATAGTGCAGATTCTGATCAATCTGCTCACAATTTTAAAAATAATAACCCTTTTGCTTCAACCCTCTTTTGCAGAAGTAACCTTAAAAGGAAAAAGGTGTTAGTAGATGCAACAAACAATTACCACGTAGAAGAACCCTGCCTCTGAACAAGCCTTATCCAATTGTCTAACAACCTCGAGTACACCAGGGTCCTCAGCTATTTTCGGATCATCTGCCTTAGCCAAAAGCGGACTAATGTCTGCATCATCAACACCAGTTATAAATACTATTATTAGTTCAGATTCTGAACCTAGCACATAAAAATACAAAATGTTCCTTCTGAGTTCCAAACTGAATATTTTACTCCACAATTCTCCACTATACGCATTGCATACTTATCAACAATTCTAAACGAATCCAATCTTAACATGTTTGGACATAAACCAAAGTATATATGTTCTCAAAATCATGGAAAGTAAAACTATGTGTAACATGTCTGAGTCTATACAGAAAAACAGAGAAACACAAAAACAATGAAGGTGAGAGCATGAAGGTTTGATGGAATTAAGATTTGGGTTTACCAATTACAGGGATGGAACTGAATTCCTTGGCCATTGGGAGTTGTGGTTACCTCAAACTCGAAGAGATGTTAGAAAAATCAAATCGAACTGCTCATTGTAATATTGTACGTGAATTCACCAAAGGACAACAGTTGTTTGTCTACAGTGAAAAAAATAGCTTCATGCGTCACTGTATGGGACCCGCATCAAAAGAAGCTATTCGGCACCATTAATCTCCACATTAATTTTATACACCTAAAATTTTCAAAACATCCTTCAAAATATATATTTAACGTTTTTTAATAAAATTTATGTTAAAAATATATATTCAAATAAAATAATATTAAAAATATATTATTTTCCTTAATTTTATACTTTCTGTATTGACATAAATTAATGTTAATTTTCTATTTTCTATTTTCTATTTTAAATAGTATATTATGTGTTAAAAATTTATATAAAATATATATTATCTTATTTATATTTTTATTATTATTTATATTTTTTAGAATGTTAATTTTCTATTTTTTATTTTAAATAATATATTATGAATTAAAAATTTATATAAAATATATATTATCTTATTTATATATTTATTATTATTTATATTTCTAAAAAAAATTCATATGTTATTATTAAAAATTTAACTTTTTTTTGTTTTTTATGTATTTTTTTCTTCATATTTATGTTATTATGATATCTAGAATTAAGTTTATGATTAAAGTTATTATAATGTAATATAATATATTTTGACATTATTTATAATTTTTCACTCTCAATTTTAATATGATAACTTGATAATCTATTTTTGTTATATTATTTTTTTAAAAGAAATTTTCTTTAGTCTTCTATTTGATAAGGGCTAATTTCAGAAAAAGTTAAGAAAATGTTAAAAGAGATTTTTCTTTTCATTAAAAAATTCTTTCTACTCTTCCATTAATTTTTATTATTTTATTTAATAAAGATAAATTTTTAAAAAAATTAAAATTATTATTGTAAAGAAAAATATCATTAAAAAATATAATATCTAAAATTATTAAAATTTCAACATTTACCTTCGTAGGAATTTTTTCCCATCAATCAAATATGAAATATTTTAAAAATTTACGTTTACATGTTTTTGTTAATTTTCTCATTAAGTATTCATCTAATTTTGATACCACTTCTCAATTATTTAATTTATGTAATTTTAGTTAAAATATTTTATAATATAATATGAATTAAAAAATATTTATTAATAATATTTTATTAGTTATTATCTATTATTGTTATAATTAGAATAAACATAAACAATAGTAAAATATTTATACTATAATTCATTATGTTATAATTTTGATTATATCTTACATAATCGATTATAATGTAATAAAATATTAATTAAGATTACATTATTATAATATTTTTTCATATAATAGAAAACATTAAATTGAATTTATATCTTTAAAAATAGTGTTTTCTGCAATTTTTATACAAATCAAAAGAAGTTCCATTTTTACTGAAAGAAAATTTTAATTAATGATAGACTGTCATTAAAGAAGTGCATTATTAATATATTATAACTCGTCAATGATGCTATCATCGATGTTATAATAAAGAAGTGCACTATTAAAGGAATCATGTTTTTTTTTTTTATAGGACTGGACCCTGTTTTGGGAATTTTGGAGTTACTTAGAGTTAAGTGGTTTGTTTTCTTCTTAATAGAGTCTTAAAAGAAGTTAAAATTATGATTTTATTGGTGACATTGTAATGCAACTAACTTTTCATTATTTATTTTAACTTAATCTTAATGATAACAACTACAAAGATTTTTCTTTTGAACCAAATTTAAAATTCTAACATTATAAAGTAGTTGATATCTAATGAGAAAAGTAATGTGAAAGCCATATATATTAGTTTTTCTTTTCTTTCTAAAATATTTATTTTAAAATTCATTTTTAAATTGAATTTTGAGTGACAAATTAATTGCTAAATTTAACGAAATTATGATAAAAAATAATATTTTTTTTACAACAAATAAGTGATAAGTAAATTATACTTGTCCTAAATATCTAGTTTTGTTCTAATCAAATTTACCAATTTGCTTGAGGAGGAGGGCAAAGATAGAAAACTTAATACATTTGAAGTTATATCTCCTTTACAAAATGAACCAAATTTAGTGATCTTTGAGAGGCTTCTCTTTTACTTGCATTTAGGTCAAAACAATATAGAAGTAACCAATTGCTATATCTACTACTCCCACTTGTATCTTATCCAATTCACCAAAATTTTAGGGCTAGAGGCAAGTGGCCATGGTCCAAAGAGGCCCAATGCAATTATGAAGTTGACTTTTAAGCAAACCAAGACCTTCCATTGGTTCAAGTTCATTTAACTAGGAGGCTAAGTTCACTTGTAAAACCAAGTCCTATAGTTGTTGAAGCAACTTCCTTCTAACTACAAGCAACCTTAAACTTGAAAGGTAGGTGTATTAAGGTGGTTATCACACAACTAATAAATGTACCTACTTCTATATTTTAAAAAATTCAGAACCCAAACTTTCCACTAACTTATAAATCTTCTTTATATGGATTGAAATAATAAATCTAATATACCCTATTCACAATATTAGAAAATAGATATAAAATTGTATATTAATTCAAAAAAGAAAATTACAGCTACCTTATATATTTTTATCTTCTTTCTCCAAGTATTATCTTTCTTATTACAAACCCAAATTAACCTGTGTTAATTGTATCAGTCAATATATTAAGTAAGCCAATGAACCTTGACATGTATGTGGTATGACATAATTATGACATGCAACTAAACCAACCATTTTCAATCTAGACTAGACATAATTTTTGTTATTATTCAAACACTAAGATATAACAGACCTGTTTGCAGCTTGGCTAGTGGCAATCTCTCTATTTTTGCTAATGCATATCCTCAATTGAAATTTGGAATTGAATTAACAGAAGAAATTACAATTTTCAGAGCCGTAAAATGGAAAGGCAAAAATAAAAAAAGAATTATTTTTACAGGCTCCAGCCAGGAAGAAAGTAAACAAAATGTAGCAGTGGAAAAAAGGATGATAAATACCCAGAGGAATGGCGAAACAATTGCGACTAACATGATTCTGAGCAGCTTATGGCGAAAGAACTAGTTATGTTGATGAAGCATTCCCTGACCCAGAAGAAGAGTGACTCTTACAATATTGAACACTACTCTCATCCATCCTTTCCACCACATAATGCCCCAAATTTCCATTTGCCTCCAACAAATTCTCACTGCACAGAAACTCACTCCCACAAACCTTTTCCACTTCCCCAGAGAAATCATGCACGAACACATGAGTCTTAGGGTTCCCACCCTTTTTGCTCCTGGCCAGAACCCCCGCCGTGAAGATCGCCGACATTCTGCCTGGAGCGTCGGGCCAGTCGCCGCGTGGTCCGTCCACCAGTATGACATCCCAGTCAACCTCGTACACGTGGTTGGGAAGGTCGTTGAGTCCCAGTTTGCAGTCTGAAAACAGAAGATTCTGCACTGGCTTGCACTCGTTGGCTACCCGTTCTTTGGCAGAGGCTATGAGCTCCTTCATCTCGCTTCTTTTGGTGGTGTATTGCACGTCGTAAGCGTCGATTTCTGGGTGCAGTTCTTCGTAATATGCAGCGTAGTAGCGGTTTTCGTCGATGAACACGGTTCTGCCGTTGTGGTTGAGAGCTTTCCAGAGAAGGGTTTCGGCTGTGAGGCCGAAGATGAGGAAGTTGCATGGGAATGAGCACTTTCGGAGCACGTCGGAGATGGGTTTGAGGTCTGAGTGTGGCATGTGGTTGGAGTCGTTTGATTTTGAGGCGTAGTGGAGTAGTGTGTTGATCACTGTGGCTGGCAAAGGAGCACTTCCGAGACCAGAAACCGGGGCATTGGAAGAAGCAATCACAGAAGAAGTTGCGGTGGTGATGAAGGTGGATTCTCTGGTGTAAATGAGGGTGACGAGGAAAGCGAGGGTGAGGATTGATATGAAGGCTAGGAGCCATAGGCGATTGGAGCTTCCTTGTTTTTGGATATAAGGGTGGAGAAGGATGAATTTCGTGTTGGTGTTTGTGTTCTTCATGATGGTTTAGAATCTCTCTCCTATTTGTGTCTGGTGTGGAAGAGATTCTATGCTCTGAGAGAGAATTGGGAAAGAAGGCTTCAATTTAAAGAAGTGCGGTAATAGCAAAAGAGAGAGTTGAAGCAATGTGTAGGGGGAAAAAAATGTTGAGGGTGACCTTAATTAGTACCTTACATTATACATTGACCCTCCTACAAGCCTCTAGACTAGAACTGAAAATAACGTTAATGAGAACGATATAGTTTAATTTGTTATATTTGATCTTTCATTCTTGATGTGGTTGGTTTGTATTTGTTGCATTATTTAATCAATTCCTAATAGAGATTGTTTAGTCTGTGAGGAAGGTTTTGATGCTGAGCCAAAACGGGGTTAAGGGTGGAAGATGCAGAAGGTACTGAGTTGGAGTGGTTGGAGCTAAGATGAAAGAAGTTATAGACAATAGCCTCAGCGACCTAGTAACTAATTACAAGCCAGAGGTCGCTTTTCCTTCTTGATTTAAGATTTTGTTCCTACGTAACCACCCTTTAGAATATTGGTAATTTCTTAGAAAAATAGCTACCCCTGAAGGAGACAATGTACCTGCAACAATTCAACTGGTCCCGTGAAACACGTTTATCAACTCTCAACTCTGTAGTTAGTAGTACTGCACATACTAACACGTTGAGACGATTTCAAAGAATAATATATATGGTTTCAGGGTTTTCTTTCTATTATTCTAATTTGGTTTCTGAAGCATATGTTTATGTTTCAGCCTGGTATCTCAGTCAATATGTAAGTGTCATTGTGTCAATCTATGGAATACCACAGAGAACACGTTTACATGTACTTTTCCTTGCAAATTATTTAGTTAACTAGCTTTTCCTGATTTTGGAAAACTATAACTTTCTTATTGTTATGAATACCAGATTTTCTTTTATATTTATATATAGATAGATATAGACAGTATTGTAGCAACTACAAAGTCCTTTCAACTATTTTTCTTTTCAAGAATTTGAATAGCATTTTAAAAAATCTAATCAAACTGATAGTAACTTTTTTTTTTATGTAGCTGAAGCTGGTAATTTGATGATGAATGACAACTAATAAAACCATATAATTGTGTTAACAAATAACTCTTAATACTACTTATAAATCAAAGTTTAAATATATTTTTAGTCTTATAAATTTAATATTTTTTTATTTTTTTTTCATCTTATAAAAATTATTTTTTAAAATCTTTATAAAATGTGAGAATTTTAGTTTTGATCTTTATAAAAAATATTATTTTTATTTCTCTCAAATTTTAAATTATTATTTTTAATCTTTAATATTTATTTTAAGATATATAAATAATTTTTATTTCATGAATTTTAAAGTTTTTTTTAGAACAATACATACTGAAATTATATTAGAATTATTTGAAATAATTATTTAACAATAAGTAATTAATTAATGTCATATAATATTAAGATCAACTCTGATAAGTTTAATTTTAAAAAATAAAGAAAATAAAATTATAAAATCAAAATCAAAATTAAAATTCATTCATTTTATAAAAATTAAAAAACATATTTAAATCATAAATTATACAGTACAACAGAGTCAGGGGGCTTGAGTTTTAGTTGGGCCAAAACATGACATGGATCAATATGTACATAACACTTGGGAAAACCAAAGCCTGAGATTGGCAATGGTGTAATTTTAGGGTGGTCTGAAAAGATGGAACAACTGAACAATCTAAACCTCAATGAACTCAATTTGACTCATTCTCTCTATTTTCTAAAATAAAAATTTTAACCCTTATTATACAGAAAAAATAAAATAGGACAAGGCGTGGGAAAATCCTATTGTGTTATGAAATATTCAAAAGAAACAGTGTACCTTTTTGACAGCATTTAACAGAGTCATAAACTGGTCTGTTAAAAAAAAGAAAGTAATGACCTGACACATGCTAAGAGTGGATCACCTCGTGGGCCTTTAATCAAAGTTCTTATTCTTTTTTTTCTTAAAAAAAGAAATTTCTTTGTATGGATTTTGGCATTTGTCAAAATGCCTTTGGCCTAAGAGATCATTATGACATATCCTTTGGTGCATGAAATTAACAGTGACATGATATTGGTGGGGTTTGTACCCTGTTTTGAGTCAAGTAGTTATCTGAGGTGGCCATTCAAATTGTAGGAAAGAAGAGAAAAAGAGGCATACAAGGAGGGACCTCCACGTGATATAAAAGCTTGGCACATATTTTAAGCATGTCCAATTATGGATTGCAGTAATTGGAGTTCTGAAACATCAAAAGAAGATTCATTCTTTCCAGGAATCGACAATTGCATACATCTCATACTCCTTCACTCTATTCAATCATCGTCCTGCAAACTTACTACAACTGTCTGGATTAAATTTTATAGAATTAATTTTCAAATACCTTTTTATCTTATAACTTTAGCTTAAAAAGATGGAACTAAATTTATATGCAAGAGGGAGATCAAAATCTAAAGGATTCCAATCTGCAAGTGTTAATACTTCTCAAACTGAAATCTTTCACAAAGAATCCAAACATGCTCTTGGCCATTAGGGAGTAAAACATTTCAGCAAAGCATGGATTTCCCAAGTTGTGACTTGAGACTACCATTAAAGGTCTGCAATACTTTTTATGAATATGTTATGCACGAAATAGATCCTAGTATTATCATTGTGTTCGTTGTCAACAACTATGCCAAATAAAGGCAAATTCTAGAAGGAAAGGAACACAAGAGAGTTTACTAAAATCGGTTGGAGCATTATCTGCTGGTGCTGGTGGTGCAGGAAAATGAATTCTATACAGTAACATCATATGAGGGTTGTCATTGTATGAAATTCAATTTTAAAGATACGCAATAAATCCAATAAAGAGCCTTCCATGACATAAACAACCACATCTTAAATTTAAGTGTTAGTCTATTTATTTACATGTCATGACTTAAGGTTGAAGTTTCTCTATAATTTTTATATTCTAGCCTATTATTATTACTGACACAACAAATATAATTAATTAATGAATGAAAAAAATGACATAAAATAATAATAATAATACTACTAATAATATACTCTGTTTTTATATTTGTTTGTGAAACGTGGTAATATTTTTTTATAAATGATCAATGGTGGAGTTGATGATTGAGTGAACAAAGAGAGTATTATACCATCTCTGATTGAACCAGAGACTTAGCTTACACTTAAAGTTCAAATGCAATGAACACAGAATGATAATTGCATTGCATGTATATGGCACGCACACACAAGTAAATTGATTTTAAAAATTTGTAAATCCTTATATATTTTCTTGACTAGTGTGATTAAAAGAGTCAAATACATTTAAAATAATTAATTATTTCTAACTGTCTCACATTCAAAGGGTCATGTGAGTTCGACCATCCCAAAAACTCAAAAGCTCCTCGTAAAAGATTTTTTTTATTTATTGTTCTTTTGTTCATATAATAAAATTTATTCCGAAAGGGACAATTCACACAATATATATATATATATATATATATATATATATATAATATTCCCTTAAATAGTTAGTTTTTCTTTTTAATTCCAAACTTTGATTGATGCAACATATTATAAGGCATGCTATATTTAGAAGTAGACTAGGGGATTAAAAATAATAAAATCTTTATCTCTCATTCATTTTTTAAATTACAATTTAACTTACGTTTAAAATTAATTCTGTATTTCTCTTTTCAATAGCAAAATACAGGTTTTAAAATAAATATGTGGCTAATGCTCAGGGTTTTACAAGTTAAATATTTAATTCGTCTTTTTTTATTCATCTTAAACAATAATAAAAAATTATAAAAATATATATTTACAAGGAAATACATTATAGCTATTAGTTTTAGTAATAAAAAAATATTGGTTAAAAAACATATAATAGGTTTCACTTTCTGACTATATACATTTTAATTTAACTAGAACTGAAAAATTTATTTAATATATTTTCGTTTCTTTTTAAATGACATATTTTAAAAGAATTTTTATTTTTGTTTATATATTATACTTAAAGTAAGAGTATGGAGATGAGATGGATGAGATAGGAAATCGTTGTTGTACAAAAATTCGTTTACGTTGAGTAGAAGAGAAAAAACATGTGGAGATGAAATTAACAAAACCAGCATTCACATAAGCAGACAGAGAAACAAAGAAAAAAAAAAAGAAAAAAAGAAAGAAAAGTGGTGGCAATGGCATAAGAAAACATATGGTAATAATTTGCAGCATTCCCCACTTTCACGTGAATCGGACTTGAAGTCCAGCTGCTGCGCACTAGTGTTAAATACTGACTCACTCCTCCAACAACACATGTCTGAGTTTTGGACCTGCAAACGCTGCACGCACAAAACAATGCATCGTCGTCGGAAAACGGCAACGACACTGGTGGCGGTGTTGCTATGCATCTTGAGGCTGGGCTCGTGCGCTCCACCGGCGCTGCCCTCCGACGCGGTGTCGTTGCTGTCGTTTAAACGCGAAGCGGACGAAGACAACAAGCTGCTCTTCGCGCTGAACGAGCGGTACGACTACTGCGAGTGGCAGGGCGTGAAGTGCGCGCAAGGGAGAGTAGTCCGCTTCGTGGTCCAGTCCATGGGCCTGCGCGGCCCATTCCCTCCGGACACCCTGACGAGACTGGACCAGCTCCGGGTCATGAGCCTCCGCAACAACTCCCTCTTCGGGCCCATCCCCGATCTCTCTCCACTCATCAACCTCAAGACCCTCTTTCTCGACAACAACAACTTCTCCGGTTCCTTCCCTCCCTCTCTTCTCCTCCTCCACCGCATCCTCACTCTCTCCCTCTCCCACAACAACCTCTCCGGTTCGCTCCCGGTTCGACTCACTCTCCTCGACCGCCTCATTGCCCTCCGCCTCGACTCAAACAACTTCTCCGGCACGCTCCCTCCTCTCAACCAAACGGCGCTCAAACTCCTCAATGTCTCCAACAACAACCTCACTGGTCCTATTCCCGTCACCCCCACCCTCTCTAAACTCAACGCCGCCTCGTTTTCGGGAAACCCCAGCCTCTGCGGGGAGATTGTTCACAGAGAGTGTGACTCACGCTCGCGCTTCTTCGGCCCCGCGACGTCATCATCCACGGCGCCGTTGAGCCAGAGCGAACAGTCTCAGGGTATTTTGGTTGTGCCTGCTTCCACCAAAACAAAGCGTCATCAAAAGACTGGCCTGGTGGTTGTAGTTTTTGTTGTGGCGGTTGTTCTTGTTAGTGTTTTTGCTGTGGCGGTGGTTTCGTTGGTGAGGAGGAGGCAGACGGCGGCGAGGAAAGCCGTCGTTGTGGCGGGGGGTGAGGTAGAGGGGTGTGTGGAGGAGGGGGAGAAGGAGGTGAAGTTGAGGAGGATGGAGGAGGCGCACAGGAGCGGGAAGCTGATGTTCTGCTGCGGGGAGGTGCAGCAGTATACGCTGGAGATGCTGATGAGGGCTTCGGCAGAGTTGCTGGGGAGGGGGAGCGTGGGGACGACGTACAAGGCGGTTTTGGATTCGCGGCTGATTGTGACGGTGAAGAGGTTGGATGGGGGGAAGAGTGAGGGGAGTGATGGGGTAGTGTTTGAGCGCCACATGGAGACTGTGGGGAGGCTTCGCCACCCTAATTTGGTGCCGTTAAGGGCTTATTTTCAGGCCAAGGGAGAGAGGCTTGTCATATATGATTATCAGCCCAATGGCAGCCTCTTCAACCTCGTTCATGGTAATCACTTTTCCATTTATTAACATGAATTATGAATTCAACTACACTATTTAGTCGATCCCAATTGTAGAAACTTTTCCTTAAAGTAAAAAAAAAAAAAATGTGAAATGAACCAAATTTCTTTTCATAACTTGATGCAATTCTCTTACTCTTAAGATATAATTTTTTACTTTCAAGTTTAAATGCATGAGATGATTTTAATTTTTATAACAAGTTTATTTGTTTTCTTTTTCTTTTTCACTTATTGTAAATGCTTATTCTGCTCTTCACTTATGCTGTTCTTGCTGGCTAAATTACACTTTTGTGTTTTCTGCACTGTAATTAAGGTTTTTCAAACTCTGGTTATCATTTCATTATATTGTGAGAAATTATAGATAAGTGTGACTTTGCAACAACAGTCACAAAGAATCTAAAAACATTGCCGAAATGGCAATGATGCGCCATTTTCATAACCTTGATTCTAATGTCAAATTGGGTTTTGGAGTTGAAAGTTCGAACAAGACTGAGGATAAATGTTGTGGGTGATGGTGCTCCGATTAGAGTTTGATTTGATGGATGATGTGTTGTTGTGCTATTGGTTGTTGTATGTGGAATGGTACGCTGTGTCAGATAGGTCAGTGTATTGTGTGTTGCCTATT
Source organism: Macrotyloma uniflorum (assembly GCA_016859785.1). NCBI lineage: Eukaryota > Viridiplantae > Streptophyta > Magnoliopsida > Fabales > Fabaceae > Macrotyloma > Macrotyloma uniflorum. The sequence continues at coordinate 3,268,471 of BDMB01000003.1, forward strand.
TTTTTTTATTGTTTTTTACTCTGTGTTTTCCTTATTAGCACTGGCGTTCGGGGTTTGGTGGTACCCAATGTCGACAATCACGGGACTGGGTTGATTTTGGCACTCTGTTAGGACTATTTAATTTTGGTTGGGTTTTGTGATATGTTTGGACTATTTCCATGCCAGGTTGACTACCATCTTTCATACAGTTGACCTTTTGTGGAACGAAATGCAATTTTATTTCAAAATTTCCAATTTTTATTGTTATTCGTTGTCAGAAGTCTTTATTTAGCTTATTGCGGGGGGACCAATCAGTTTCACTTTTACCCAATTTATATTTGATGATTATTTCTTATCTAAGATAGGTGCTGCATGTGCAGGTTCAAGATCGGCGAGGGCGAAGCCTTTGCATTGGACGTCATGCTTGAAAATAGCCGAAGATGTGGCACATGGACTTGCTTATATACATCAAGTTTCATCTCTAATTCATGGCAACCTAAAATCCTCTAACGTCCTTCTTGGGACCGACTTTGAAGCTTGTATTACGGACTATTGTTTAGCCTTCTTTGCAGATTCTTCGTTCACTGAAGATCCCGAATCTGCGGCTTATAAAGCACCCGAGGCTCGCAACTCTAGCCGCAGGGCCACTTCCAAGTCTGATGTGTATGCATTTGGAGTGCTTCTACTGGAGCTTTTGACGGGTAAACACCCTTCCCAACACCCTTTTCTTGCACCAGCGGATTTGCAAGATTGGGTGAGAGCAATGAGGGATGATGATGGCATTGAAGACAACCGGCTAGAGATGCTCACGGAGGTTGCCAGTATTTGCAGTGCAACCTCGCCGGAGCAGAGGCCAGCAATGTGGCAAGTCATTAAGATGATACAGGGAATAAAGGACAGCGTTTCGATGGAGGATACTTCATTTACTGGGCTCTGATAGTTTCTGAACTATATCTATCTAAATCTGACTGGATTGTATGCGGAGAAGATAATCACTCCTTGTCCTCTTGTTGAAAATGAAAGAAATTGCTCTTGGTGGAACTTAGAGGAGTGATTTTGCAAGCCAGCTTGAAAGATTAAGCACTATTTTTGGGGGAATCTCTCGAAATATACAGTAAAAGATGCAGATGCATTGGATGTTACACTTATTATCTGCTGTGGCTGGTTTGTGCATTTATGAGTTCTATAGACACACAGTAAAATAGAATTTTTAATGTTTTTGAGCTTATTCAAATTTTCTCCGTTTGTCTCTGACAAGGGACGTTGGCAGTAAAAAAACTAAAAAAAGGTGAATGGGGTGAAGACTTGACTGGTAGAAATGTACAAATAGTCGATGTTGAAGGAAAGCTTAAAATACTTTTACTCCTAGGACAGTAGTGACTTTTGTTGTGTGTACATTGAAATTCAGAAATATATATTTGAAATCACAAAAATGTTTTTCAAAATTTAATAGAACATTATTAGTCTCAGTGCCTTCCTTTTTGGTCAATCTCAGTTCTAGAAAACTAGTTAGCCCATGCAACAAAGCCCGGTTCTCTAAAGCTAGTAATTTTAAATAAAGTATAAAATTTAGTTCAGTACTATGTGAAACAACTATGTCAGGTTCCACCGTTCGACTCCAATCCGTGTCAGACAGCCACACCTATGTGAGGAGGCATGCAAAGCACTTAATTCTCTTTTGGGGTAAATGAACTTTGAATCTATTTCAAATTTAAAACCAAAATGACAATCTGTCCCTTCCACTAACTAGGGTGGCTGTTTTATTTAAGTGCACTAAAGGGAAAAAAAATCACCTAAAAAAAATAGATATTATATGAGTGATAAGATAGGTAATAAGTGTTAAACAAAATGGATGTTTAAATAACCTTGTCCTGTATTAAAATGTCTTTAGGACAATTGAATGTGGTACTTTTCAAGTGTTTTAACTAGTTTCATTATACAGGTATCTTTGATTTTTTTTTTTATATAAATACTTCTAAAAGAAGAAAATAAAAAAAATGAAATAATTTTTTTATATATTAAAATTACTTTATATAAAGATTAATTTGTAAAATATTTTAATTTATATACAATTTAATTTTAGCTTATATAGAAGTTTTTTTTTCTTTTTTCTTTTTCCGAAATTGTTTATGACAAATTTTATTTAAATAGGATCTATTAAAAATTTTAAAAATATTACTTATTTTTAATAAAACTCTAGTCTACTGGTATGCAACGTAAAAATTCAGTTATTTTTTATTTTTTTTAGTGTGTTTTTATCTTAAAAAAGACTAATAATATCACACCACATTATCAGATATTGTTCATATTATTTATCTTGAGAAGCAAATTATTCATTTTAAAAATATTTTTCATACTAATTATTGTGATAAAATAAATTCTGCTTTTTGGTACAATATTTTTTTTTGGCGTAATAAAATCTTTATTTAAAGAACTGGAGTATATTTGCGAATTAATTAAAATTTGAGAAGAATAATAGTATTGTTGGTGCATAATAATTAATTTTGTCTTAATATTGTAAAGTGAAATTTTGAAGCAAATCAATTTCAAAAGTGACAAAATGAGATGAAAGAAGAATTATGGACAAACAGTGAAAAAGTCCCATTGTCTGTATGTTTCTTTGTTAGTCACAATATGAATAAATTTTTCAAGTTTTTGCTCCATTTTACTATCTTCATGTTTCCGTTGTAAAATATAGGAAGACATACGCAACTAAATACAGGAATGTCCATTAGCTCAGCCATTTGTCGTTTCCAGAGACAATTGTGGATCTCAATCTCAATGAATTGAAAATGCATCAATTCTAAAGACAATTAGCTGACATAAAAAATACAAGCAATTTCTGGATATATTACATCTGTACAAAAAAAAAAAAAACAGACTTTCAAGCTGTTGATCACAATTTACAAAAATTTTCAAAATAAAAAACTACAGAATTTTATGAGGCAACTTCACAAACTACATATCCTAAACCATGTGCACGTGTGTAAGTTACCCCGATCAACCTATATACTGTAAATTCCTTCCTCTAATATTATCCATGTCTATCTACGCCTACCATGTGTTGTTACAACTTACAATCTACACGGAATTATGACAACATTCTCCGACAACCAAACTGTATCTCAGCAAAAGAGACCCTGACTGACAAATCCCAGGAAACTCGTCCAAATGTACATCATGCCTGCATGCATATTGCACATTTATGAGAATAATTCCAGCGCAAGACCACAATCCGAGTTTCAATTAGAGGAAGCTAAATAATTAACTAAAACATTAAAAATTCATGGACGTTAAGCGTACTTGGTAAGCCACTGATTCTATTCAGTGTCCGCATATTCAGAATCCAATCAGTTGGAAACATCAAGTGATATGATAAACGAGATATAACTAAAATACTTATGGAGAAATAGCATAAACTAGCAATGTAAATAAATCATACACAACTTACTAGAAAATTAAGGAAAGTCAATTTCCACAAGTGTTTTAGTTCATGAGAACTTTTCAATCAAATTAACTTTATCCTGACATCGAAAAAAAATCTTACAGGTTTATATATGCTTTTGGAGAAATTAAATGATGAAACTGTACATTAGTAAATTTTAACTCAATTTTTTTTTCTATAGCATATAATGTCAGTTAGTACATTCGCTTAAAGAAATCATGTAATACTTTCTCTTAGGTTGTACATAAAAGATTACAAAACACATTTAGCAAGAAGTCTTAGGTGTTAAAAAATAGCTTGTGGAAAAACAGGATAAAGATTACCTGCAATCAACTGTCCTCTTGTCAAACCGTGTGTTGAAACACACCGAGGGCCCATATTCAGAGTCATAAATGTCCCTTACTATGAGCTCAAGATCACATCACATTAATTAAAGCTTGTGCTCGAGGCTTTGACCTCATAATTGTCTCATCACTGTGCTTGATCCATTCTGAGAGTTTCCAGGGCTTCTGCCACTTCCATTTAAACTGTAGCAGCCATTGATGATGACTTCTCTTCCACTTCCAAAGTTTTCCGGCTTGTCCCATAGCTGCTAGCCTCTTTATTGACAACTCCCCAATGGGTATCATCTGAATATAAAACAATTACAACTTACTTGAAAAACAAACATTATCATTGTCATCAGAGAAATAGAATGAAGCAGGAATACCTTTCGTGCTTCATCTAAAAATGTTGCCGACTCCATGACAGACCAATTAACAACTCCAGGAGTGAATTTGAGTTGCTTTGGTGCAGGAAGTGACATTGGAGACAACGGACCACTCATTTCATCCGCAAGGTGTTTCAAGGATCGTGAATTTTCCTGATAGTTTCAGTCAGAAACTTGATATGATTATAAATGAATGAAAGGTTACATTTGTAAGATTTCTTGTGTGATCAAAGAAACTACAGTTAATCCTAATTAAGATCTCAATAACTGATATAAATGTTTTGACCTCTGATAAAATAAAGGTTATGAAGTTCTAGAGTCATTTCAAAATCATCTGCTCCATTAGAAGTAGTGTATCCTATATAAAACTATTTCAAATGCTTGTTAACAACAATCTGTAGCTGTCTAACGTACGAGCTGAAACATTTTACCACACTCATGTTTATTGCAAATAGAATGAGTAAATTCTCACCAATGCCGGTGTATTCAATGTGATGGCAAGAGCTTGTTCCCTTATTTTTTGCTCCTTTACAAGTTCTTTTCTTTGTGCTTCACTCTGTTGCAGTAGTGCTACAAGCTCATTTAGTTGCTCTTTCAAATCCTTAAGTTCCATATTCTTTTCCAACAATTGACACCTGTTAAAGATGATGCTAGCTACCATTTACTTAGAATGTAGGAAAGAAATTGGCATTTAATATAGCTATCCAAAAAATAATACCCAGGTAAAAAATAGAGCTAACGCCCAGTCCAGAAAGTGGATAATCTCAGGAGAAAGGCAATCATCATATCTAGTATCAAAAGTATCTGACAAACTCTTAGATTTTCTGGTCAATTGCTGTAGACTTATTTTTCCCTTGAAATACAGAGAAAAAGTTCATATCTAGAAATTGATAACTTTCTACACTCTAGTCAACAGATATAAATAAAAAACTAAAAAAGATAAATCAGTTCCTAGAATATTCCATACGCACCTTGCTTCTGCAGTAGCATTGAACAGATACTGAAGCACATTCTTTGCATCTCCCATTGAGCGTAGCTGGTTCCAACGACCACGGTTGTTTAACGTGCGTTCCCTTTCTTCTGCCTCAGTCAGTTGTGAAGCCATGGCTTTCAAAGCAACTGAAGACATGCACAACATGTTCTCAAGAGAAGCTATTCTCTCAACTTTTGCATCTGGCGACATGGATAACAGCCTAACAAATGGGAAAACAAGAGAAAAACATAAGTTCCGGCTATTGCTCCAAAATAGCAACAGAAAGATATCATGCATATACTGAAGCATGAAAAAAAATTCTACCTCAAATATCTGCTCTTTCCGGTGGGAATACTCTGCCCATCTGAAAACTGATCCTTCTTTAATAAAGCCAACTCTTCTTCCAGTGCAGCTTGGCTAAAAATAATTCAATCAATAGTCTATGTAAAGTGAGTTTGGGAGTGTGACATTGTATTGGAAAGTAAAAAGGAGGAAAAATCGTGATCACTCACACTTGATTTTGTTTGTCAAATTCAGCACGAACTTCATGCACATGTACCATGACTTCCAGCTCCTGATCAAGCCACTTTTGGAGGGATTTTTCATTGACCTAGACATACAAGGTTAAAATTTCCCTAAACAAATTTATTTGTATTGTTAATAACAGAAAAGTCGATTTGAAGGTTACGGTAAGCAACTCTAAAATCATACAAATTTTATTATGCAAGTAATGAACTCAACAGCAAAATTTCATTAAATACAATTCAAATAAAATTGTTTGACCTATTTATAACTCATACAAAGATTATCAATTTATCGAAGGATTAACAAGGATGAAACAATTTCACTTCTGGTTGCTTCAAGGGTAGAAAGCAAAAGCATACCTATTTGAGTTTATTTGTTGCAACAGTATTGCTTGACTCTTAAGCTTACAAATTACATAATACAGTATATAAGCTAAGTATAGGTTATTACCAGTCCAGGATGTAGATGCCCATTTGAATAAGCTGAAAGAGACAGCAGAGTAGTTAGGAAACTAGAATATATTATATAGTAAAAAGAAAATAATTCCAAGTCCAGTTCTACCAGAGTTGTCACGAGGGGAAGATTTGCGCGCTTCCAACAATTCTTTTAGCCTTTTTGTAGCCATTGTTGCTTCCTCTGTCTTCCTTTGAAGAACCTGCAAAATAATAATTAACCACCGATTTACTTCATTCTCATTTCATAAAAATCACAAGGCAATTTTCCATCTAATTTTAGATCTTTACTTACCATTTTCTGGCGATGGTTTAGAGCCTCAAGTTTATGTCTTTCATACTCATTCTTTCTTCCCTCTTTTTTCAACTGCATAAAATATATAACATCATCAGAAAAAAATTAAATTCTAGAACTAATAGAATATTAACTTCAATAAACATGCTGGATAAGAAACAGAAGCATAGCGCTCTACAGAATTAATAACTATTTTGTAAGAATGTAGTTGTTAAAGAATTGTGAAACCACTTTAAAAAAATTGTTTTGATTTGATCTAGGCCGATCATATTTTTCAACAGACTATATTTTTAAGTCATCCTACGTCAAACCAATTGAAAAAATAATAAAAGTAAATTAATAAAATATATATTTTAAAATTTAAGTTATACTAATAAATTAAATTTTAATTTTATATATAATAATTTAATATTAAATTATAATATATATATATATATATATATTTTACTAAGATAATATTGTTTATATTTTTTAAAAATATATAATTATTATTTTAAAAAACAAACTGACTTATAAATTTTCGGATTAAGTCAACCTAAATGCATTTAAATCAAGATTAAGAAGTAAAAAAAATTCACTCAATTCAATTGACATAATTTTATTGACAAGACATTCTCAAACCGGTCTATCAACCTATTTTAGCAGGTCTAATTTTAATGTACTACCATCTCCCCTCACAACAAAGATCCACGCACCGTATATTATTTAAAAGAATGGGTACGACAAGGATCAAGCTCCTGACCATTTGGCACAGATGCTCTAAATACCATGTCATGAAAAACTATGACAATTTAAAAAATATTATGAAAACTCAAATAGTTCTATATCTACATTAGTCATTAAATGCAATATGTGCAATCATGGATTCCATAATTTGATCGGGTGATATTACAACATTTAACAAAAATCTAGCATGTCATGCTTTGAGACATAACACATATTGAAAGGGGAGCTCAATAGGGCCTCAAATAAATCAGAGTAAGGCACATTGAAACTCCTCTGCATTTTTTAAACCATAAAACAAATTATGATGACAACAGACATCTTTATAAAATTAAGCAAACACCTGGAGCAGCTCCTTCTCTCGAGAAGCCTTCCATTGTCGAAATTGTTCAGCCTCTTGTTTCATTTTATGCTGTAATTGAACCTGCAAAGTATGCGAATACAATTGTCAGATATGGAAAGAAAAAAAAAAACACTTGATAATTAATCAGCTCAACAAAATCGAAACTGGCCTTCTGAGCCTTGATATACTGTATCTCAGCCTGCAGTCTTTTTGCAGATTCCTCACTCTTCTCTTTCTGCTTTAATAGTTGCACCTGGCTTTCTTGTTTCTTCTTGAGGTCTAAAATCTTTGTTCCAATATTGAAAAGAAAAATGAATGAAAAAAGAGTCTTGATCAAGAATGACAACTTCATGACTTGAGAATGACATTAAGGCAAGTAAAATTCACCTGTGCTTCCAATGCTTTCAACTTTTGGCCACGAACATCTAGGGTTTTGTGTGCTAGCCCATCTGAATTAGTAGCAAGATTTTGTACCTCATGGAATAATCTGTCCCTATCTTCCTGTCATTATTAGTCCAAAATCCATCATTGGGAAAAAAAGACTTCTAGCGGCACTTCGAAACTGTTTAAAATTAAATAAGTCCAGTTCAACCTGCACTTTTCTTTTCTCCTCCTCAAGTTCCAGAATTTTCTTCCCGAAGTGTTGTTTAAGTGCCTCAGTATCAACTCCTATGAGCTTCATCTCAGACTGCAAGAAAAAAAGGGCGATAGATTGAGATACTCAGTTGAAAATCGATCACTCTGAAAAACATAACAGAGAATGATATGCACCCACATAAGGAACATCATAAACTTCAACACTCATTTACTGATGTATTCTCTTTGTGGCCTTGTGGTCGTAGCATACAAATCAATTAAATAAACAACTAGCAGATTCCAATACCCTTTCTGGTTTGTTAAGGTACCGACTTGGATAATACTTTGAAATATTTTGTACTGATTTCTTAACAGCTAGATACAAGCAAGAGAATTGCTTTAGTGATATATTTATATTATACATAGATTCACAAGTTTGCAACTCATTAAATTTTATGTTACGCAAAATTCAGACTTGTGCTTGATTAGATTAAAAAATAACTTTCAAAGGAGACAATTATTATCACTATACAATCTCAAAAATTACAAAAATGAAACCTCTTTCTGCTCCAACCGCTTATTCAACTCATTCATCTCTTTATCCATGGTATTTTGTAATAGCACATGCTCCAACTCTTTTGCTGCTTCATCGGTTTCCCTTGAATCATCACCTGCAAAATGGGGAAAGAAAAGGAGATTGTCCAAATGTTTAAACTGAACCAAGAGTATAAGAGCTTTACTCAATAAGTCCAAACTAACATAGTGGCGAACAACCTAACGTCTCAAACACATAATATAAGAAGAAAATATAAAGCCACTGCTTAATCCCGTATCATTCATCCCAAGACTCTGGTGCCCATGTATGTCGAATGCAAACCTTCCATAAATGTGTAAATCCCTATGAACTAGAAGTAGGAACTGGAAAAAAAAAACATAGTTTTCCAAAAAATATGGAGCAGGAGGACGATTTAGCTACTTCCTCTCCTCATCTACCAGTTTTCAAAATCCTATAAGCAGATATTCTTAAATTAAAAAAAAACAGCTTAATTAATGTCTACCTGATATACTTCCAACCATGGCATGGTCAGATGAATCTAAACTCGGAAAGCGCCTCTCAAGCCCATCAGCTTTCGTGAGATAAATGTTTGCATCCTGAGAAAGAAAAAAAAAGTTATTTATGTTATGGTATTTAATCAACATAAAAAAAAGTAACACGCGTTTAAATTTTAAAGAGTTTCCTATTCACGTACTCCTGGTTCATCAATTTCACATCTCCCTACAAAAGCACATCTACTTCGATATTCATGAAGTTCTCTGTAAAGGTCCTCATTAGTTGCCTCAAGCCAAGCAATCCTTTCCTTAAGAACCTTTACAAGATGAGCAGCAAGATAAACATGAAACTCAAAATATCTCATGCTAATTTAAACTGCAAGTTTCAGTTATGATAAATACCCGCACTTCATCAGCAGGAGCTGGTCCCCGAGAACAGAGTTCAGCCTGCAAGAACTTCAATTGCTGGCGCATTTGCTGCATTTCATTGGATATTAAATCTCGATTAACCTGTAAAATTAACAATATAGATTATAGCATATGAAACTTGACCGGAATGAATTTCCTTATCTTCCTAAGGCAAAGAACAGGACAAGAAGTTAAAGTAAAAAAGAATTGTGGAAACTCACAACAGGCTTATTTTGAATATTGCGAGCACGGTTTGCATACTTGAGAGTGTTCACAGTTTCCTCCGCATTGACATCAGCAGGACTTATGCAAGCTGGGTAAAGGGGAAACATTAAGGGATTGAAAAACATGTAACAAATTAACTTTGATTAGAGAAACAATATTATTAATTTATCTATACAGTACTGTATTAAATATACACATTACAATATCTAATAAATATGTGTAAAAGAAGAAAAAATATCTTCAATTCATCTTGTAGAGTAAAAAGCCAGCATATGCTTTTTCTGAATATCAAAGAAAGTGGCAGAAATGACTCGCACCAGAATCTTTTCTGTCAAACTGCATGATGAATTATGTATATAAGGCAAGTAAAAGAAGGCATAATTTAAGTTTTCTTAAAATGTAAAGAGAGAAGAAAATACAGTCCAATCCATCTAATTTTGTGGTATATGATAGGAAGATACCAAACAATAATGAAAAAAAAATGTCTTCATGGACCAAGGAGTAAACAAATGTTACTAAAAGAACTTGAAATTGGTTAACTGGCCCATACATTAAAGAAATAAAAATTTTCACTGCAATAAGCTGGCTTCAACTAAAACAAAATGAACCGAAGGAGAGGAACATTTCCTAGTTTAAGTGGATTGAACAAAAGGAAAACAGGAACATGCTTAAACACGTAAATATTGGAGCCATGAATCAACTTTCAGCAGTATTACCTATCATGACAGTTTTGCTGTTTCCACCAAGTGAATCCTGCAACAAGGACCAGTGGCTTGGATCAAAAGTTTCTTAGAAACTGACATTAAGAAACTAAGAATTCTTAATTCCTGTCTTAAATGAAAAGGGAAAACTCGAAAGAATTTCAACACCAAAAACTTGTATCACCAAAATTTAGTTATTTGATACACTGTATACTTTGAATTTTGCATTCAGTAGTTAGTTCACTGAAAACTTGAAAGCCACAAATAAGTTGGAGTCCAGAAATATTTATACAGAAGATAGAATCCTTAAAGCTGTGGCTAAACTTTGAAATATATAAAGTATATATGTGAAGATACATAATCCATTGCAAGGAATTTTCATAGCATTGCACCATACCACCAAAATAGAAAGGTATGGCAAGTATGATCCCAGAATGGCAAAAACAAGAGATAATTAATAAGTGTAGACAGTTCTAAAAGCTATCCCAATGGAAACAACATAATGAATCAATATGTATCTATAGTGGCCATATCACCTGAGAGTGTGTTTGTCTTTATAGATATAACTAGTATGTCAAATAACAAAATATCTCTAACCTGTAAGAGTCGAGTGAGTTTGCTATCACGATAAGGAACATGCACACCTTCCTTTCGCTTTTTCTCATCCCCCAGCGCACTTATAACATTACCAAGGGCAAGAAGACCTTTATTGATGTGTATGCCTATTCAAAAATAGTCATTATCATTTTCAATTATTTGAACACTGTCTCTGACACAGAAGTATGTATACAAGGTATTCAGGTTTATCGTGTATTGCCAACCTTCTTTCAAACGAAGACCATCCGAACCTGTTCTTTTAGCTCGTTCAGATCCAGCTAGATCTACCAAATGGAGCTTTGCTGAAAGGTATTCTTCACCCATATCCTCGTCTGAAGAGTCATTGGTGGTAGAAACAGAATGGAGCTTGTGCATTTGTTCTAATGTAATTGTGAAAATGGCATGTGACCGACTAATACAAGAAAAAGAGGAATCGCAAGTTATTAGATTAGAAAGATTAAATGCAATGGAAATCATATAAATAACACTTATCCATCACTGAAATCTGTTGAGTGGGTTTAGAATCCAATGGAAATTAAAATAAAAAATTAAAACTTACTTCTATTAGGGAAAAGACAAAGAAACAGTAGAAGCTACATTCAAGAAAAATCAGTACTTAGAAAGCAATTCAAACCATGTTATTGACAATCAATAAATTTACAAAAGAAAATAATACTATCTTTTAGAGGTTGGTCTGTAGTTACTTTGCTCTCCCACTGAGATAATTCCACATAGAAAACAACATCTGATTTACAATTCAAAGTATTGTTTTTCATTCAGAACTCACCTTCTTCATACCATTTATTTTGAAAAGGACCTTCCTCATACAATTAAAACACTATGGAATTTGAAGTTAAAGCAATTGCTTATATACTACCACCTCTGGCCCTATATATAGGACCCCTTTAACCACTTCACGAGACCTAAGGAATTAAGTTAATTTATATAGTGGTATTAACAATTAACCTTGATCTTTTTCCACCTAACTAATGACTGCTTATGTCATGTGAGAGCTGAAGTAATAAATTTAACAAATTTACTGTTATCATTACAAGAAAAAATGTTGAGTAATTAAGGACATTTAAAAAAAATGTAGGGGGTCTTATAAAAAGGACCAAGGAAAACTGCCCAAAAAGGTTCCTATAAAAAGGACCAAAGGTAGTATGTGCCAGAGGTACTGGCATGAAAAAGTTTAAAATTTCACATCTAACATTAAAATATCACCATGCCAGTATCTGGGGTGTAAGGAAACTGTTTCAATTTTCCAAAGCATCCAAACACAAAAATGAAAGCAACAAGTATCGTTTATTTATTAGGTGGACAAGGAAGATTGAGAACTCGTTTACCTGGACTGGTTGTTCATATTAGTACTTCCCGTCGCCCTACTTAAAGAACCCTGCTCCAAGTATGCAGACATCTCATGCAATGTACTTACAGCAACTTCAGTTATTCCAGCCAGTGTTATTATTCCATTTGCTGTTTCACGAATTTGTATTGGTGACTTCCCAGGAACAGTTATTTTTCCAGAATGGCCATTAGAGATAGAGGTGTCTGATTTGCCCATAGATATCGTATCCAACAGGTCCCGGACCTCTTCCTTCAAAATCTTCAAAATCAAATGCACAATTAAGTCCTTGACAAGAATAAGAATTCATGGAAACATTTCCTATTTCTATGAAAAGCAATGCACAGGCACAGCCAGCCAATGGTATGTTTGTATCACTGCTACAAAATAAACGGTTGTGAGGAAAATCATTTCACGTGGAAAATCCATAATTTGACATATTATTTTAACCTACGTCATAAGGGATCAAATTTTAAAAATAAACCAAATCTTTTTTAACATACGATATGCAAACCCGCATAGCATACTGGATATACCTCAATGAAGGAGACTCGTAACTGAAATTCTGTTTGATGCTTTAGTGTTTCAACTTTGTTGAATAAGGCATTCATGACCTGGGGAATTAATCCAGTCCGACAATTGTCATTATAGCCAGTTCCCATGGTATACGTTTTCCCAGATCCTGTCTGTGGCAAATACGTATGTCAAATACAAAATATGAACAGAATGACCATCCACAACTTTAATAGTACTTGACATGCAAGATGGACCTAACCTGACCATAGGCAAGTACTGTAGCGTTGTATCCTTGGAATAAGCCATCAACCAATGGAGCAACGCATTCCTCAAACATGTCAACCGAAGGAGATCCACCATTTCCATAAACATAATCAAATGTAAAGGAATGTGACCCAATTTGAACCTGGTCATTGAAATACCATAATCAGATTCTCGGGAGCCGAAAGCACAAGAAATGTGCAGATTATCAGGGTCACTCATACCTTTTCCACATGTAACAGTGAAATAATTCAGAAAATACGAGTTCATAATCACAATCTTCAAAGCAAGTAAACTATCACCATTGAATGCACGCAATTTATAGCTTGTCTCAATTCACTTAATACAGTACCTCGATGCAAAAGAGTGTTTTTTCTATAAAATTTAAGTCCATGATCTAAACAGGAGAACAAGTCTTATTTTTCTTAAGGTTGTATATATATCCTTATAGAAATAATAATTGTATTTCTCTGTTCAAGCTTGATAAAATAAGAAACTTTGTAAAATATAATTTGTGAGAATTGACTAAGACAAATCTAAAACAATGTGATATAAATTTCCAGAAATTAAATCATATGTGATGGCAAATTTTCAGTCCCATGGATCAATTTCATTGCGAGTAAGATAAAGAAAAGTAACAAAAAATGCAAAACAAGAAACCATTCCAAAGTAGGACGAGCAGAGTGAAAATTACTCATAGCATGAAAGAAGAAAATGCCTCACTTATAGTGCCACGACTGATAATAAAAAAAGAAAACGTACAAAAACAAAACCCAGTAATCCTTTCGAACAACAATTTTATCAAATCAAACAACCCCAAATTGTAAGTGAAAGAAACCTCAAACATTATCTTTTTTTTCTAGAAAGGGATTGAAGCAAATTAAGTTTCAATGGTAAGTAAACAAGAAAGGAATCGTAAACGAAACCATAAATAATAACTTTATTTACATAAAAAGAAAGAAAGAATCTTCCAAATGATAATTAAGCAAACCCAGGAGCCGGAAAAAGAAGAAGACGCCATTAATTAATTAATTGTTCGCTAAACGACAAAGCTAATACTAATAATTATTACTATTATAGTAAAAAAAAAGCTGGAAATAAAAATAGAAAAGAAAAAAGAAGGAGGAGGAAAAGGAAGAAGAGAGTGAGTACCTGAGGCTTCCCTGGCGTGACGGAAACACATTCAATGCAACCTTGCTGTCGTTCATCGGAAATGAGAGGACGAATGTGAAGAGCGACTTTGACAGAGCAATTCTCCGTTGCTTCCATGGGAAAGGACCAAAAAAAGTGAGTGAATGTGCTTGTGTCTGACTGAACAGTTAGGATTAGAATGAAAGAAAACGATGCAGCAGCAAACAGCAGAAGATATGAGAGAGAAGGAAGCTGGATTTAACAGCAAGAGAGAGAGAGAGAGAGAGAGAGAGAGAGAGGAAGTGGTGGTTGTTGAGAGAAAACGAAGAAGAAAGAAAGAAACAAAAAAAGGCGTCGTTAGAAGAGTAGCGGAGCAGAAACCGCTAAGCAACAGCAACAACAACAACTACACTATCAGTGTCACTTTTCTTCTCCTTCACTACTTCTCTTCTCTTCTCTCTGTTCTGTTCTGTTCTATCTTCTATGGCTATGGAGATGCACACACACACTCTCTCTGAATTTTTTTATTCTTTTTCTGTATTTTTATGATCTTGTTTTTATTTCAATATTAATTTATTTTCTCTCCTCTTCTCTTCTCGTGTTAAATCCCGCGTCCAACTGTCTTGACTCTTCCCTTCCCTCTCTGCCACTCTCTTTTCCCTCCATTTATTTATTCTATTAATTTATTCTTTTCTAAGTTAACACCACCTCCTCCTATTGCAGATGGACAAACAAACGAACTAACTCTTAATTAATTAATCTCACTTTATTTAATTCAAAAAACTTTATTCAATTAATTTATTTCATAATGTTCAAGTTTCTGACTCTGCCCATGCTGTGTCACTTGTGAATAAATCATGTGCTTGCATTCCCCTTTCTTTTCTTACTTTTTTTTTTTTCCTTATACAAATATTATTTAAAAATAAACTTCCATTTTTAACTCAATAAAATAAAATAAGATAATACACACATGCATTTCAGTTTCTGGAAATATTATGTCAAAGAAAGCTTTACAATTATTTTCGTGAAAATTTTTTGTTTCTATCAATTTATTTAAACTGATATATAGAGATAGTAAGAAAAGAATGAAAATTTATCATTATGAAATAACCATAATTATTTATGGCTATTTTTTTATATTATAATAGTAATTGATTACAAAAAATAAATAACCTTATTTCATTTTTTATTTCTATTTTATTTTTTCTAATACAACAATTTTATTTTGTACGTTAATTTTTTTTTTCGTTCTCTAATTTTTTAGGACTTAATTAAACAAAACATGAAAGTGACTTTGACCTCAACTTTCAATATTTTATTTTATATAATTTTTTTTAGGTCGGTGATTTATAAAGGCTTTTTGTGAATACTTTTTATCTTATGATAATTTTTTTGCTTTATTATTTATTAAACGATAAATTTTAGATACAGTAATATGGATATTATTAATAAATAATAGAGTAATTGTTGAAATAAATTATTAATTAATACTTTTCCTATAGTTAACGTTTATTTTGTATCCACATTTTATTGTAACTTGAGATTAAGTGGTGTAATTAAGGATGATAACGTAATAGGTAGAAATTGAGTGAATTTGAGTTTAGAGATAGGGTAATGTAAAAGAATAAAACGACACTCATATCTATATTCATATAAATAGAAAATTTTAACACCTGAATGATACTTATGTATTCATACTTATCATCCAATATTGACAAAAATAACAATAAATGTCTTTAGATTTATTTTTTTAATTTATCATTGTAATTTGCAAACTTATATTACTTTTTAGCCCTTAAACCACCATAGTTTTATTTCATTTTTTTATTGTGATCCATATAATTAAATTCTATCTTTTACATATTTTCGAAATCCAACTGTTCAAATAATATTAAAATTTAAAATGGATCAAAATAAAATACTAAAGAATATAAAGATCAATTAAAATATATATATATATATATATATATAAACCTTCAATATATAATCAAAATTTTAAACATCTTTATAAAAAAATAATGAACATATTAAAAATATCTCAATTATCATAATTTAAAAAATATATATTTTTCATTCTTTATTATTATAACTATTAATATTGATCATGTAGTGTTTGGTTGAAATAATGAATTATTTGGTTGTCATTTTATAGTGCTGGCTGAGTTATTAAACTGTTGATGTTATTGATTGATTAAATTGTGTATTGTTGATATTGTATTATTAGGTAGAACTGGACCCATGAAAATGTATTTATAATAATTATGAATTATAATCAATTTTAGATTTATTTTATATCTTTTCTCATCTTTTTTCCATTATTATTCGAAAAAGTTTGAGATTATTATATCTAAAAATTATTCTTAAAAAGTGAAGATTATTTTCGAAAAAATAATTAAAAATTATCTTTTCAACCTTGATAAAATTATTTAACCTGTTTAGTCATTATAAAATTGATCTAATTTTTTTTATTATTCAATATTTTAAAGAAGATGTGTGTTATATATTTCTTTTATATAATAACTATTTTTATATTCTCCATTTTTTTTCTTATATAAAAAAATTAAAATAATAAATCGATGGCATATCACATAATTAATTCATTTACTGTTACAATTATAATAATTTTCTTTGAACAACAATAATTCTGTTACTTTTAGAGACCCAAACTTATCTATTTTACATTTCCTCTATCTAATGAATTCCATTAATTTAGAAAAACTCGTGGTAAATATTAGAAATAATATATCTATTATAAAATATTTATAAATATACATGAAGAATGTATTGGTATGTAAATATGTAGAATTTTTTAAAGTAATGTTTTTAATACATATTTTTCTTAAATAAATATCTTTAATATCATGCATTATATTAATAATATAATATAATAATTACAATATAATAATAATTATAATAATGATAAATTAACGATAATTAATATATTTAAAATATGATAATTTATATAGAAATTATTTAAAAATTTGACTGTATGATGAGGTTTAAATGAGTTTTTATGCCACCATTTTATTTTAATCTAATAATAAGTCACTCATCTTATTGATATTCTCATTTAAATCCATTACTTAAATAGACTACTCTTGTTTAACTTTAGGCTTTAATTATAATCCAGGCAAGCTAAATGGTTAGTATTACTGGTGTTCTTTACATTATCACTTTACCTACTCATCACAAATTGATACTTTAAATACTAAATATGTTCATAACAATATTTTTAATTAAGTATTTTTTTAACACATTTAATTAGTTATGATTTATGCGAGACGGTAATTTTTTTTTTCAACGTGTAATAAAGAGTGAATTAAAAAATATGTTAAACTTTTAAGGAAAATAGACCATACCCTAATTTTATATTTGGATGAATACTAATTATCTTAGTATAAATAAATACTATTATTTGTAAACATATATAATTGTCAATTATCAAATTGTAGTCAAGTAATTAAATGTGTTTTACATTTATTAGTTCATTCAATAGCTATTTAAACGGAATATTTTGAATTCAATTAGTTTATTTAATACTAAGTCAATTAATTAACTTCTAACTTTTAATTAGCTTGTTAAGTTATAAGTGTTCGTAGAAATGATCAATTAAAATAATTTATAATGGTAAGTGATCGAACTAGACATGTTTCTTTCTACTCTATTTTATTTAAATTTCAATACTTTTATTGATAAAATATATTTTAAGATTATATTTAATTAATTTTAAACTCTTCTAATATTTTATTCATAGACAAACTATTTTAATTATATTTATATTTGACTTTCATTTGTTATCAATTTTTAATAAAAATACACAATTTTTTTTCGTATTTAAAAATAATAAAAATTAAATAATCTACTATCTATCAATATATATTAATGTATTAAAGTATAATTATAAAATAATAATTATTGTAAGTAACATACTAATTATAATCATTTATAATAATAATAAAATTATCTTCTAACATTCTCGATATTTTAATTAGCAAAAGATTAAAAAGAAAATACCTTGTGAAAGAAAAAATATTAAAAAAGTGAAAATATTTACTATTTTATTTTCATATTTATACAAATTAGAAATTGAGAAACAAATCTGAAAACTGAGGATGAGAACAAAAACTTAAAGCTAATTATAAGAATGGTGGACACCAGAAACAAGTGATGAAAATAGTATTAAAAAAAATATATACCATATTTTTTACATTAAAGAATAACCGAAGACTCTATTAAGAAAAATATATATATAATATAAAAGTGAATAATATTAATTTTATGAAAATAAATTAGACTTAAAAATTTTTTTCGTTAGAGTCTTTTAAAGTTATTTCTATTTTTTATTCTTCCCAGGCAGGTCAGGCTTCCAACACCTTGATCTTCGACACTTCTCTATGTGAATGGTTTCACAGGGAAAATCCTCAATCCTCTTTTAGTCTCTAGCATGACTCTGATTTTCGACACTATTTATTCATAATTAATTTCATAAAGTTGGCTTGAAATTAATGAAATTGGTGTATTTTCTTTTTTGTTGGTTGAAATCCACATTAGTCATGGTAGCCTCAAATTTTGCATGGCTTAGGCTTGGTTAATAATTGTTATGATGTATGAGGAATAATGTGGAAGGGTGAAGTGGCAGCATGTTGATGGAAGAAGATAATGGGAAGAGAAAAGGGTGTGTGTTTTCTGGTCCAGGGGCAGGAGTTGTTGTATGGAGTCCCAGGAAGCAGAGTCCAGATGGCAGCTTTGTACTGAAAGATAAATGAGAGTGAAAAGTTAGAGAAGTGAAAGCGATAGGCAGCACCACAATGAGACGTAGCATAAGGGCAAAAACAAGCTTTTGGGCCCTCACTCACATGTTCATCAGAATACCAACTTTCTAAAGTTTCTCAGCCTTTTCACTGCTGCGGTCCCCTTCCCACCAAACTCAGATCAATATGCTAATCTTGTAAAAAATAAATTTTATTTTCTAAACTTATTTTGAAAATAAATTAAATTTGTAATTACTTTTATATAATATTATAATTTATTATAATAAATTTATTGTCTGTTATTAAATTATTTATAAATATATTAATTTAAATTATAATATATTAAATAAATATAGATTTTATTTTATGAATAATTGAATTATGCTTAAAAATTCTTTAATATTTTTCTATTTTCGATTTCAATTAACTGACACTGATCTATATAAAAATGTTAGACGGACAGGACAACCTAGAATATTGAAGAAATCTTCAAAGACGAGTCAAACGAGGACTGTTGAAATGGATTGGACCGTATGAATCGTACTATCGATCAGGAAAATCTAAAATGTAGGAAAAATCTCCAGCAACATGTCATGTTATAATCTGAAAACTGTATAATTGAATTAATCATCATATATAACAAAATCTTATATATCAACTGAATATTTCTCATGATAGATTTTTAATAGAGATGTTCAAGTGCTCACAAAATTATAATTATTTTTTTATGTTTCACTTAAGTTTCTTTAAAATGGATCACTTAAACTCTCACAGAATACTCCTTATTTTCTATTTAGGGATAGAATTCAATCATCTAATTTTGAACGGTTTGGTTCTACACAATAATCTTCATTTTTTCTATTTTGATGTTCTTGAAAACTCTCAAAAAGTCTCTTCCACATTTGACCCTTCAATTAATACATTTAAAACCAACACTTAATATCAAAGAAAAACACACTTTCTCATTTCAACAAAATATTTACTGTCAAACTTAACAACACCTTCATATCATCTCATCCAATCAATTTTATATTATCAATAAGGTATTATTTTTTTAATAATAACTTTCTTTATCAGATTTTTTTTTTCACATAATTATCATTCCAATTTTTTTAATAAAATTAAATCACTTATTCATTCATAAAATTATTCAAGTAAAATATTTCTTTATATTTTAAGTTTCTAACCGTTTCATCTAAATCTAAAATTTAATAAAATTGTAATATTTTTTATTAAAAAATATAGAAAATTCTAAATTTAAAAAGATAAAAATTATGTAAAAATAAATTAATTTATCCCTCTCTATTGATAATTATTTTTAAAATATTAAATTTATTTAATTTTTTACAAACAAAGATGTTATTTAGCAACAATTATCCTACTTCTAATATAAATAAATTATATAATTTTATTAAGTTGGTGAGTTGAAAACATCCTTCATGTGCTTGTCCAAATTTAACATGAAATTTTTTTACATTAAAAAAATGTAACAACTAATAAATAAAAAACTTTATCCACCACATGCTATTAGAGACAGAAATATATATTCTAAAAAATAATATCCTAAAAAAATAGATAAATATCTAAAAATATATATATTCTCATGACCTTCTTGTAAAATATGATAATATTAATTCTTGTTAAATTTCTAAAAATTAAAGAAGTTAACTTGAAATAAACACTTCTTAAATTACCTGAAGGTCTCTTAGTCTCACTTGACTGAAGCTTACTCAACTTAGAGGACTTTTACTTCGAGTAAAATGAGAAAATATTAATTATAATACAAGTTACATAAGAGATTTTTAAGTAATTATATCATTTTAAGAAACTAATCTTAAAGTTATTTTTTGGCAATAAACTTATCTTAAAGTTTTGCACTTACGTACCTACAGTGCCTTAAACGATATCCCTGTCAATACGTACACACTCCCTCCTTTTTTTAGTGAAAAATAAAAATAATTAGTGGGTCGATTTGATTTGACCCGTGTTGCAAAAACGGGTTCACAACACACTTGTAAATCCTTGTGTTTATTTTTCTGATACAACATTATTTATTATTATAAGTTTAAAAATTATCTATTGTTGGCATAGAAAAACATTATTTAATATGATTGTTAAGATAATTACTATATTATAATACTTATTACTAGAGAATAATATAAAACTTATTTTATCATTATATATTATTATTTTTTTGGAACTTGTGAAGTTGGTCTTGGATTCCATTCCACTTCAGTACTGTTTTCTCTTTAAGGTATTTGTCCCATGACATGAGATGCGCCAAAAGAGAAAAGAAAAGGAAAAATGTAACATCTTTTGGGGGTAACTTTTATGACTTGGTAAATGTGAGAGAGGGATCCAAAGCTATGCAAAGTGGTTTAATTAAACATTTTTGTGAAAAAAATATTTAAAAACAATGTATGTTCTACACAAGATATGAAACATTTACTAAGATTTATCTCAGAACATAACAGTAACTGGGTTGGGGTGTCCTTCTCGATCAGAGCATCCATATCTGATTCTGTAAAAGGAACATATAAAATATGCTTCTTTATGATATTTATTGAGTATTGCTTAGATTTCAATCGTGTAAAATATAAGTCACGGAAAGCAATTAGCTTCTCTGGTCATAGAGTCGTTGGGTGATAGTTGAAGGGAAAAAGAATACATAAAATACAACTTGAGATAGAATTTGTTTACAAAGTGAGATAATGAAATATATGTATATTCATTTACTTTCAAAACACAGTGAAGAGAACAAACTGGTTTTGCTGACTACGATGTTGACTTCAATTTCTCTTTCTTTACCTAACACTTTATTGGATTCTTTTTCATAGATTGAGCATGAACTGGTAGAACGTGATGAGAAAAATAAGGATGCTCAATGAGACCCCACTTTTAGCCAGAGAGGATATATTTTTTATTCGTTAGTTTCTTGTAGGGGGTGCAATCTACACTGAGAAGTTCCAAAAAACCAGAAGTCCCAGAAATGGTGTATACAGGATTAGACTTGGCCTACAACAAATCACTTTCTTCTTATAAGTAAGAAAAAAAGACACATTTTTTGGGTTACAAGAATCACTCGCTTTATAACCAACCGGTTTTTGTCTCTTGGGTGATCTCAGAGTCTTGTTCAATGCTTGCATCGAAAGGTTAGGTTGCTTGGTTATAGAAGTGAAAATAGGTATCTCAGATAAGTTTTAAGGGTTGTTATTTTCGAAATAGTACACCACCACTTCATTACACTATCTTTCAAGGTTGTTGAACGAATAGTATTGTTGTGTATGCATTTTTACGTTATTAACACAACACTTATCTCAAACTATATTAAGAACTTTACATTTCAAGTATTTTATTTGTGGGATATTATTTAATATTTAGAAAAAAAAATCAATTTTAATAATGACATTATTGATGAACATTAAACTACAACCTCAAAATTATATTTTTTTCCCCTCTTAGATATCACAATTTTGAAGCTCTAAAAATGTAATTAAATCATATATACATTTCAAACTACAGATCATACTGTCACACTATCCTCTAATATCGCATAAAAATATATATTATATAGTTAATAGAAGATTAATAAATTCATATGAAATATTTAATTTGTTCAATCAAAACTTAAAACTTATTTGGAAAAAAATTCTCCATAAATACTGTTGTACTTACACGAATAGTACTTGTTTTGAGTCAAATACTATTCGAAGATATATTCTTGATGTTGGTCCTTAATCTTCTTCTTGGATGTTGAACCGAATGGTGGAGTACCTGCGAATTCGCAGACACTCTGATGTTCAAATCAGTAAGAATTAAGGTAAGAGATATAAGATAAAAAATATTTAAAAAGTGGGATTCAGATAGGATGCCTCATACCTAGAACGAGACCTTATATTTATAATAGAGAATAGTAACAGATTACTTGGGTGAATCTTACCGACACCAAAATTTTCGGAATTCTGTAATTAATAAAGAATCGTAACAAATTACCTGGGTGAGTCTTACCAACACCGAAATTCTCGGGATTCTGTTACAAGAGTTTTAGGACAAGATCCAAGTCGTTATCTTATCCGTCCTGCTGAAGACCGAAAACTTGTCGATTAAGATACGACATGTTCTCGGATAAGGATTCCTTATCCGGTACAACTTTTAAAATAGAAAAAAAAAAATTCACAAATTACAATCAATCTATATATAAGTTATTTTGCAAAAGTTTAATTCTTTAAAATCTGATTTTTAATAGATGCATTAAACTAATATTAACTTATAAAGAATTATTTTATTTTATTTAAAAAAAATATAATTTTTATTTAAATATATCATTGAGAAACTGAAATTAAATTATTATAATATATTGTAAGTAAACCTTAATTTAATATATATAAGGAACTCTGTTAATTTTAAACCAAGTATATAAAACTTATATTAAAGTAACATTTTTATTTATAAATAATCCTTGTGAACAACTCATTTTAATGCATAACAGTGACGAACATGCATGCATGCTGTTTGCTGATCATTGGGTTCCCAAGAAATTGCCAATTCATATTTTAGACAATTGTCTTTAATGCATGATGTATTGGTTTAAATTAAACCATGCATTTTCCTGGTTCTGTAATGTTAAGATTGTCTTCGTACGAGGAAATATGCCTTTGCACACTTTCCTTTTTTATGCTCCTGTGCTTGATTTTGATTTGATTGAATGGAATAAATCCGTAGAGGGTAGAAAGGTAACTACAAAAAATATATCAACGTTCTCTTTCTCTTACTTTCTTTTTGAGACCTTACTTTATATATTATATTACCTTGTAATATCATTTGAGCTGAGAAAATTTTCTGAATAATTTTAGTTTAGGTCTTAGAAGTAGTGTATCCAACAAAATGATCGTGCCATTGTTAATAATATCCTTAGTAATTTTCTTTAGGTATCATTTTCGTGTTCCTACATTCATGACTGGTCTTGTTTCTTAGTAATTATGAAAGCAATAATAGAATGAAGGGTCATTTATATATGAAAGATACTTGCTTTCGAAATTAATGGACAATAAACTACAACAGTGAGGACCTGTTAAGCATTTGAAAGGCTAATATTTGTTTTTCTAAAACATGTTTATCACCGAATTGTATGATTTGGTCGGAGAAAGGTTTTAAAAAATGTTACAAGTCTAAGGTCCGAGTATAACTTTATCACTTTTATGAATGTAATTAAAGATGGAGAAAGGAATAATTTATAAAAATAAAAAATTTCCCCTTTGTAAAAAAGTGGGTGGTGTAGATAATTAATGACATAGCTTTTTGTGTTGTGATCATGATTGTGGTCCTGATTTAGTTTAGTTCTGGTCAATTACACTCATCTACTTTTTTGAACAGAAACTAAATTTGTCAAGGGTTGGAGTTGCATTGGATTTAAGGCTTGTATGTGTCTCTAACCTTTATCATGCCTTTCTTCTTTTCAGTGCAAGCTCAAAAAAGCATTTGTCAGCATCTGCATGCAAGTTGCCATGTACAGATCTACTTAGATTGCTTTGATAAATCTTGCTATATTCTTTACAATTTGGCTTTTACAAAAATAAACAAAGAAGATATATTTACAAATTTAGCTTCAAAAATGACCCAAGCACTTGTCACTGTCTCACAACAAATCATAAGGTCTCCTGACTCATGACATGATACAAATTAATTGCCATACAAATAAATGCATGCAGCTACGCTGCAATCTTTCATTCATTTAGTATGCTATTCATTGTGTTGTCAACTAACTTAAATCTTATTTCCACAAAAACTTAAACTTCATTCCCATAAAGAAAAGATAATCTTATTATTAAATCTAAGCTTAGGTGTTAAACATTTTTTCCCTAAATAATGTTCTTGTTTCATTAAACAATAGGTCTGTTATTAATCTTCCATCAACATTCATGGTTAAATATTAGTATTTTTTTCTATTTAGTTGCTGTCAAAATTTTAGATAAGAGAAAAACAAAAGAAATCTTATCTTAACTCATCCAACACATACCTATATAAAATAGCAATGTCTATCCCAACACCAGAACTAAAAATACTCAGAGAGCCAAAAAGATAAATATTTGTCGTGGGGTTCCTCGTAGGACCCTCACAGTTAGAAACTAATGAGATGCATGGCTTTCATTTAACTTTGAAACAACACCTGTCACAATTATCTCAGTAAACTAGCCTTTAATTGGATCTGGTATATGTGTTGTTAGAGAGATTAACATCAAATATGTGCATGATTTAGTGAAACTCAGGTTCGTGTTCTCTGATATAAATGAATGGCCAAATGTCTAAGCATGTAATTAATTACATGGGTGATTCATAATGAAAGATAAGATCACTGTATCTTTTGAGCTATAATCTCATTAATATAGAACCATAGACTAAGATTACAATGATGCAAAAGGATAATTTATGTTAATATATTATACTTTATGAGAACTTGGAATTGCACGGTTGGTGGGTCTGCATTGATTGGTTATGTGGACATATATGTTGTGATTGGGAAATGGGATCTCGTGCAAGTAAACAATACAAACTTACGCACTTCATGGATCCAATAATTTTAAGAAAAGGAATCGCAAATTTTATCTTATTTACAGAGAGTTCTTTTAGATTCATTCCATGCAACGAGAGA
The DNA here is from genome assembly GCA_016859785.1 of Macrotyloma uniflorum. Lineage (NCBI taxonomy): Eukaryota > Viridiplantae > Streptophyta > Magnoliopsida > Fabales > Fabaceae > Macrotyloma > Macrotyloma uniflorum. The sequence goes on from BDMB01000003.1 coordinate 3,294,125, forward strand.
GCATGTTTTGCATATTTCTTTTCTCATTTGACACAGTACACATTTTCATAGTTTCTAATTTAATTTCATAACCAGTTAGGAAAATCCCTTTTAAAATGAATCATTGTTTATTTACCATTGTGGTGTTGACCACCACAATTCGTTACAATTGATTGCACTTCAATGAGATTGAATGAAATCTTAATTTTTATAAATGAATCTCACTTAAAGAAAAACTTTTTTTTTTTTTAATTTTCTATGCAAACTTAAAGTAAAAATATAAACATTTCTTAAAACTACACAACAGTTATATCCCTTAAACTCTTGATACTTATTTGGGTGAACCAAGTGGTTGAGAAATAGAGTAATTTATTTGTACAGTACTGTAAATTAAAACCTAGTTTTCATCGTTATAGGAAAAATATTCCCAAATCCAGTTAAAGTTAGCATGGCCCAACAACATATATTGTGGTAGAAAAGTGCAATAAAAGCCCAATGGGGTCTACCTACCTCGATGCTGGTGGGCTCAAGCCTAGTGCAATCTATAGTTCAATCCGGGTTTGGTACGAAACAATGGGCTAAATTCTTTGCCCGAAACCTGAAGCAAGATACTCGAAGCAAAATTTGAATTAGATTGCAAAATTTCCGACTAAATAAAACCTTATATACTAAGGAGTTATATATTCAACTAAAACAATTGTATATTTAATTTTTAATTATTTATATAAATTGATTGGAAAAAATTTTATTGATCACAAATAATTATGGTACGTCTCATTTGAATATATGTTAAGATAACATTGTATTTCAATCTTTGAATGTAGAACCTATACGTATCATAGAAATATATTATTAGAATCGTAAATTTATTTATAATGATTTTTAATGGAAATAGAAGAATAAATAAATTAGAAGCAAATTACTAAAAAAACCTATTCTAACCTTATTAGAGTTTTCCGTCTAGATTTTTTTTTTTTTTTTTTACTTTTATTAGTATAAAAAACTATATTTGTTTTTTTTTTCTCAGTATTATTTTTTTTGTTGAGTAAAAAACTATATAAATTAAAAAAAAATCAATATTAGTAATTTAAAAATTGTATTTCATCAAAATAGTTCTAATTATATGGTTAAATAAATAGATATAGTATTTCTATTATCATAATAAAAAAATTTCAATATAAAAATATTTATTAGTTGATTTAATATATTGATTAGCATATGTAAATATTTACTTTCAATCTCGGATGGTGTATAATTAATTTGTGAAATTTATTCATAAAAAAATTTATTTGATCTATATTACATGAATTCTGAATTACAAAATCACAAGGGTTGCATTAAATTCTGAATTACAGCATAAGTTTTTTATTATATTACATGAATATTGATTTAAAGACTTTTACATAAATATTTCATTTATAAGCCTAAGAAAAGGTGATTGAGCCACGTATTTGCTAGAAAAAGGAGATAGAAATAAATGTTGAAGTAAGTTTAGTAAGCATAAGACGGTGTATATTGAAATAAATGAAATAATAAATGCTGATAGAAGAATATATGCAACAGTACTTCTCATATATATGAGTGCAGAGGAGAGACTCTTCATTCAAATTTGAATGTCAGATGTTGCAATAACTACACATTAACGTCTTCTTAGTCTCCATCTATAACGAAACCTCAACTTTTGTTTTCGTTTAGAAATAAGGTACATAATACTACCACTAAATTTCTCTTTAATCATATAACATTTTCTATTTTAGATATCTATCAAAGAAATAATATTAGAAAATATTTATTAACAGATAATAACTAAAAATTATATAAAAAAATATAACTTCACTTTCAAAGTAATTTTGATGTAAAGATAAATGTTCTATTGAAAATACTTTGAAAAATACAATAAACCAAGTAGAAGGTGATAGACTTTTCTTTTTACAATTAAAAATTATCTTGTTCGAAAATATGAATGAAGATTTTTCTTAAATCAGTTGATAAAAATATTTGAGATACAATGATAAATGTTTTTTTTTTCTTATATATCTAAAGAGGAACTCCATGATGAGTGCTTAAAATGGTTGTTAATTTTAAGAAGAGTTGGTTATATGAACATGGAAAAGAGAATGGTGAATTTAAGCAGTGGTTTGTGGTTGTGAATGAAAAATAATAATATTTGAAATGCAGAGAATGATTCGTGTGTTGGAAGAGGAAAGTGGAATTGGAAAAGGGGGAAGGAAGTACATGGCGACGAGAGTTGTGGGAGACATTGGCCTCAGTCAGACGTACCTACCACCGTTGACCATAAATGGAGAAACAAGAAACTGAGAAGGTAAGAAAAAAATGGAGAATCTGGGAAGACAGAAGGTAAGAAAAAATAAATGAACCCAGGAAAAGGTGTAAAAAAAACCTATTAATCATATCATACAAGGATTGTCAAGCTTAATGCATATAATTATAAGAAATATATATATAGGTTTTTTTTTTTTTTAAGTCAAATCCCTATAATTAACCCAATCCTTATATAGAATGTTGAAATCTATGTATCAACTTAATCTTTGATAATTTACGATTCAATTAATTAATAAAATAAATCTAAATTGATGTTATAAATGTTAATTATATCCATTTTACTTAAAAATTTTAAAAATATTTGAAATACTTGAAATTGTTTTGGTGAGATTTTTTTATCTTAGACAACTCTAACAATTTTTGTTCAATTTTTTTTTTCTAATTTTTTTATCATAAAAATCTATTTATAATAAATTGGATTGATAGCTTAACAAGATATTTAAATTTTTTAAAATAGTTTCAACCATAATATTTTCTAAATACTAATTTTTAAGTCATAATTCGTCCTTGAGTAAATAATAATATTTTGTTTTTTATTTACAAATTATAACATTTGTATACAAATGTGAAATAACTTGAAATAGACCTATATAGATTCAAGCTAATCAATATATATATATATATATATATATATATATATATATATATGCTTTGATAATTAGTGTATTTAGTCTATGAAATATTTTTTAAAGTATTTATTTCATATACTTAAAAAAGTGTATGACATAATTCATATGTTATTTTTTAGAATTATGAATGAATTAACTAAAAGTACTTGATACATATATAACATCAGTCTAATATAAACTAAAACATCTTTGATATCTCCCTTTAATAATAGGTATTAGTTTGATTCAAGTCACAATCTCAATTCTTCTTTTGCAGAGTAGTAATAAGATGATACACTTTCATCTCCTTTTCTCTTAAAATATTTAGAATATATTATATTTTTTTTTTTATCAAAAAGTTTCTATCTCGAGAAAATATCTCAAAGTCATTTCTAATAACCATCCTATCTTCTATATATTTAATAAGAATAATGATTTTACGTTATTGTTTCTTCATAAACAAAGTGTGATGTGAATTACCTTTGTAATAGAAAAAATAAATCATTATCTCTATAAACTTTCAAAATCATGACTTTGGAGATTATTTGAAGTCATAAAATGATTTCCTTAATGATCCATCTAAATTTATAGTTAGAGATAACAATACTAGAACAACATTAGGTTTAGCCATGTGAACAAATGTCTTAGCATAATCTATCTCATAAGTTTGTGTTTATCCTTTTATCACTACTTTAGATCTTCTAATTTTGCAATCTACTTTGTACTTCATAGTGTAAATTCATCACCATTAGTGGATAATCAACAAGTTCTCATGTTTATTTTATTGTAAGGCTTTCATCTCCTCATTCATTATATTTCTTCATCATTGGTCAGTCAAAGTTGTTTATACACTATTAAGAATAACTACAATATACAATTGATTTATAAATAAATTATTTAATTCAGATGAAACAAAATTATTCATAAAATATCTAATTTTATTAGAAATATAAACTCATTTGTGAGTTTAGGAATATCTTTATTGATTTTGTGTGTCATTAAGAGACTTATTAAAAAATTGGTGAAAAATGGTTTTGCAAGTTATTTACTTTTTTATTTATACTTCTATCATATGGAGAATTCTCTTTACTATAATTTGCTTCTAAATGGTCACTAAGAAAGAAAATTTATACTATTATAACCACTTTATTAATGACAGCATGTTGTGATGTTTTAAATTCATTAAAAATAAAAAAAATTCGAAGTATAATACATATTGAAACGATACAAATTTCTCCCAAATAAGATATGAAAAAAAAAATATATATTTATATTTATTAAACGATAAACCTTTAATAATAAAGTACATACTACCTCTAATAAATAAATATTTATTTATTTATATCTTTAAATAGTTTTTGAGGTATAGACTCGGGTATTCAACACTATTGTCGATATGAAAAAATTGAACTTTTACATTTTATTAAATTTCAATCATTTCTAAAACCATCAAACTTTGAAAAAAAAAAGACATTGTAATGTAGAATTGACATTCATCTCTTTATACTATTTAATATCAATTCTACTCATTATTTTATTTCATTTATACTTATATTATAATATTTTTATTTAATAAATATGATATTCTCAAATAATATAAGCAAGAAAAACGTTACTATATTAAAATAGGAAGATGATGAATTTCATTCATTAAAACATAAAGAAAAATATATACTAAAAAAAACTAGAGAAAATGCGTCATTTTATTAAAAATATAAAGAATAAATATGTAATTTGAAAGAAAAAGAAATATGAATGGTATTTAATAGTAATCTATACATTAACGTAAATATAAAATAGTTGGTAGAGATGTTTATGAAAATTGTAAAAAAAAGGGAGGAAAATTATAGAGAGGTGTGTTGGTGTAGGTTAGGTTGTTTGGGTTATTTTTGTCGGTGAATATTATTTTTGTTTGGAGTGTTGTGAATTTTGAAATTAAAAAAAAGAGTGGCAATTGAAAGGGTGGTGGTATAAAACACAACGCAACAGGGTTTGGACGTGGATGGTTCAAGCAGGCGACAACCTCGGCTCAGTGTCTCTGCACTGCAAAACCCCAATACCTTTTCTCGCACCATTTCATTTTTTATTTATTTATTTATTTATGCTTTTAATGAAGATTCACTTTCTGCTCCTTTGATTTCCATTCCAAAGGGAATTTCATAGACAGAGAGAGAGAAAAGAGAGAGAGAGAAAGAGTGGTGCTTGGTTTTTGCAGAGGTGGCTATGGAACAAGGAGAAGGAGGAAGCACCAGGAAGAGAGGGAAAGAGGGTGAGACCACGCGCTACAAAGGAATCAGGATGAGGAAGTGGGGAAAATGGGTCGCTGAGATTCGAGAACCCAACAAACGTTCACGGATTTGGCTCGGTTCCTATTCCACGCCCGTCGCGGCGGCGCGTGCTTACGATACCGCCGTCTTCTATCTCCGGGGACCCTCCGCCCGCCTCAACTTCCCCGACCTTCTCGCCGTCGAGGGCCCCGCCGCCGCCGCTTCAGATATGTCCGCCGCCTCCATCAGGAAGAAGGCCACAGAGGTCGGCGCCAGAGTCGACGCGCTCCACCGCCAGCACCCGCACGCTCCCGTCGCCGGAGAATTCGCCGACCGGGTCGACCTCAATAAGACACCCGAACCCGAAAATTCGGATTGTGACTGGGACGGGGATTAGAAAGCTTGTACTCTCTTCTTAGCACCCGATTGTTGGGGTGGTTGCTAACGTGCGCTGCGGAGGTTACAGTGGAGCAAGGTGATGATGATGGTGACATGAGGCCCCTTTCTGTTGTGTAACTTGTTTTTTTACTTTTTAATTTGGATTTCACAAAGGAATTTTGGTGCTGCCAAATTTTTAAATGTAAATTACTTGATGATCATCGGCTTCTTCCTTGTTGCTTTTCATTGCTTAGTTTTAAATTAGATGTCTAATGCTCTTTCTGGGGTAGAGTTTCGGTGGTAAAATGTGAATTTTGGGAAAAAAAATACAACTTTTCTTTTTTAAAAAAAATAATGTTTTTTTTATTTGAAAAAATAAAAAAGTTGGATGAGGTAGTAATAGCCTAAGATGCTAAGGAGTAGGGTGGAAAAAGAGCGTTAGCCATGTTAACCACTGAAGTAATAATGATTATAAGATTATTATAATATAACTAGTGAAAAGTAATAAAATTGGAAGTTGGGTGTTTTTCTGGTTTATGAGTTGTATTTGTGAAGAGAAGGGACCATTGGAGGGTGAAGATGCTGTGGTCACTACTCTGTTTCGATGATAACGATGTGTGATGGATGGGGTCGGTTAATCGGTTCTGTCGTCACAGATTTTTGTCTATTTCGAGTCAAATCTCGGATGACAATTGCATCCAACAAATAGAAATAGAAAAAAAAAAAAACCAAAATGTAAGAAAGAAATACGTTTCCCATGTGAAACCAAAATTATATTTAGCTCCTTGAGCTTCCAAAAGAAGAACACTGTTTCCTAAATTAATCAGTAAATATCTCCCCCAAAGGTTGTGTTTATTTGTTTTGTGATCCGGGGTTGGAAAAAAAAAAAGCACTTAAAAGATGGTAGGTTAAAGAGAAAGTAATTTAAAAAGAGTTTGGTTCGGAAATAGTAAATTTGTAAAATATTTTGATTTTGATTTGATACGTTGAATGTGAGGTATTGTGGTTTGCATGTGAGCTGTGTTCCATATTTGGTTTGCTAGGATCAATAAATCTGTTGAAGACGCAGACGTGAATTAGTCGATGATTGGAAGAATTGCATCATGGTAGAGGGGAGAGGGGCCATTGATACATGAATACATGTTTGGTTTTGTGTCTCGAAACAAATCCACATCTGGCCAGATGTTACAAATAAAAGATTCTGCATGACGTGAAAATGTACAAGAAGAAAAGTTAAAAACGCGTGTCCAAACCCACTAGTAGAAAAGCTAAAACACCAACTTAACTTAGATATATAGTAGATTCGTCAGTGTGTGTATAAACCTATATTGAGAATTAAAAGACGAAGACGTATGAAAATAACAGGACCTGTATAGAAGACAAACTTATTTGGGGAGGGGCGAAGACATTCTTAATTAACTCGCCCTTTTCAAGAGATTGGTTTTTCGTACAGAAGAAATGTGTACCAAATAACGTGGAAGCCCAAAACAAAAATCTCATTTGTACCTTCTTAAAACAATTCTATTGACAATTAAAAATAAAAACAATCTCGCAAAATATCCTTTTAACATATATGAACATAATTTAAGATGTCCAACTGTTCTTCAAATTATTTTTCCTTTGGTATCAATGTCAAATCATTTTACAATTATTAATCCTTCTCTAATCAAACGAATCATTTATCTAATTTCATTCCACAATCTTTGTCAGCGACAAGCATGGCGGCTAAGTAGGATGACAATGTCCTGTATATCTTGGAAAAAAGGAAAAGTGTAAACAGAGAATCTTTTTACTTGCAAGCTTTTAAACTATTATTATAAGCAAATAATTAAAGAAACCTGAAATGTTGCTGTAGCAATTTCGACTAATATAAAATGATGTGAAACATTATGTCTGGGTCCAATTTAGCTTCGATATTAACTATGTTATTTGTCACGATTAATTCGTGAAAAACAACAGGAAATGAATACAATGACGTCCACCTGTTTCCATAATGCGCCGCTTTCAAATTTTTTAAAATTGAAAAAGAAAAAAGCGAACCATTGTTCAGTGTTAAAATAAAAAAATTACGAGTTACTTAGCATTTTCAGTTTCTACCACCGCGGCAACATTCAAATTCACACATCATTTTAAATAAACATTATTAGTGCAAAAGGGCCTTCCCACTGTCAGCGTCTGTCGCAGCTTGCAAATTTCAAACATTCCACAGAAAGAATCATTATTTCTCACGGACAAGAATTATTATCTACAAATATAGCAAAATTTAAGATCCACCGCATTCTTTTCCAGTTATGAGTTATGACATCGGCTTCTTTATTTAGTATGAGAATTGATATGTTTGACAATAACCATTGCCTCTTTATTTTTGTATATTAACAAATAGGCAAATATTAACCACTGCCTTGGGACATTAGATATTAAAAGATATTTTTATTGGGGATGGATAAAAATAATCCCCTATGACTTTTTAATACACTTATATGATTTTCAACAAAAAATGTCTACTTCTAGTTCCTTAACTAGTGCTTTTAGTCAACAAGATTCTAACATGTATGTGTTAGTATTTCCATGAGGCGGTTGGACACCCTTCCCGAGGGCACTCCTTAATAATGTACACGGATAAGAAAATCTTTAAGCAATCCTTTCTGTGAAATCTAATAACTGATCTTGAAGTACGATTCTTTTATTAACACAGTCTGTCGACACAACCAATCATAAGTTAAAGATGCATTTTGTACTATTATTTGTGTAATACACGAAATTAATCCATGCAAATCACAGGCGTTACCAATTTAGTCCCTAAAATTACCAAATGACAGTCATTTTAGTCTTTATTTTTTAGACTAAAATGATTTTTTTTGTAATATCAGGAACTTAATTAACCTGTGCTCCTAATTTTAGAGAATAGCCGTATTACTCAATGTCGTTTCAATTATTTCAATAATATTTTGAATTTTTTATTGGTTGTATCTGTAGGCACTGTACTCATGCAAGAATTACTTATCTACGAACCGTCTTCTATGTACTTTCGTTCTTCGCTAGCTCGTTTTATTTGAAGTGCGGCCCTTACAACATTTCCTCTTGTGATGATGCCAACCTTCAAATCATTAACAAATCAGGCCTAGAAAACCTCAAGACGGAAAATTGACCAAATATAACAGATTGAAGAAGTCTCTTACCAGCTTACCCTCAGCATCTACCACTGGTAGTCGTCGAAACTTTGTTTGCAGCAATAGCCTATAATATTTAAAAACGTCAAGTTTTTAGGTGGCAGTAAAAAACAAAGTTGAAAGAGAAAGGCTCTATGATATTGAAGAACCTAGCTGCATCTTCCAGATTGGAGGTCTCCTGAACAACCATAGGTGTGGTGGTCATTAATTCGCCAATCAACTTCCCGTTGGTCTTGCTCAGAAGTTTCTGAACCTCATTGAAAGTCTGCAAGACATAAGAGTTAATGACTTCCATATTTGATAAACTAGACACTTATTGACTAAACTAGTTTTTTTTTCTTTATTAATTTTAGATGATTGCTACTCCGACGCAACTTCAGGCCCGACTAATCGAAGTCAAGTGGACCCATTTAAAGGGATTTGGTACCATTTTATCTTTTCAATTTACAAGACTTGAGCTTGAGACCTTTATTAACAGGAAGCCAAACTACTATTCATGTGAACATCTAACAGGTATAGGTAAATTAACTATTAATTTGAGATTGCTACAAGCAAAGTAAAGCATCCAGTTTAGTGCAGCCGTTACCATCTATGAAAGACGAAGACTTCATGAAGCGGGCCACAGACTAGGACATACATTACAGTTCAAAATATACACGGACTTATCAAATTCTGTTGTCTTGCCCATGTCAATCTCTATGCTTCTTAGATGACCATGAAATATTTTATTTCCTTTTCCAACCACATTTATCTGACTCTGGGATATGTGGAGATTTTCCAGATTAATTTCATCAAAGAAACATTACCTCCACTGGAGGTCTTCAACCTAATTGGGTTGCAATTTCGGATATGGGAAGGACTAGCAGGATTACTCAATTATTTTCCAAATCATTTACCAGAAGCGGTAAATAGTTAATGTAGTTATTCAAGTAAGCTTTCCTGGGGATAATCAAAATTAGCACCCAAATGCATTTAAAATGTTAATGAATGTCTATGAATATTAATAAGGAAAAGAACAATGAAATGCCTACTCATCCAAAACATTTTGGTCATCAAACCTTTAGATATACCAGATTTCTAAGGTCCCCATTACATTCTACTGTGGCAAAGAGGAGGCTAATGACAGGCTGTGATTCAAAACAGTAATAAAGATGGCAAGGTGAGGAAATTTAACTAAGATGCACAACTAACAAATTAATGGTCTATTTCAAATTGAAGGCACCATAAAACACAATCCATGATCTTGCCCACAGAGGCAAACATGTTGGAAAAACATGATCGCAGAACCAATGGCAATAGATAGCTTTGCAAGAATTTAGCCATGACAAAGGGTCCTGGAACTTTTTTAAGTCATTCACAACTGCCTCCATGGTGAAGTTTATTTTACAATTTACAATGTGTCACAAGTTGGATTGGATCAATCTGAACTCTCTTAAACCACTAGGAAATTAGTAGCCATGCCCCAGACTCTCAGTAATTACTTCAACAAGCTGACATCAGTTCTGTTTAGAATCCCAACCTCATCCCAAAAGTGGGTTAACAGTAAAAAAATTGACAAATGGGTGCAGAAGAAAAGTAGAACAATAAATGTATCTTCAAAACTTCATAAACAGAAAAGTCATTACACATGCACAAACACAAGTTGCCCTCTCTTTCTCCTTAACGCAGACATTTCTTTCACTTTAAAAAATTTCAGTTAAATATTTCTCAGGGGTCTCTCCCAGATTATGTGCATTTTTTAGAACATGGAATGCAGCCAGTTACAAAAACTTTGTAAGATTACTCATTTATTTTAGAAGTTAGTGGGGTAGAATTGATTATTGTAATGTTTTGTATTTGAAATTGCTTTGGATGAAGGTACAGAATGCAGTTACACATTAACGTTAAGGTCTCAGTAAGAAAATATCTCTTCGGAAATTTAACTTCAGTAATTTAAGAACTAACAAGTACCTACATATACTCTTGTTTACCCAGCGTGGACTAGCATCAAAGTCAAGAAATACGATATGAACTAAAGAGGGAAGGGTTTCTCAACATACTCGCCAACTTCGGTCCACTTCTGAAAACATGCTGTTATCATCTCTAGCACGACCTTAAATCAACATTGCACATTATGTTAAGCTAGATTTGACCAAAAAGAAAAACATTCAGATGCAAGACCTCATTATATATAGAACAAATGCCAGAGTTTTGTCTGCATGGACTCTTCATTTTGAATACTGTTGAATTCTGAATAAGGCGAAAGTCAAAATTTCAACAAATGAAATATTAATAATATCAAATAGAGCACCAATGCCAAAGTATTATTTGCATGTTCCTCTCACTCTTCAATTTGAATAATGTTAAATTTTGAACAAGATGAAAATCAAAATTTCAACATATGAAAAAAGGTTTCTCTGAATTAATTTACCTGATATAGAGTCCAATGCTAACAAGTCGTAATCTGAAACAACACCAACCTGCAGATTATCAAAGAACCATCTAAGTCATTTCCATAACAACAAATCGTGAAATACTTTTACTGAAATAATCGCATTCAAGTTGGCTGCATAAATGAAGAATGGAAAATTAAAAACAAAATTAACATATTTAATGTTATTCTCTATAATCATGTTAAAATACTAGTTAACGTGATTTTACGTGTCTGGTTCTACATTAAAAGAATTAATTCTAGGTTCAAAATTAATCCTAAGTTCAAACAACTTTAGGTAGCTTTTGCGGTGGACAAAAAAAATTATACTAAACTCTACTACTAACTGCTTTTATAATAACAAAAACCAAATATAAATCACATAATTTCAAAATCAATTTTAACCAATGCCAATTTTACGAAATTAATTTTGTCAATGTTCATCCAAACACACGCCGTGAATGGATTTATAGCCTCTATATTGCTGAATTAATTTTCAAATTTATCTTTCTATGAAGCATTCTTCTTAGTAGTGTGTATTCAACGCAAGTCAACATCTGTCAAGGCAAGCAAATCTTAATCTTCAAGACCTGTTTAATGAGGAGTTTAATTTTTCACTGAATTATAACCTAACAAATCATTAGACAGTGCAGAGCATAGCCATTAAGCTCATAACCTTATTTCTTCAAGATTTGTTTGACAAACATTCAAATGAAAAAGAGTGCTTCTGGAATTCGAGACAAAAATAGAAGAATATAACAAAACGATACCGTATCAGCAATTTCAAACTGAAACATGAGAATGATTAACAATGACTCACTAAGTTCCATTCATCATCTATCACAGGAAAACCAGTTACTCTCTGTTCAACAAGAGTTTCCAGCGCTGTTTCAAATTTGATAGCATGTTAAAATTTTAAATTAATAAAAAAAGGGAGATGGCAGGAGACAAATTGAGAATCTGTAGCACCTTCATCCACTGGTGTAGTAGATTTCACCACATGCAAATCCTCTTTCTTCGTCATGAAGTCACCAACGGTATAAAATCCATTTGTTGGCTGCATATAACGCGCAAAATGCGGTCAATAATAGAACAATTTCTTTTATCTATTTCATAAAACGAAGTCGTTGAGAACAGTTAACCAGTGCAAGCAAAGCAAACGAAACATGCAGTACCGGTTTTTTGCACAACATTGATTCCACGGGTTAGAGAAACAAATCGATCACTCGAATCATTTGTTACTAAAAATTAAAATTCGGTAACGGAATACCGGGAAAGAATTAGCCGCGAGGGAGTTGCCGGCGGCGAGCCTAGGAGCTCGAGCGGAGCGGAGGAAGCACCGGAAATTAGCGTGGAGGGGAGGAATGCGGTCGCGCTGGTTGGTGGCGACAAGACCGAGCAAGGATAGAGTTGGAACTTCAAAGTGAAAAACCGAGTCCATTTTCAACTGACTCAGTGTGACTCGGAGTTAGAATACGAGTAGGGAGAGAAATTTTTTGCTTTTGCAAAAGATCACTGCGAATCAATTATTTGGGTTGTGACAAGGTAGCAAAGTAATAATTGTCAGTGTCTACACAGTTGGGTATTTGGGCCAGATAGCCCATCTATTTAATGGGCCATCAAATCCGTCCAATATACTTGAGTAGTTGCAGGCACATTACATTGAATATGAAGTTATGCATGTGAAAAAAAAAAAGGATATGCATGAGACTACGTGAACAATAAAGTATTTTATTCCTTTGCCACTCACAACACTTGAACAGTTTTTCTTCATTTTAAAGTATCTAAACGAACCATTTTAGGGCACCAATTTTTTTATTATTAGTCCACTTTATAAACAAAAGGGATTGATTCATGCGTTGCTCACTTTTTTAAATACAAAAGATTAAAAATTATGAAAATAAATTACATAATAACATGTTGATAAAATATTTTTAATCAATATTAATTAAAAAAAATAGTAGTAATATAATATGTTTTATATCATCTTATCATTTTAATAAAATAATATCGAATACAATCAATATATATATGTTGTCATTTTTATCGTAAAATGATAAAGTGAAGCAGTAGAAATATAATATAGTACATCATTATATAATAAAAAAATATTAGCAACTAAAGAAATATATATCGAATCTTAACTTTATATTAAAAATAATACATCTGTATAAATTTATCTTTTCTATAAATAAAAAAACTATAAAATAATAAATTTCTATCTATAAACTAAAATTAAAAAAATATTAACAGCTTTTTACCAATTATTATATATATATATATATATATATAATTCTTGTAGAAGAAACTACCCATATACCGATAAGTGTGAAAAAAGTTTTCATATAAAAATAATATATTAAAGAATGATATTGTTTTAATAAAATTATTATAATGTTTAGATGATGAAGTTGTTAAAAATATCCAATTTAATGCAGCTTTTGTATTAAAGTATGTAAATTCCGTGAAGGAGCCCTCTGAAGTTGAGGTCGTGGATTTTTAAATTCGAGAAGGTTTTAGGAATGACCCAGCTGCTCTGGTAGAAACGGGTACCGTCACTGGTTCATCATTTACGGAAACTTGTAAACTCCATAATTGTTTTGGATATTTTGCTATCAAATTTAGAAGCCTAAAGACATTTATCTTTAAGGTTTATTTTGCTGATATAGATAAATGAGAAAATCTTCCAAGATTCAACTTCTTAAGAACAGGTTAACTCGTGCAATTCCAAGTATCACGAATTCTATACAAATTTTAAGCAAAGGTTAAGTCATGTACTTTTTACTTAGTTTGTAGGACTTCCAATTTCTTTTTGAATTACTTTGTAATTACTTTTATTACATCATATGAATAAAATATTTAAATTTAATTCATTTTTTTAAAATTGATATAATAAGATAAGATTTATATTATTTTATTAACTCTTATTTTTATATAATATAAAATCTTTAATATATTTTTTATGGGTGATCTAATAATAATGATTCGATATTGATATGAAAAAAAAAATTTTGAGTAGTTAAATAATAATTTAAGAATTTTATAAAAATAAATTTTAATATTATAAAATAAAATTTATATTATTTTATAATTTTTATCTCTAAATGTAAAATCTGTAATATCTTTTCACCTAATATTAGATATATAACATTTGTGTCTTTTCTAAGTAACTTATTTGATGACATGATGTGAAAGACTCTAAGATCATATGTGGTATAGAGTTAAATCCTCGTTGCTTCATTCTGCTAAACAAAATGCTAATAGCACAAAGTGGGGTTTATGTAGGCATTATTCGTGTATGCTTCATGTTCAAAGGACTCTGGCATAAAGGAAGAGTAGTGTGTTAATAAATATAAAATCATTTATTTATAACCCAAAAACTTAAAATTTTGAAAGTTGGTTCATGATGATGCCTTTAAAAGCTCTGCTGAACTTGTTGGTATGAATTTTAGAACCACGTTACGATATATTTATAATGAAAAGCTACTTTCTTTTTGTAGTATTGGCAATTGGGCCGGGTGGTGGTTTGTGTTGTTCCATTCACATGTATAAAATGATTCAATTTTAATATTTTTTAAATATATTTGGACAGGTTTCTTCGTAAACTTTAAATAAAAAATTAAAATCAATTTTTTAAAATTAAAACTATGTATGAACTAATAATGTATGTAAATTCTTACAAAAGGTTAATTTTTGAAAAGATTCATCTTAATATATTAAATTAAATCGACTGAATTATAAGATAAAATGTAATTATAGACTTAATTTATCTTCAATATTGGTTTAGATGAGTTTTATTCTTTTTTTATATATTATAATTAAGTCTTATTTTTAGTTAATGTGAGATCTTTTTAACATTTTCTCATGTTGAGAGACTTCTTCAACTCAAAAGTGACTCGTTAACATGTGACTCAATGTAGGTCTAACAATTAGAGTTTTACATAATAATCTATTAATAACTTTGTTAATAATAAAGACTTCTCAAACTGTGTAGAAAAAAATTATAATCAATTAACAGGTGACTCAAATTAGGTCTAACAACCTGCTAACTAAGGTTTATTATATTAACAAGTGACTCAATTTAGGCCCAACAATCTTGTTAACCAGGTTACCATATAAAAATTTATTACAAGCCTAACTCACATTCAAAATCAGTTTAGGTGAGATTTATTCCTTTTTTATATATTATAATTAGATCTCTAGTCAATGTGAGATCTCTCTAACACTCTTTAATGTTGATAGACTTTTTCAATTTAAAAGTAACTCGTTAATAGGTGACTTAATCTAAATTTAACAATCACGAATCTACATAGTGGCTCATTAATAATGTTATTAACAATCAAAATTCGTTAAACCATGTAAAAAAAATAATAATATATTAATAGGTGACTTAATTTAGGTCTAACAATTTGCTAATCATAAATGATTTAATCTAAATTCAACAAGTTAACCATATAAAAAGTAATTATAATCTAATTTACTCTTAGAATCAATTCAAAAAATAAAATTTACTTTTTAGTTATATATTATAATTAGATATATTTTTAATTAATTTAAAATCTTCTAACAAATAGGTACTTATATAATTAGATAATTATATAATTAAATGTTATTTTTAATTAATTTAAAATCTTCTCAACAAATAGGCACGCTAAGATGAAGCGTTAATAAGATAAGGGTGTTGAAGGAGTACATTGAGGATTTTGAGAGATGCCTTTGTTCTCTAATAGGTTAGTTACCTAGTTGCTAGCAGACAATTTTGTTATTTTCCCTATTTTGGAACTGAGATGGGAGAGTGATGAAGAAGCCACGTCAGGTTTTGATTTGAGTTTTGTGATGTTTCATTTTATTGAATATATGTGCTTGAGGTTCATGCATAGTTAATTGTCTGTGGCCTAAATTAGCTATACATAATGAGCACCAAATATTTTGCGATCTAATTGAAGTTATGCATCTGAATTTGTTTCATTGATTGGACCTTCTATGGGCATGCATTTGTTGCTGTCAGGAGCATGCAGAGAGATGTTTGATATGCACCAGAAAAAAAAAGAGATGAATTGTTATATAGTTTAGCAGAAAGTTTGAGAGGAAAATTATCTAGCTGGACATTGGTATGTATTAAAAGTAAGGTTCCAAGAGAAGCATAAAGTGGACAGAAAACCAAACTTCTCATAGACTGCCCCCTTGACTCGGTATGTTTATTGGTCCCCTACCTCTTAAATAGAGGGCAATGTACCCCCTTTGTCCAGGTGGTCATCTACCTGCTTTTCAAGGTAATCATAACAATAATTACTTGGCATTCTAGTAGTAATAGTGCCACCACCAGCTGGACTTACCAAAAATATACCAGCTACTCATCAACTTATTACTTTCACTCATCCACCTCAAGGTTTTTCTCATTGAATTCCTTAAAATATCGGAAAATCCAACTATTCATTTCTTCAATAAGCTTTCATTGTATAACTATAAGCCCAAACTTTGAAAGTGACTCCAATTGTTGGAACTTGGAATTTGGAAGTGACATTTTTTTTATACTCAAGAGGGCATCGTGTCCTAAACTGGGAATGTTTCTACCTCCAGATAACACTTGTTTCGGAGTATTAAAATAGTTTTATATTGTTTCAAATTTCACATAAAAAATAATCTATAAATGTTATATTTCGATCTAACAGTTTTAAATATAAAACCGTACCTGAAACTCAAACATGTTAAAACAAATAATGCTTTCAACGTAGTCATTGTAATTCTAAAATTATGCTGATTTGAAACCCAAACATTACAATTAGAAACAAAACTATTGGAGCTTACTGGTTTTTTTACTCGACTTAATCATCAAGCTGATTACGAGTCACAACACATTAAAAAAATAGAACAGTTTCCCAGTTTGATATTTGTTTTTATCTTTCAAATCAGCGAGTAAATTATAATTTAATTTAAAATGTATTAAATTTTTAACTTGTTTAAATATACACACCTTAGTTGTTTATTCACTTTTAAAAATTCTTCCTCTTCATAATGAGTAAAATTACTACGTACTTCATTAATAACTTAATACTCGAAGAGTGAAGCGAGATTAGTGACAGTGATTTGTTACGAAATCAAAATTTAACAAATTAAGTAGGTTACTTAAAAAAATGAGGTAGATATTTAGTTCTGTTAAAATATTAAGAAAAAACAGACGTTTTATAATAATATCACATGATTTTCTATAAAAATTTAATTTTATTTATGAATCTTTCTTTCTCAAAAATAACTGATAAAATATATTTTTATATTAAAATAGGTGATAAAATATTAAAAATAACAAATTATTAAAAATATATAATTAAGAGAGAAATTATAAAGATTCACTATTACAATAACAATTATTAAATATTTTTAACAATTAATTTATAAAAGATAATAAAATATATTTATACATATTAATAATTTTTAAAATAATATATTTTTTTATTTAATAAAAAATTATCATATTTTTTATCTTAAATTTTATTTAAATAAATATATACATCATATAATGCATATAATTAGATTTAAAAGTGATTTTTTATTAAAAATAAAATATTCGATAGTGGTAGTAATGCATATTGAGAACACGTTGTGACACACATATTTAAATACACCAAGAGTGAAATGAAAAGAGTTATATATTATTAATTTATAATTTTTACAACACTTGCATTTTTATTTTATTTTGTCATTGTATTTCTCTCACGTCGTGTTTTATATTCATCTCTTTTCTTCTTTTCTCTTATGATTTGTAAACACTTATAAAAAAGTGTTGTGTGCAGGAACATTAGTGAAGTGGAAATGCATGTTGTTGTTGGGGACCCTGTTTGATTTAGGTTTCAGTAATCACTGCCATTAATGATGACACTTTCCTAAAGAAGACCACTTGAGTCAGCAGCAACTAAATTAACGTGCAGATCAGATCAGCTTCTTTCTTAACGTATACCATATGGTTCAAAGTCTCAGATCCAAGAACTCAAGTCACAAAGTTATGATTTTTCCTAAAAAACATCATCTCCACTTGCAATAAGGGGACTTAGCCTTAGCTTCCCCCATGGCCTTAATCAATCACAATCAAGATCAGGGACCTACCCTTAATCATCACAGTCAAAGTGCTCAAATTATTGAGTTATTAATATTGGAAATTTACACAAATTCATTCATCATATGGGCTTTTAGTTTTAGAAGACTGTTTATATTTTATACTCAACTTTCAAAACCAAATAAGGAAGAATAAGAAGGAGACTGTTTATGCACCAGTTCATATTTTGGTGACGAAAAAGTTTTAGCAGCCTAGTTTATTTATTCACGTTCAAAACTTGTTTAAGATGTGGAATTTAATTTTTATATACTTAGATATTTTATATCTATTATATTAGACATAAGATCAAATTAATATATATATATATATAATGGATACTAATTTTATTTCTTTGAGTCGATTTTATGAGAATGAATTAGGTTTAAAGTCTATTTTTATGGTATCAGAGTTTATTTTAATAAAATTTGTTAAGACTATTGAGCCACCTGCTATCGAGGTGTTATTGGACTATCCATATGGTTCACGTTCGAGTTAGAACGTCTCTATTTGAGGGAGTATATTAGAAATCTTATATTGACTAGAGATAAAACCAAATTAATATATATAAAATGAATACAAACCTCACTTCATTGAACTAATTTTATAAGGTGGAACGTCTCGATGTGAGAGGAGTTTGTTAAAAATCTCATATCGATTAGAGATAAAATCAAATTAATATATATAAAATAAGTGCAAACCTTACTTCACTGAACTTAATTGAGTTAATTTGATGAGAATGAGTTAAGCTTAAACTTCACTTTTATTACACATATATATTATAATTAAATCTCATTATAATTAATGTAAAATTTTGCCAATATCTTTCCTTAAATTGAAGACGAGTGGGGTCATCATTTAATAAGAGAGAGTTCAATATATTAATAAATAGTCTTATCTAAATTCAATAATTTTGTTAATTAAATTCTGATATTGTATAAAAAATTATTATAGGTTTAACCTACCTCAAATTTGATTAAGAAGATAAAATCTATCTTTTATTTATATATTGTAATTAAGTTTTATATTTAATTTCAAATTTTAAAAAAAAATGAATAAATAGTGTGGGGATCGGAGAGTAAGAGTGTTAAGGATTGATGATTGTATGTAGGAAAGAGAGAGGACCCACAAGGGAAGGTGTCCTCTTAATTGTTTGGGGGAGCATAATCGATTTCCTCGTATTAAACAAGGTGAATGAATGATGAGTTAGGAGAATGCGAAGGGAGAAAAGGGAGAGAAAAAAGAGGTGACAAATTTGGCATCTAGGATTTTAATCTTGAACTCGCAATGGCATCATGAACGGATGTTCATGTGAAAGGAAAGAGGCTCAAAATTGTGGTGGGTTTCCCATGACATTAACTTTTGGGTTTGATGGCATGGGATGGGATAGGATGGCATGGCTCATAAGATGGTCCCCTCACACCAGCCATGATGATCATGATCCCTTTGTTGTTGGTCTCTCACTTTCAGAAGAGTTGACAAAAGAAGAAGTTGAAAACAGCAGATAAAATAAGCAATCTGTAGATTACAACACCTCTGCCTTCTTTCCTTATTCGGAGAGGAGGCGCCACAATGTAGCCCCTCTCCTCTTTTCTCTCTTTTCTCTTTTCTCTTTTCTCTTCTTACATACCCTTATACTTCCATAAATACTTCTAAAATTTCATTTGTTATATTTTAATGGTGGAAAAGAAAAAGTCCTACTGGTCAACCACATCAGTTTTTTTTTTTTACATCTCTTTTTCCTTATATGTTTTACTTCACTCTTCAAATGGATAAAAAATTTATGACAATTATATTCACTTTTCATATTAGTTTTTCAATAAATATTTATTTCATAAAATTATTACCAATTCTGATGTAGCATGTTCAATCTTTTTCTCTCTCCTTCTTCCCTGTTTTTTCCACCATTTTAATTGTTTTTCTGTTCTTTCATTCTTTTTCTCTATATTTCCTCACTGTTTTTCCTTTTTTTTTAACCTCCTTTTCTTCCTCACACTCTTCTATCTCTTTCTTCCCTTTTTTTTATTCTTCAATTCCTTTCTTTTAAATTCCAAACAGTATCAGAGTTATTTGAATTTTGTATTCCGGTCAACAAAATTAAAATAAATATTTAATTTATTTATTCTTCTCTCTTTGTTTCTACTTTTCATTTTTCATGTATTTTTATTTTCTCTTTTTTATTTTATTTTATTTTGTCTTTTTAAACTTTTTTATCAATTTTTTTTTTTCATTCTTGTTCTCTTGTTCTTTCTTCCGTCTATATGGTTATGGTTAAGTATATCCATAACGTTAAAAATATATTTTATGTTTAAGAGAAGATAAAATAAATTTTATTAATTTTTCTGTCAATTAATTTAGATATACAAGTAATTATTCTCAATGAAATAGAATTAGTATTTTATATTTTCATGAAATAATTTATTATAAAAAAAGATTTAATCAAATAAGTAAAATTGATGAAAGTAGTAGAAAAAAAAAAAATTACCTTGATTCCCTATATGTAGTTTACTCAATCACTTTGATTAAGTTCTTCCATTATCTATCTTCAAGTTTTATATAAGCAATTTCCAAATATATATATATATATATAAAAAGTTATATATTCATATTTTAAACTTTACAAAATCTTTTTGTATACACTTATAATATTATAACAAAAAATACCTCAAATATAATTTGGAGCATTCAAGAATCAATAAAAATGATAATAAGGATAACCTAATGTATGTGTAGTAATTTTACAAATTTTGAAAAGTACTTCAGAATTCTTTCTTCTTCCTATATCACTTAATCTTGAAAAAGTTTGAAAAAGTATTTGAAGTCTGATTATGATTTTAAAAATCAGCCAATTAAATTTATAAATCTATTTTAATGTATTAAAAACTGTTTTAATCTATTCAAACAGTTAAAAGAAGAAGTGGTATGAAAATTAATTCATTAAAATAATATTTTAATATATTAAAATCATTAAGTATGTTATTTAAAGTCATTTTAATTTATTATTTTAATATATTAAATCAAAGAGTCTCAGAATCTTCAACTAATTTTAATGAAATTAATAGATTAAATCGAAGATTTAATATTCCAAAATATTTTCAATTGAAATATTTAAATATTCCAAAATATTTAATATTAACTATCATATAAAAAAATTCCTAATTGTTAGTTGAACGAAATGAACATATATTTTTGGAATATTAAAAAAAAAACTCTTATAAACATAGCAGCAATTATTCTTAAATATAAAATTAAAAAAAAAATTATTATACAAAATAGTACGAGTTGATTCATTAAATTTTTAATAATCAATATTCTTAAATAAGTGACTTACTCTTCAAATTTAAAAGATTTTTAATTTGAATTATTCATGATCCAAAACTTTGAATGTGGTCAAGACATTTGTTTACGTGTAGTTTCTTTGTAATTTCACAAACATAATTTGATTTTCTAAAACAAAAAGGTAGAAAGGGAGAAATAAGAAGTGAGAATGAGAAAAAGAAAAGATGAAATAGTGAGAAAAAGATAAAAGGAAAAAATATAATAAGAGAAAATGGAAAAGAGAAATAATTAAAAAAAAAAAACATATTTTTTTAGTTCGTGGATGTAAAGTGAGAAATAATTGGAGAGAATGAAAGAGAGAAGATTAAGAAAAAAAAATAGAGAAGAAACATTAAAGAAAGACGTAAAAATAGATAATAGGATAAAAAAACCTTAAATATTTTATTTAATTCGTGTTGATTTCATTTTGTTCTTGTTGAAGTAAACCATTTATAGAATCATTAGAATACTACTCATTTAAACAATTCATACATGTGAGACTTACATTAAAAATAATGTTTTTATTTATAAACAATTGTATTGAAAATGCTTTTAGTACTAATGATTAGAAAAAAGATATTCACCTAGAAACTAACATGAAATATGAAATATAATTTATTTATTTTTTAATTCCATCCATAAGATTAAATTTAAATAATCATATAATTTAAGAACAAGAATTCATTTACTGAATAGAAAAAATCCTTATTCAAATTACTAGTTGTTTTGTTTAGGAAGAACTTCATAGTTTTTTTTTCTTAGTTTCATAAGCTTTAATTAATGAAAAAATGAATTAAATATATTAAAGGTTCTTATATTTTTCCTATCTATGATTTTGGTTTTCAATCTTAAGAAAATAAGGATTGTCTTACCTAAGAATTCATTGTATTTTTTAAGAAAATACAAATTCTCTTACCTAATAATTAATTGTACTTTTTAAGATTAGAGAGACTAAATTATATATGTTCTTAGAATCAAATTTATCAATATGAAAGTAACAAAATCTTCACAATTAACTAAAAATGTAGAATTTTGGATGTGCAGATTTAGTTTCACTTTAAACAACAATTGTTAAAAGGTAAATATTTTCGCTCATTGTTAATGGTTACAAAGTAAAAAATCACATGAATGAACCTAATAAATCACATCAAGCAAAAATAAATAAAGAGTACTTGTTTATTGATTACAAAATGTAAAAAATAATAATAAATTTAAAATGTGAAAATTTATTCAAATATAATTCTTCAAATAGTTAAAAATATGTCTAATGTTCTCTCTACCTACAAATAAAAGAGAATTTGAAAATGACACTATATGTTTGCTGATTCATAATAGTTCTCTATTCAGTGATTAAATTACCCAGTGTTCAACCATACAAATATCTAATAGATGAAAATAATGTAATATATAACAAGCATAATAAACTAGTCAATAATCTATTTATACCTACGAATTATGGTTGATGTATTAGTTGGAATTTTGTTTATAATTAATAATTTAAAAAAAATAAGAAAATTTATGAAATTACACGAACAATTTTAAACATATAGATGTAACTTGGTTAAATTAAAACATAAATTATAATATTATATATATATTTTTTTTAGAATATTTTAAGTTAAATTAGATAGGATCCAAATGAATAATTACAAATTTTGCTAGTGGAAAGAATTATATATGTTTAATGTTATGTAATCAAAATGAAGATATAATATTCGAAATTCAATTAATATCGAAAAATGTAATATCTGGAAAAAAAATATTTATGAATTATTAGAAAAATTAGAATCATAATTTACTAGCATAATGAAATCATGTACAGTATATAGAAAAGTTTAAAGAGAGTTAGAAAGTTAGGTAAAAAATATGTGGGTGAGTGGGCCTGGTCCTTATGAGTTGGGCTTGGAAAATTGAATGAGAGAGAAAAAAAATTATATATATTTATACAGAGAGAGAAAAAAAAAAAAAGAGGTGTTTGTGTTTCCAGTTGAGGAAAAGGAGTTCGTAAACCTTAGCCTCGTCCCACTTCCATTACTGGAATGGTAGGGTGGTTTTCAGTTTGCTTCCCACTCTTTCGCCAACACAAATACAAAGATAAATTAGTTCGGTAGGTACATACAAACATACGTAAACACACACTCACACGTTTTTCTTGCTTTTACTTTTACACTTCTTTAAAAAAATACATTTTTCTCTCCCTCTTCCCATGTAAAATATTATCAATATTTAAAAATATATAATTAAAAAATATTATCTTCATAAATAAATAAAATTTTATTTTAAGTATTGGGCGAATAAAAAGAAACAGAAGAATAACTTCAAAACACTCACTATTTTCCTTTTAATAAATAAATTAATTAATATATTCGCCCTGATATTTGTCATGTTTTATTTCGATATTTTAAATAAATTTAAGATTGCTTCAGCAGAAAATTATATTTTTAAATAAGTGACGTTTTTTAAAAAATCTTAGGAATTGAGTTCGCAATTCTGTGTCTACTCATCGCGTTTTTTTTATTTAATAATAATGTGGACATTTTTCTAAAATATATTTTTTAATTAGTCAACTATAGTTTTTATATTTTTAATTGTTTTCGCATGTAAGTGTCCAAAATATCAATGTTTAATCATAGCTTTCACTATCTACGAATCTATCTATATCTTATGGTATTTGAGTTGGCTTCAGCACGACACGTGCAAAACCTACTCTCACGAGCCTTCGTAGTTGGTTTTCCTACATTGAAATTTACTTCACACATCTTATGATATATTTCCTAATTTACAACAATACGAAAATAAGTATTTCCTTTTAAATAAAAAGATAAATTAATTATATGTTATTTTAATACAAGTTAAGTATTAGTGTAAAAGAGGTAAGATAGGAATATGTAAATGGGAAATTAAATAAAGAAATTATAATTTAAATATAATAATTTGAGAAGAACACATGCGGTATAGGAAAAAAGATAAAATATTTTGTAACGTTAGAGACTTATTTTTATGAGAGTTAGAATGTTAGGTTTGTGAAACATAATTTTCTGTATTAAGAATAAAATTGGTATACTTTTTGGTCTTTGGACTCTGTTTGAGGTAAGCACACTTACCACTTTTGTTAATACTTCCAATTTTAACAATCTTTGGTATCATAAAAACTTTAAGGGATTATATATACTTTCGTACATTTGGTTCAAACAAAGAGAAGTACTATATAGTAGTTAACCAAATTCCCACTCTCAAGAATAAGCAAATTGAGAACCCAATTTCTAAAAGCCTAGGAAAGAAGATTAATTAATATTAAATTATGATTTTTAATATTTATAATTGTGTTACAATTCATATTATTTCTTTCAAAGAAGTAAATATATTTAGATTGATCTCTTTGTAAGGTTAAGATTTTTTTATCATTTTGAAACTAAATTACCGTATTAATTATATTGAAGATTAAAGACAATATTAAATGGAAGTTCACCTATAAATGAACCTATAAATGAAGTTCCAATACTCATGTTACTAGACCAATAAGATATTTATATGAATGAAAATTAAGTAAGTTTCTTTATTGTAGAGGATTTGAATTCTCTCTAATAATTTATCTCTAGAATTCTTTTTTAGTCACTTTTTAATTGTTAGGTTTGTTTCATTTAATGGTTTAAAATAATTATATCACTATCAATAAAATTTGGAAAACACATTAAATGATTTATATGCTAAAAATTTTTATGTGAGAGTTTTTTTGGTAGATAATATAATTGCTTCAAATCATATTAGTTGATAAAAATTTAATGATTAAAAAAATGATAGGTGAAAATTAATAGATTAGAAGATCCAAATTCTATTTTATAATATAATTTTCTTTTATTTTATTATTTTATTCTTATCTTAATATAATTTTTTATTTTTTTATTTTTTAACATTAAAATCTAATTTAATGATTTATTATATCTAAATTATAGAAAAATATAATTTTTTATTTTTATCTTTGATAATATAACATTTAATTATTAAAAAAAATTATATATTGAATTACAAATAAGGTGAAATTAATTTTATTATCTAACCTTTAATATTAAAATTTTGATAAAAATTACTTTTATAAATTCGAAAAAAACATGAATTGTAATTTTGAAAAAAAAATTAATTTAATCTAATATAATTTTTAATTTAAACTTAAAATTCTAATAAATGTAAGAGTTGTCTTTTTATTTATAATTCTTAAATATATATATATATATAAAATATTATTTATTCTTCATCTTAACTTGAATGATAATATACGATATTTTTAGATATAAAATAAATTAATTATTAAACTCTTCACCTAAACGTTAAAATTAAAAATATAAGATGAAAATAAAAAAAATTTAATATTTATTTATATAAATTTTAATTTTTAAAAATTAAATCTAATTTATTATTAATATTATGTGTTTTAATAATTTAATGTTATCTTTATTCTAATTAATTTATTTTATTTTATAAATCAAAAAAAATATTTTAATTAAGTCATGTAGAATTAAATTATATATTTTTTATTTTAAAAATATAAAACGTTACAGAAGTGTTATAATGTGATTATTCTACTATTTTGCCTTTTATTTTGAATTGTTGTTGAAAGTTGCATAAACATTATTGATGAGAAAATAATTTTATTCATAGGAGGACAAAACTCAATCAAGAAACCAACAAGAAAATTGAAATAAAGGAGGAAACTCACCTTATATTTCTACAAAACCATGAACTGATGTTAAATTTGTAATTTTCTTTAATTTTCAGTGGGCACAAATCTATTTACATGATTGCAGGTTCATTACAACATATGGCAAATGAAACCTTAGGAATTTTTATACAAGCAAATAAAAAGGTAATGTGGCAAAATACAAGTAAGAATTCTAACTTAAGAGACATATTAAGAATCAAAGTTTGAGGGGAAAGATATTACATTTTTAATATAATACTATATATTTTTTATAATTATATTTAGTAGGTCTTTGTATAATCTGAAATTAAGTTATTAGTAAATTATTATTTTTACACTTTTGAAATATAAAATTGTTAAATAGACCGACCCAATCATAAGATTACTATAAAAAAAATTTCCGGTCCACTCTGACCTTTATAGAAAAATGGATCATGACGTTAAATATAACTTTCTATCAGACCACAATAAGTTAACCAGCTATTTTGTTCTATTTTAAGAAATAATAATTAAAAATTTAATATAAAATTACAAATAAAAAATATATATTTATAAAATGTAAGGTATATTAATAAAATTAATCTTAATATTAGATATAATAATTTAATATATTTATAATAATATATAAAGAAAAATATTTTTTATATAATTATTTTTTATGTCAACACATTTTTAGCATTATTGTTTTATATTTATTTATTAAAACTGTTTTATTTATTATCAAATAAATTAGATAAATAAAAATATTTAATTATTTAAATTAAAACGAGATTCACAACATGATTATATTTTTAACTTGTTTATCATTTTTTTTTTATATTCTCCCTCTTTAAATAAAAAACTAAAAGCATTCATGTTTTACAACCTCTTTACTATTCTCTTTCATCAACATTTCTATTTCACTGAAAAATATAAATTTTATTTACCATCTTTCTTATCATATTCAGCTTATTAGCTACAGAAACTCTTCTATCAAATTGAGGTAAATTATTATTTTTTTCTTTCAAATAAACTATTTATTTTTCTTTATATTATTTTTATTTTAAAGAAACTTCATATCAAGGTTATAATAATTATATATTTTTAAATATTTTTTTCGTGTTACTTTATTTGTATTACTTTTGTTTATTGTTTTTTCTGGTATTATTCTTAAAAATAATATTTTTTATTTTCTTTTAATTTCTTTATTATTATTAAAAATTGCACAACTGTTACCATTTTTTAATTTTAAATTAAATTATTTACTTCATAGTTCATCACATATCATAATATTTTTCATAAATTATCATAATTATGACATAAATAATTTCTACATTTTTTACCTACATAGTAACATCCTAATTTTCATGATTTTTTTTTATCAATATCAAATTCTCATGTCAACAAATTGCATAATATTTCAAAATATTAGTTTCACAAATATATAATCTCAATGATTCACGAGAATAGGATTTCCAATTATATAATACCAAAACTCATAACATTTTTTCAATTATATAACAGCAAAACTCATAGCATATAATTAACCTGAATATAGTATTCATTTCATCATATTACATCATCATTTATATTATTAAACTTATTTTAATTTATTTTAGAACTTAATTTATCTTTTAAATACAAGATATTCTTGTTTGAACAAGATATTTTCACTCAAGTAAAAATAATCTCAAGAGTAGTGTTTTAAGTTTGGAAAGTTACTAGAAAATTTTCGCTCAAGCAAAAATATTTGAGAGAGTAGTCCTAAAAGTTGTTACTCAAGCAAAAATAGCTCACTCGAGTGAGGATCTTTACCTATAACCCAGAAAACCTTAAAAATCAATAATTTTACACCTAATATTTATTCCACATGTGAAATCTTAACACATTAAACACAACTGTTGTAATATTATCTAATTCCATCATCATTTAATTTAAGAAAATACTTCTTTCACACTTATCATACTTATAAGAAACAAGAATAATTATATAAAATACTTTTGTATGTAAAAAATTTAATTAACTTCTCTTACTTCTAATTTATACTTAATCTTCTATTTCAAAATAATTTCAAAATTCTATTAAATTTTACAATATCTTAATTATATAATAATGTAAATTACAACAAAAATTAAATCACGAATCACCAACCATAATCCGTAATTTCATATTATATAAAAAATTATAGAGAAATTTAGAAATTCTAAAATACCTTAAAATCTATCCCTCGAACTTTTAAACTGAGAATACATTCGATAAATTGAGTAGAAATATTTAAAGAAACTTTAAAAAATTAAAATTTTCTAAAAATAAGAATAAAATTAACAAAATTAAACTAATTAAAATTTTCTTTTCTTAAACAAATAAACCAACAGTCCATTCAATTAATATGATCCTTACTTCATTTAAAATATTATTACTATAAAAATATATATAATAATTTATACTTTTTTTCATATATATATATATATATATATTTATTTGGTTTTTAATATTTTTTAT